>SJYW01024324.1:25455-42766 GCA_006410735.1 Raphicerus campestris
TCACTTCATGGGAAATAGATGGGGAAACAGTGGAAACAGTGTCAGATTTCATTTTGGGGGCTCCAAAATCACTGCAGATGGTGACTGCAGCCATAAAATTAAAAGACGCTTACTCCTTGAAAGAAAAGTTATGACCAACCTAGACAGCATATTGAAAAGCAGAGACATTACTTTATCAACAAAGGTCCGTCTGGTCAAGGCTATGGTTTTTCCTGTGGACATGTATGGATGTGAGAGTTGGACTGTGAAGAAAGCTGAGCGCCGAAGAATTGATGCTTTTGAACTGTGGTGTTGGAAAAGACTCTTGAGAGTCCCTTGGACTGCAAGGAGATCCAACCAGTCCATTCTGAAGGAGATCAGCCCTGGGATTTCTTTGGAGGAAATGATGCTAAAGCTGAAACTCCAGTACTTTGGCCACCTCATGCGAAGAGCTGACTCATTGGAAAAGACTCTGATGCTGGGAAGGAGTGGGGGCAGAAGGAGAAGGGGACGACCGAGGATGAGATGGCTGGATGGCATCACAGACTCGATGGACGTGAGTCTGAGTGAACTCCAGGAGTTGGTGATGGACAGGGAGGCCTGGTGTGCTGCAGTTCATGGGGTCGCAAAGGGTCGGACAAGACTGAGTGATGAACTGAACGACTGGGGCTTCTCATTGGCCGAGCTGTTGCCAGGCAGGAGAGGATCTTTTCTCCTCCTGCTGGTGATGGGGCAGTGGTGCACCTCCCAGCCCCTATGTAGGCTGTGGCTTCCTGCTGGCGGCTGTACCCACTTCGTCCCTCCTCCCTGCTGCCCAGGGTCCCTCCAGGCTCCCCAGCTGCCTGTCCCTCCACCAGGGACAAGGACTCCACCAGCCTCTCCTAGGCGCTGGGCTGCAGGAGCCTCCAAGGGTCTGGCCAGGGCGTCGGGCCGGTCAGTGGCAGCCCCATCCGTGGGTGAGGAGGTCGCAGCCTTCATCTGCAGCCCAAACAAGGCAGATGGTGGGCACAGGGGTCCTGGGGCTCCTGGCAGAGTGTGTATTGGCGCGGGTGGAGGGGGCGGGCCTCACACCCATCCACTTGACCCTAGGGCTTCAGGAGCAGAGGGGCAGCCTGGCCAGCGCCCCCTCCCCCAGGGATGCCTGAGTTTATGAGCAGGGGAGGGGGTGAGCGTGGCCCACAAACACCGCCCCCACCACCATCAGTAGCTGCCCTGCTTGAGTTAAGCTGTTTTTACGCTTCAGCTACAGATTAACCATTAACCTGAGGAACTGACTTCTCAGCAGCCTCTAAGCCAGCACTTTTCCAAAGAGCCCTGCCCCCACCCTCAACTCTCTCCCTGGGGAAAACCCCGGGGGCAGGGTGGGCAGGAGCCTGGGTGGGTAGGGCAGCCCAGGAACTCCGCCTTCCCACCTGTGGCCCCCGTGTGCCCCTGGACAGGGCACCTGCAGCCCGGGTCCCTTCTCCCCAAACCTGGCCTTTCCAGCCCCCTCCCCAGCTCGCCCCAGACCAGCCCAGAGCCTGCGGGGAGCTGCAGCCCTGCCCCCAGGTCAGCCTGTCCTGCATCCCAGCTCCCCTTGACTCAGCGCCCTTCCTCAGCCCCGCGGAGGGACTCACGGGCCCTGGGGCTGCCCTCCTCACCCCCTCCTCCCCAAGGACCCCGAGTCCCCCTGGGGTGGGGGTGGCAGGGCTCCTCACTCAGCAACCGGGGAGACCCTAGGTGGCAGAGACCACACAGGGCGGGTGGGAGGGTGGGGCCTTCCATGCAGCGGGGGTCCCCCGAGCTCAGCAGCTGTGCCTTTGTGCCTGGGCGCAGGCCCAGGGCGTCTGGGCCGGACCCTGGCTGCTGGCGGCCTGGCACGTAGGCAGGAACTGCCCTTTGGGGAGCATCTGGCCCGAGGCACAGTGTTGAGGTTTGCCAGGCTGGGGGGAGCTGGTACCGCTGCCCCTCAGGTGTGCCACGGTTGCTTGCGAGAGGGTGTAGCTTGCAGGGAGCGTTTATATCATGAGAATAAAATTCGAGTTTCACCCAAACAACCGTTG
The DNA here is from genome assembly GCA_006410735.1 of Raphicerus campestris. Taxonomy (NCBI): domain Eukaryota; kingdom Metazoa; phylum Chordata; class Mammalia; order Artiodactyla; family Bovidae; genus Raphicerus; species Raphicerus campestris. The sequence goes on from SJYW01024324.1 coordinate 27,477, forward strand.
AGAACCGTATCTGCGTGAACGTGCAGCTCCCCAGGCCCCAGGGCCGGAAACAGTCCTCACTGTGAGCTGCGCGGAGCACTGGCCACAGCGGCCAGCCGGCGGCTCCCAGGTGGGGCCTCCGCTGGGTTCCCGCAGCCTCTGTGAGGGGAGGCACAGCTGAACAAAGGGAGACATCTGCGGGGCTCCGGCCTTAGGTCGCCTTGCAGAGCGGCCGCTGGCCACCGTCAGCACAGCAGCTCTGCGGCGCCCTGTCTGGAGCACCTACTCCTTGCAGGCGCCGTTCAGGACAGGTCGCCGTAGGTGGGGGAAAGGGGCCGGGCAACGACCCCCAGGGCCCCCACGTTCAAGGATGACAAAGGGGGTTGGGGTCAGAGCTGGGCCACAGAGGTGAGCGGGGGTCAGGCCAGCGGGTGGTGGGTGGTGAGCCATCCGAGCCAGGCGGGCTGGGGGCCCCTCAGAGCTCCCGGGCTGAGACGGTGTGGCTGCAGCGGGTGAGGGGACGGCGTGGGGCGGGGCGGGGGGGAGCAACCCAGGGTGGGCTGGCCACTCACACTGAGGGGCCCTGGGAACGACGCAGAAGGGGCTGCAGGGATGCGCCCCTGAGTGCCAGCCCCAGCTCCGTGGGGAAGCAACCCATCACCAATCCCCTGGGGGCAGTCTGGGGGCTCCTGGCGGGGCAGACAGGCAGCTCTCAGGGATGTCCAGGGTTAGAGGTCAAAGTGGCCCGTAAGAGAAAGCTGAGTGAAGATAGGAAAACAGGGGAGGATGTCCTGAGAAGGCCTCTCTCGAAGCTCACTCTCGCACATTCTGCAGTAACTCCTGTAGAGGAGGGCGCCGCCCAGATCACGCAGATAGGCTCTGCCCCCAGGTAGCCAGGCTCTGCCCATAGGCAGCTAGGCTCCGCCCCCCAGAGCCTTGGGCCGGAGGTCAGGAGGTGACGTCAGGGTGGTCAGCAGAGGCCGGGCTGGATGTCAGCAGCAGCGACACCACCAAAAGCCTGAGATGGGCGAGGCGAAGGAGGCCAAGCTCTGGGGGCCTCCTGAGGTCAGGAGCGCATCCCCGGGACACAGCCCTGCCCCGGAGCAGGTGCTGCTGGGGCGAAGGGTCTACAGCAGCAGGACCAGAGAGGGCTGGGGTGAGGCCAGGGGTGGGGGTGGGCTCGGCCAGGCTGGGGGCCCTGCGGCTGGGGGGCCCCTGGGGTGAGGGAGGAGCCTGCCCAGCGTTCACCAGGCTGCAGGGTCAGCGGGCCAGGCCCAGGGTGTGGCCTTGGGTGGCAGCCAGCGTTCACAGGGCAAGGTCGTGGGGCAGGCCTTGCCTGAGTCAGCTCTGAACCCGTGAGAGGCTGGCAAAGTGTCCAGGAGGGTGCGGTGCCTGACCAAGGTCTTCAGACGGGGGACAGGTTGGAGGTCAGAGGTTGGAAGATGGAGGAGAGGCCGCTTGGACTGGGGTTTGGGAAAGGCAGGGTCAGAGGTAGCTGGGGAGCAGGTGGGCCCTCCGCCCTGAAGTCCACGGGGCTCGGAGGGGACAGCCTCTGAGGAAAACCCCTGCCCATGTCCTCAGTTTCCCCTGAGCAGGTAAGGCCCCCCTCTCCCCGGGGTCAAGAGCCAGCCCCCCTCTCCCTGTCCGAGGCTCATTAGAGAATCCAAACCCCCACCCCGCCCCCTCCCGCCTTCCCTTCTGTGAGTGGCAGCCTCTGTCCCCCGAGGCCCTGGGGCTCTGCCTGGGGCCAGCCCCCACGGCCCACCCCCTGCATCACCTTGGCCCACATTGAGGCCCGGCCCCAACACAGACCCTTAGTCACTGTGGCCCACACCCTCTCTCTCCTGCTGTGCCCAGCCTCAAGGGCCTCTGCCAGCCCGAAGGTGCCAGATGGGACCGTCCAGGACGACGGTCCAGGAGGGGCCATTCTGGGGCCTGCCTAAGCCCCAACCTGCCCTCTACTCATCTCTGAAGTTTTGAAAGACAAGCTGGTCCCCCTTGTGGGGACGGTCCCCTCACCCCCAGCTCTTGGTGTGCAGGGCAAGGAGGGAAGGGTGGGGGTGCCCGAGGAGGGGCGCCGGGGGTTCCAGCAGTGACCCAAGGGAGAAGATGGGGAGCCCTAGGCTTCCCTCCTGGGAGGGGAGGGGGCTTCAGGGAGACCCTGCCCCCAGCCACCTGCCCTGGTGGGATTCTCAGGAGGGGAAGCAGGCCATCTTCAGGGGCCACACTGTCCTGGCGGGGGCGGGGCCTGGTGCTCCGCCAGACCCTGGTGCACTGGGGCCACGCTGTCCTGGGGGGGGAGGGGACACAGGTCCCCCACCTCTGCACCCTCCAGGGGCATCTCCCTCCCAGAGGTGCCCATGGCAGCTGCCTGGATGCCAGCGCACTCACCTAGGGCCCGGTGCTGAAGGTGGGCAGGTCCCTTTTTTGGACGTTAGGTCGAGGAATCCGCCCAGGGCCCCCTCCTCTCCCCTCACTCCTCCTGTTCAGTGGAGGGCGTCCCAACACCTCTGCCACCGCTGATCCTGCTGTGGGCACAGACAGGCCCACCTGCGTCCCCTCCTCCCCTGCTGCAGTCTCTCCCTCCCTCTGGGGACAGGTGTCCAGCTCCCCCCTCTTCTGTCCCACTGTTCCCAGGACTCTGTCGCTGCTCTTCTCAGAGGCCAGGCAGGTGGGCTGGCTCCCCATTGGCCCTGGACCCCACTCAGCCCCTGGGCTTTGGAGGGGAGTTTCCCGTGAAGGAGGTGGTGGTCCTGATGCTGGAGTGAATGGACTGCTCCTCAGTTCTGCAGAGAGCCGAGAGCTCCCGCAACATCCAGCGTGGTGGGAGCTGAGGCTGTGTTTGCTGGACAGAGTGGAACAGACGGAAGGAAGGGATGGAGGGAGGGAGGAGGGGCTAAGGGATGGAGGAAAGGATGAGGATCAGTGATGCTGGGCTGCGGGCCTGAACTGCACAGCTGCCGCTGGACCCGCAGCTCCCCACCCTGCTCGGGGGAGGTGGGGGAAGCTCAGGTTGCCAGGCGGTAGCGGGCGGTGGAGGCGGGTGCAGGCAAGGGACCGGGCAGGAGGAAGCAGAGTCGTGGCCAGCGCCCGTGCCTGGGGGAGGAGGGGCACGGCTTCAGGGTGGGGAGGAGAGGGCCATGAACACGAGTGATGTCACTTCCCAGCTGAATATCCTCCCAGGCCCAGCATCACTGTGAGCTGGTGTGACAACCTCTGACTGATTTTGGGTTCAGGGTATCCAGGGAGAAGTCGGCCATTCTTAAAATTAACATTTTTCCGAAATACTAAATATCATAGTTTTGTGTATTAATAGAACTGTGGGAAGTGGAGAACGGGAGGTGTTGGGAGATGGATAATGAGCTATTAAGAAGCTACAAGAAACAACGGTGCCGGTTATGGGTGATCAGACCCCCAACTCATGGCTGCTGTGGGCGCAGGTGCCGGGCTCCACACAGCCCGTGAGGGACCTGCCTCTGTTCCCATGAGAGGCAGAGACCCTGACAGTCCTGCAGGGCGAGTGCTCGGAGTCCAGAAAGTGATGCTGGGCCTGGGCCACGGGGGCTCGTCTCGCCAAACTCCCCTGAGCGCCCTCCGCCAGGACATACGCAGGAGGGGCGGGGCGAGACTGCTCCCAGCCCTGCCCTTGCCTGCGCAATGCGGGAGGGCGCCTGAGTGAGGGGCCAGGCCCCGTGGTCCCCGGAAGTCGTGCCACACCTGGGACGTGGGCCCACTCTGCTTCTCTGAGGGTACAGGGTCTGGGCGGCCAGAGTTTCTCTCCTGGGCCTCACGCTGGCACCTGTGTTCACAGGGCATCGTGGGCCGTGGGTGACTGGCCCCGGCAGCACCCAGGTCTGGACGCAGCAGGCACGGGGGCTTCAGGCACAGGAGGAGGAGGGGGCCTCCTGCATCTCCAGATATGCTGGGGCCCATCCCGCAGCCCAGGGGTCCTGAGATGAGTTCCCAGCTTCTGCCAGCCACCCCTCCTGCCTGGAAGGCTAGAGGGGTCTGTGTTCCCGTCCCTTGCTGGCTGAGGACTTAACGCTGAGATAGACCCAGAGGCAGCCGCTCCACGGTGGTGTCGGGTCCGGACATTTGACTGCTGACACTCCAGCATCGGCAGGGACACACTCGTGTCGCTGCCACGGGTATTGGGAGTCCTGGGTTTGCTCCCCTCCGCTCCTGGTGCACTCGGCCCAGGTGCCCGCCAAGAGCCGAGGCCCGTGGTCTCCCCTCGGATGTAGACAGGGCTGCAGCTTGCTCCGCCCAGCAGCGGGGAGCCGGGGAACCACGTGGTAACCCGGCTCAGGCAAGACAAGGCCTGGAGGGTGACGGATGGGGCCACGCGGGGAGAGACAGGGCCACGCGGGGGGAGACGGGGCCACGCGGGGGGAGACGGGGCCTCGCGGAGAGAGAAAGGAGCCAGGTGGGGGACACCCAGGTGACAGGTGGGGGCATCTTCTTGGACCTCCAGCCCCACCCAGCCCAGGTGCAACCCCCAACGAAGCCTCGCGGGGCAGCCCCACTGCCGAGGCCTCTGCCTGAGCTCCTGGCCGTGAAGGGGGAGACCACCGCAGGCTGTGGGCGGCGTGGAAGGCGCGCGTCAGACGGCCGCTGGGGTAAGACGCCGGGTGGGGTCAGCGCGGAAGCAGGACAGCCAGTGGGCTGTGGCCTCTGGGGATTCCTCGGGGCTCCTGGGGATGTGAGGCTGCCGGGGCCCCGAAGGGACTCTAGGTCTCGCGGCTTCAGGGCCTGAACGCACATCCGGCAGAGCCAGGTCTCGGCCCCGGCCCCGGGGCCTGTGCGCAGGCGGATGCCGCCCCCTCTCCGAGGCCGGGGAGGCCCAGCTGGGCCTGCGCGTCCAGGCGAGGCGGGAAGGCGAGCACAGCCTCTGGATAAGGAAGGAGGAAGGGCCTTGGCTGAGCAGGCCTGAGAGGCCGCAGGGGACGAGCTCCCCGAGAGCCGGGCTTCCGGCACGACCACGATGACCCAGAGCCGAGGGCAGCGCCGCCTCCGTCTACAAACCCTCCCGGGAGGAGGGTGGGCCCCGCGGCCAGGAAGACACGGGTGAAGGCCCGACACGCATTCCTGAGTTTCTGCAGGAAGCAGGGCCCCCAAGACGAAGCGGCTGACTGCGAGCGAGCGCAAGGACCCCAGATGGGGCTCAGCCAGCCAATCAGGGCACGAGGTGGTCGGAGCGCAGCCTATCAGCTCAGTGCGGTGGCTCAGTCCTGTCGACTCTTGCAACGCCGCGGACCGCAGCACGCAAGGCTCCCCTGTCGTTCACCCACTCCCGGAGCTTGCTCAAATCCATGTCCACTGAGTCCGTGATGCCATCCAACCATCTCATCCTCTGTCCCCTTCTCCTGCCTTCAGTCTTTCCCAACATCAGGGTCTTTTCCATTGAGTCAGTTCNTGCTGTGCCCAGCCTCAAGGGCCTCTGCCAGCCCGAAGGTGCCAGATGGGACCGTCCAGGACGACGGTCCAGGAGGGGCCATTCTGGGGCCTGCCTAAGCCCCAACCTGCCCTCTACTCATCTCTGAAGTTTTGAAAGACAAGCTGGTCCCCCTTGTGGGGACGGTCCCCTCACCCCCAGCTCTTGGTGTGCAGGGCAAGGAGGGAAGGGTGGGGGTGCCCGAGGAGGGGCGCCGGGGGTTCCAGCAGTGACCCAAGGGAGAAGATGGGGAGCCCTAGGCTTCCCTCCTGGGAGGGGAGGGGGCTTCAGGGAGACCCTGCCCCCAGCCACCTGCCCTGGTGGGATTCTCAGGAGGGGAAGCAGGCCATCTTCAGGGGCCACACTGTCCTGGCGGGGGCGGGGCCTGGTGCTCCGCCAGACCCTGGTGCACTGGGGCCACGCTGTCCTGGGGGGGGAGGGGACACAGGTCCCCCACCTCTGCACCCTCCAGGGGCATCTCCCTCCCAGAGGTGCCCATGGCAGCTGCCTGGATGCCAGCGCACTCACCTAGGGCCCGGTGCTGAAGGTGGGCAGGTCCCTTTTTTGGACGTTAGGTCGAGGAATCCGCCCAGGGCCCCCTCCTCTCCCCTCACTCCTCCTGTTCAGTGGAGGGCGTCCCAACACCTCTGCCACCGCTGATCCTGCTGTGGGCACAGACAGGCCCACCTGCGTCCCCTCCTCCCCTGCTGCAGTCTCTCCCTCCCTCTGGGGACAGGTGTCCAGCTCCCCCCTCTTCTGTCCCACTGTTCCCAGGACTCTGTCGCTGCTCTTCTCAGAGGCCAGGCAGGTGGGCTGGCTCCCCATTGGCCCTGGACCCCACTCAGCCCCTGGGCTTTGGAGGGGAGTTTCCCGTGAAGGAGGTGGTGGTCCTGATGCTGGAGTGAATGGACTGCTCCTCAGTTCTGCAGAGAGCCGAGAGCTCCCGCAACATCCAGCGTGGTGGGAGCTGAGGCTGTGTTTGCTGGACAGAGTGGAACAGACGGAAGGAAGGGATGGAGGGAGGGAGGAGGGGCTAAGGGATGGAGGAAAGGATGAGGATCAGTGATGCTGGGCTGCGGGCCTGAACTGCACAGCTGCCGCTGGACCCGCAGCTCCCCACCCTGCTCGGGGGAGGTGGGGGAAGCTCAGGTTGCCAGGCGGTAGCGGGCGGTGGAGGCGGGTGCAGGCAAGGGACCGGGCAGGAGGAAGCAGAGTCGTGGCCAGCGCCCGTGCCTGGGGGAGGAGGGGCACGGCTTCAGGGTGGGGAGGAGAGGGCCATGAACACGAGTGATGTCACTTCCCAGCTGAATATCCTCCCAGGCCCAGCATCACTGTGAGCTGGTGTGACAACCTCTGACTGATTTTGGGTTCAGGGTATCCAGGGAGAAGTCGGCCATTGTTAAAATTAACATTTTTCCGAAATACTAAATATCATAGTTTTGTGTATTAATAGAACTGTGGGAAGTGGAGAACGGGAGGTGTTGGGAGATGGATAATGAGCTATTAAGAAGCTACAAGAAACAACGGTGCCGGTTATGGGTGATCAGACCCCCAACTCATGGCTGCTGTGGGCGCAGGTGCCGGGCTCCACACAGCCCGTGAGGGACCTGCCTCTGTTCCCATGAGAGGCAGAGACCCTGACAGTCCTGCAGGGCGAGTGCTCGGAGTCCAGAAAGTGATGCTGGGCCTGGGCCACGGGGGCTCGTCTCGCCAAACTCCCCTGAGCGCCCTCCGCCAGGACATACGCAGGAGGGGCGGGGCGAGACTGCTCCCAGCCCTGCCCTTGCCTGCGCAATGCGGGAGGGCGCCTGAGTGAGGGGCCAGGCCCCGTGGTCCCCGGAAGTCGTGCCACACCTGGGACGTGGGCCCACTCTGCTTCTCTGAGGGTACAGGGTCTGGGCGGCCAGAGTTTCTCTCCTGGGCCTCACGCTGGCACCTGTGTTCACAGGGCATCGTGGGCCGTGGGTGACTGGCCCCGGCAGCACCCAGGTCTGGACGCAGCAGGCACGGGGGCTTCAGGCACAGGAGGAGGAGGGGGCCTCCTGCATCTCCAGATATGCTGGGGCCCATCCCGCAGCCCAGGGGTCCTGAGATGAGTTCCCAGCTTCTGCCAGCCACCCCTCCTGCCTGGAAGGCTAGAGGGGTCTGTGTTCCCGTCCCTTGCTGGCTGAGGACTTAACGCTGAGATAGACCCAGAGGCAGCCGCTCCACGGTGGTGTCGGGTCCGGACATTTGACTGCTGACACTCCAGCATCGGCAGGGACACACTCGTGTCGCTGCCACGGGTATTGGGAGTCCTGGGTTTGCTCCCCTCCGCTCCTGGTGCACTCGGCCCAGGTGCCCGCCAAGAGCCGAGGCCCGTGGTCTCCCCTCGGATGTAGACAGGGCTGCAGCTTGCTCCGCTCAGCAGCGGGGAGCCGGGGAACCACGTGGTAACCCGGCTCAGGCAAGACAAGGCCTGGAGGGTGACGGATGGGGCCACGCGGGGAGAGACAGGGCCACGCGGGGGGAGACGGGGCCACGCGGGGGGAGACGGGGCCTCGCGGAGAGAGAAAGGAGCCAGGTGGGGGACACCCAGGTGACAGGTGGGGGCATCTTCTTGGACCTCCAGCCCCACCCAGCCCAGGTGCAACCCCCAACGAAGCCTCGCGGGGCAGCCCCACTGCCGAGGCCTCTGCCTGAGCTCCTGGCCGTGAAGGGGGAGACCACCGCAGGCTGTGGGCGGCGTGGAAGGCGCGCGTCAGACGGCCGCTGGGGTAAGACGCCGGGTGGGGTCAGCGCGGAAGCAGGACAGCCAGTGGGCTGTGGCCTCTGGGGATTCCTCGGGGCTCCTGGGGATGTGAGGCTGCCGGGGCCCCGAAGGGACTCTAGGTCTCGCGGCTTCAGGGCCTGAACGCACATCCGGCAGAGCCAGGTCTCGGCCCCGGCCCCGGGGCCTGTGCGCAGGCGGATGCCGCCCCCTCTCCGAGGCCGGGGAGGCCCAGCTGGGCCTGCGCGTCCAGGCGAGGCGGGAAGGCGAGCACAGCCTCTGGATAAGGAAGGAGGAAGGGCCTTGGCTGAGCAGGCCTGAGAGGCCGCAGGGGACGAGCTCCCCGAGAGCCGGGCTTCCGGCACGACCACGATGACCCAGAGCCGAGGGCAGCGCCGCCTCCGTCTACAAACCCTCCCGGGAGGAGGGTGGGCCCCGCGGCCAGGAAGACACGGGTGAAGGCCCGACACGCATTCCTGAGTTTCTGCAGGAAGCAGGGCCCCCAAGACGAAGCGGCTGACTGCGAGCGAGCGCAAGGACCCCAGATGGGGCTCAGCCAGCCAATCAGGGCACGAGGTGGTCGGAGCGCAGCCTATCAGCTCAGTGCGGTGGCTCAGTCCTGTCGACTCTTGCAACGCCGCGGACCGCAGCACGCAACGTTCACCCACTCCCGGAGCTTGCTCAAATCCATGTCCACTGAGTCCGTGATGCCATCCAACCATCTCATCCTCTGTCCCCTTCTCCTGCCTTCAGTCTTTCCCAACATCAGGGTCTTTTCCATTGAGTCAGTTCTTCGCATCAGGTGGTCAAAGTACTGGAGTTTCAGCCTCAGCACCAGTCCTTCCAATGAACACCCAGGGCTGATCTCCTTCAGAATGGACTGCTTGGATCTCCTTGCAGTCCAAGGGACTCTCAAGAGCCTTCTCCAACACCACAGTTCAAAAGCATCAATTCTTTGGCACTCAGCCTTCTTCACAGTCCAACTCTCTCACCCATACATGACCACAGGAAAAACCATAGCCTTGACTAGACGGACCTTGGTTGGCAAAATAATGTCTCTGCTTTTTAATCTGCTGTCTAGGTGGGTCACAGCTTTTCTTCCAAGGGGCAAGCATCTTCTAATTTCATGGCTGCAGTCACCATCTGCAGGGATTTCGGAGCCCAAAAAATAAAAAAGGAGTGCTGGCTAGAGGACCACCCACACCAGCGCCTGGGGACCCCTGCCTGTCTGGCTCGCGGTCAGCCTGGAGGGAAGGTGGCCGGGGCCTTGGCGGCCAGAGGCCTGGGTGCTGCTTTGCGGATGGACCTGTGTGGTCGCAGAGCGCAGGGGCTCTCTGGCCCTGTTTATGCTCCCCAGAGGGGCCTGGAGCCCCTCGCGAAAGTGGATGACATACCCCTCTCTGTGGGTGAACCGCCTCTTCCCCACCCTTTCTGGAGAGCTCGGGGCAGAGAAGGCAGAGAGGAGACCTGGCAGGCTGGAGGCTTGGCCTCCCCTCACTGGGGCCCTACTGGCTGCAGCCAGGGCTGGGTGTCCCCCCTGCAGTCGGGGACATGGGGAAACGTGTCCTTGCTGGGCAGGTGCTGTCTGGGGCATCCACCCGCCTTCCCCACCCAGAGGGTTTCTCACTCACCCAGCCCATCCGCCTGAATGTTTATTCAGAGGATTCTCCGTGGGATGTTTCTGACCCTGAAAGTCACTTCACAGATAAGGGTGAGGGATGAGCTCCCTGGAACGAGTCCAGACCCCAGAAGCGGCTGACCTGAGAGAAAGCAGGCCTGCAGGCTGAAGGCCCCTCGTCGGCCCAGGGCACCATCTGGGGGCTGGCATGCTGCCCGTCAATACCGGCCCGGGGCTGCCCGTCTCCTGGGCCCACAGTGGGGGTGTGGGGGTTGCGCTGCTCCTAGCTGACCCCAGCCCTGCAGCTGGGGCAGGCTTGCTGCAGGGACGCTGGTGTGGCTGAAGGGCTGCCTGGGCCTCCCTGGCTGCTGGGGCTTCGGAACGACTGGACAGCTGGTGGATCTCAGCTCCTGACCGCCAAGGACCCCAGGGGTGGGCCTGCTGGGCCTGCTCAGCCACTGTGGCAAACCCAGAGCCTGGAGGCTGAAACAGCAGACGTTTGTTGGGGGCTGGAAATCCGAGCTTGAGGTGCTGACCAGTCCAGCTCCTGGAGAGGCCTTTCCTGGCTCAGACACCCCATCTTGTGTGTCCTCCCCGGGAGAGACAGACTCCCTGGGGCCTCCTCCTATAAGGACGCTGACACTGTGGGATCAGGTCTCCACCCCTGACCTCGTTTAACCTTAATATCTCCCAGAAGCCCCACCTCCAAATGCGATCACAGGACGTCAGGCCTCAGCGTGTGAATTTGGGGACACAACTCCGTCCACAGCAAAGAGTGCGCTGGGGCCCAGGCGTCCTCCGAGGGCCTCCAAGCTTCCCCGGGGGAGTCAGGGGAGGGTTTCACCAGCTGTGCAGGGTGACCGCTCAGGACTGAGGGCCGGTCACCCTCCAGGTCAGGACCTGCACAGCTGAGCTCGGGGCGGGCAAGAGCACACGGGCACGCAGGCGGGCGGAGAGGAAGCAGAGAGCAAACCCTGGCGGGCTGCCTGTGGCCCATCCTGCTGGGATCAGCGCCTTCATCTCCAGCTTTTATTGTCGTGACCCTGGGGGTGCTGCTAATCTTAAACCCGGACCATGCTGAGGCCCGGGGGGAGGAGGGCCGGGTCCTGCTGGTAGGACTTTGGACCTCCTCCCGGGAGGAGCGGGCACCTCCTGCAGGCAGAGGGTGCTGCGTGGTGTTGCTGAAAGCCTCAGCTTGGGTGGCTAAATCTGGAGAGAGAGGCCCCGGGGATGAGCAGGCTGGGATGGCCTGGATTGGGGGGTGTGGGGGCTGGGCATTTCCCTCTTCCGAGCATTTTCCTGNTGCTGTCTAGGTGGGTCACAGCTTTTCTTCCAAGGGGCAAGCATCTTCTAATTTCATGGCTGCAGTCACCATCTGCAGGGATTTCGGAGCCCAAAAAATAAAAAAGGAGTGCTGGCTAGAGGACCACCCACACCAGCGCCTGGGGACCCCTGCCTGTCTGGCTCGCGGTCAGCCTGGAGGGAAGGTGGCCGGGGCCTTGGCGGCCAGAGGCCTGGGTGCTGCTTTGCGGATGGACCTGTGTGGTCGCAGAGCGCAGGGGCTCTCTGGCCCTGTTTATGCTCCCCAGAGGGGCCTGGAGCCCCTCGCGAAAGTGGATGACATACCCCTCTCTGTGGGTGAACCGCCTCTTCCCCACCCTTTCTGGAGAGCTCGGGGCAGAGAAGGCAGAGAGGAGACCTGGCAGGCTGGAGGCTTGGCCTCCCCTCACTGGGGCCCTACTGGCTGCAGCCAGGGCTGGGTGTCCCCCCTGCAGTCGGGGACATGGGGAAACGTGTCCTTGCTGGGCAGGTGCTGTCTGGGGCATCCACCCGCCTTCCCCACCCAGAGGGTTTCTCACTCACCCAGCCCATCCGCCTGAATGTTTATTCAGAGGATTCTCCGTGGGATGTTTCTGACCCTGAAAGTCACTTCACAGATAAGGGTGAGGGATGAGCTCCCTGGAACGAGTCCAGACCCCAGAAGCGGCTGACCTGAGAGAAAGCAGGCCTGCAGGCTGAAGGCCCCTCGTCGGCCCAGGGCACCATCTGGGGGCTGGCATGCTGCCCGTCAATACCGGCCCGGGGCTGCCCGTCTCCTGGGCCCACAGTGGGGGTGTGGGGGTTGCGCTGCTCCTAGCTGACCCCAGCCCTGCAGCTGGGGCAGGCTCGCTGCAGGGACGCTGGTGTGGCTGAAGGGCTGCCTGGGCCTCCCTGGCTGCTGGGGCTTCGGAACGACTGGACAGCTGGTGGATCTCAGCTCCTGACCGCCAAGGACCCCAGGGGTGGGCCTGCTGGGCCTGCTCAGCCACTGTGGCAAACCCAGAGCCTGGAGGCTGAAACAGCAGACATTTGTTGGGGGCTGGAAATCCGAGCTTGAGGTGCTGACCAGTCCAGCTCCTGGAGAGGCCTTTCCTGGCTCAGACACCCCATCTTGTGTGTCGTCCCCGGGAGAGACAGACTCCCTGGGGCCTCCTCCTATAAGGACGCTGACACTGTGGGATCAGGTCTCCACCCCTGACCTCGTTTAACCTTAATATCTCCCAGAAGCCCCACCTCCAAATGCGATCACAGGACGTCAGGCCTCAGCGTGTGAATTTGGGGACACAACTCCGTCCACAGCAAAGAGTGCGCTGGGGCCCAGGCGTCCTCCGAGGGCCTCCAAGCTTCCCCGGGGGAGTCAGGGGAGGGTTTCACCAGCTGTGCAGGGTGACCGCTCAGGACTGAGGGCCGGTCACCCTCCAGGTCAGGACCTGCACAGCTGAGCTCGGGGCGGGCAAGAGCACACGGGCACGCAGGCGGGCGGAGAGGAAGCAGAGAGCAAACCCTGGCGGGCTGCCTGTGGCCCATCCTGCTGGGATCAGCGCCTTCATCTCCAGCTTTTATTGTCGTGACCCTGGGGGTGCTGCTAATCTTAAACCCGGACCATGCTGAGGCCCGGGGGGAGGAGGGCCGGGTCCTGCTGGTAGGACTTTGGACCTCCTCCCGGGAGGAGCGGGCACCTCCTGCAGGCAGAGGGTGCTGCGTGGTGTTGCTGAAAGCCTCAGCTTGGGTGGCTAAATCTGGAGAGAGAGGCCCCGGGGATGAGCAGGCTGGGATGGCCTGGATTGGGGGGTGTGGGGGCTGGGCATTTCCCTCTTCCGAGCATTTTCCTGGGGGCCGGGGACCCGCACTCCCAGACAACAGGGCCGGGCAGTGTCCCCAGGGAGAGGTGGTCACTGAGCCTGGGGACAGAGCAGGGCAGGGCAGAGGACACAGCAGAGAAGAGCCTGCCTGGGCTGGGGGCTTGCCTCAGAGGAGCCCAGGCACTGGGAAGGAGGCGGCTGTGGCCCGCGTGGGCAGACCCAGGGTGGCGGGCCCTTTGCATGCGGAGGACCCCGGCAGGGGTGGGGAGGACCCGCTTCGCCCCGCCTGTCGGGGTCACCGGCCCCGCCTCAGCCGGCCGCCCAGGCTAAGGGACACCTTTGGGTCAGCGGCTGGAGGGGCGGGGGTCCCATAAAGGCGGGGGCAGCTCAGAGGAGCACGGTTGCAGGCCTGCACTGGACAGAGGGCTCCCTCCGTCTGGGCGCTAAGGCAGCCCAGGTCCTTTCAGAGTGACGTTCCCATAGATCGTGGTCACAGTGAATATTGATGAAGCAGGCCAACCACACTTCTCTGCACAGCCCGCCAGGTGCTGAGACCCCTGCCCCCCACCTTTTTATGGCCGCACCATGTGGAAGGCGGGATCTTAGCTCCTGGATGGAGCATCAGAGCTGTGTCCTGTGCTCTGGGATGTCCCCCCTCCACCGCCCGGAGACAGCACTGGACGCACCAGGGTTCTGGTCATTCCAGGCACCGCCCCTGATGGACCTATTCGGGCTGCTCCCATGCCTTCACTGTGCCATGACCTTCTCCACCGGGTGGGACCCCAAGGATCGCCTTCCAAGTCTGTATGCGGCGCTGGCATGAAGCGGACAGCCACGGGAGGTTAGGGTTGGGGGCGGGGTAGGGGTGGGTGAGAGTCACTCCCAGGCAAGCCTGTCCTGGTTGAAGCGGGTCACTACACTCTGAAGACACGTTGCTGACGGTAATGTCTGGACAGGCCAGCAGGGGGCGCGGGCGCTCAGAGAGACGCGGCGCCTGCAGGCGGAGGGACACAGGCTCATGTGTGCACACGCACCCCAGTGGGCCCCCAGGACTCCCTGGAGACTGGGGTTTGCACATCAGCTGCTGGAAGCCCTGCTGCTGCAAGGTCATCATCCACGCGCCGGTCCATCCCCGTCCCGGCTTCATGGGGCCCTCTGCCCCGCGCTCAGGGCCCTGCAGAGAAGCCCCGTGTGGGGGGCGAGGCACTCCGCTGCCCGCTCCCCAGCCATCTGGGGCTTTCACGTAGGTTCTCCTGACGCTCCTCCAGGAGAAGAGAAAAGGCTGGGACATAAGACCCAAAGTCTCACTAAAGTTAAAACATGTTCATTCTTTAGCAAGTAGCACTGGTTCTTATTCCAAAATCACTGAAATGACAGCCAGCCCCTGTCTCTCTGTCGGTCTCTCTGTCTCCTAGACCCACTGGTGGAAAGAGACTGGGGGTGCTCCATGCTCCAGGGGAGGGGTGGCTGCCCAGCAAAGGGAAGGGTCAGGGCAGAGGGCCCTGAGAGGGGACGGTGGGAGCAGAAGGGGCACCCCGAGGGCCTGAGTCAGGAGGGCTGTGCTCCGCAGCTCGGTGGGAACGGCTGCAGGATGGTGCCGTCCATGTGGGCTCAGACCCACCCAGGCCACTGGCTCACGCGGGGAGGGTGCGGCTCCGGCCCTGGCGGGTCTGCACACTCCCCACACAGCAGACCCTGAGTCCCTAAGCCTGGGAGCCACAGCCTGGCTTCAGATTTTCACAACTGAGCTGAACACTAGCAAAAACCCAACGCGGCCGAGTCCGCGTGCGTGGCAGCTCCTCCCGAAGGAGGTGACGGGGCTCCAGCTGAGCTCCTTCAAATCCTGAGAGACAGGGCTGTGAAAGTGCTGCACTCAGGATGCCAGCACATTTGGAAACCTCAGCAGTGGCCACAGGACTGGAAAAGGTCAGTTTTCATTCCAGTCCCAGAGAAAGGCAATGCCAAAGAATGCTCAGACTACCACACAATTGCACTCATCTCACATGCTAGTAAGTTCAGCTCAGTTCAGTCGCTCAGTTGTGTCCAACTCTTTGAGACCCCATGAATCGCAGCATCCAGGCCTCCCCGTCCATCATCAACTCCCAGAGTTCACTCAGACTCACGTCCATCGAGTCAGGGATGCCATCCAGCCATCTCATCCTCTGTCGTCCCCTTCTCTTCCTGCCCCCAATCCCTCCCAGCATCAGAGTCTTTTCCAATGAGTCAACTCTTCGCATGAGGTGGCCAAAGGATTGGAGTTTCAGCTTTAGCATCATTCCTTCCAAAGAAATCCCAGGGCTGATCTCCTTCAGAATGGACTGGTTGGATCTCCTTGCAGTCCAAGGGACTCCCAAGAGTCTTCTCCAACACCACAATTCAAAAGCATCA
>SJYW01024324.1:56058-101046 GCA_006410735.1 Raphicerus campestris
CTGCCTCACCACGCCCACCCCTCACCCCTCACCCCTCCCACGTCCACTCCCTCACCCCGCCCACCGCCTCACCACGCCCACCCTCACCCCTCCTCTACTCACCCCTCTCACTGCTCACCCTTCCCAACAGGCGAAGCCCGACCTGCTGTGTGTCTTGGCCAGGGAAGCCTGGGAAGGTGCTCGGAAAGGGACCAGCGGGCCTGCTTTTAGGACCTGGAGGTGGGCGAGAGGAAGAGGCGGGACCCTGGCCGGGGTGAGGGGGAGCTGCACTGGGCCCTTTGAACAGCAGCGGTGGGGCTCACAGTGTGAGGGGATGTTTGCTTCGCCCTGAGAAACGGGGCGGATGTTGCCGTCTATTTTAATATGTGAGAGACTGACGATGGAGACAGACAGCGGCCAGACCAGCCGTGGAAGCGGACCTCGGCCCCGGGCCTGCGACGGCCGCCCCGGAAGCCATCCACCCCTGCAAGCCCTGCGGCCCTGATTCCACTGATCCCCAGCTCAGGACCGACCGCAGGGGGCCAGGCGCTGCCCTCACCCACCTCGTGGGGCGCCCCCTTCTGGCCCCCATCGGCCTCCTCTGGCCCCTGAGCCACTCTCACCTGGGGTGCTCTCCCCTCCTCTGCCCACCTCGGAGGGTGCACTCTCCACCCCTACCCCCGGGTGGCCCTCACGGGAATCCATCGTGGGCTTCCTGCAGGTTGAGATGTCCCTGCCGACGGGGACCTTGGGTTCACACGGGGTAATCAAACCCAGAAAGAGCTGCGTGTCCCTTCTGCCCAGCAGCACTGTCCCCAGGGAAAGGCCCAAGGAAGCTGAAGAGCAGGGAGGGCCTTGGGGCCCTGCCCTCTGGGTCCTGCTGGGGGTCCTGCTGGGGGAGCTCGGGGGTGGCCGAGGCTGCCGTGAAGTACGCTGCTTGCTTGACGCTGAAGGGCGGGCCTCAGCTCCTGCGGGTCAGTGAGCGCTGAGTGGGCTGTCTGCTCGCCATGTCCACAGGGACGGCCAGGGACACCCGAGAGCTGGCTGGTGGCTGGTACAGACCTCTCTGGCTCCACATGGACGCGAGGTGACAGACACTCAGCAGGCACGCAGACCGGGAGGGACCGTGACGGGACGCCTCTTTTGAACACAGTAGGGTTTGGGTTCTTGTTTCTGTTTCAAGTGTGACCAAATTCTCTTAAGTTTAAAAGTCAGCCAACCTAAAGCCACACCTAACGTAGGAGTCAAGAGACACCTGCAGTGACAGCACGTTTGGCCTTGGAACGCGGAGCGAAGCAGGGCGAAGGCTAACAGCGCTTTGTCAAGAGAACGCAGCGGGCACAGCAAACACCCTCTTCCAACAACACAAGAGAAAACTCTGCACACGGACATCACCGGACGGTCAACACCGAAATCAGAGTGATTATATTCAAGAGAAGACTCTGCACACGGACATCACCGGACGGTCAACACCGAAATCAGAGTGATTATATTCAAGAGAAGACTCTGCACACGGACATCACCGGACGGTCAACACCAAAATCAGAGTGATTATATTCTTTGCAGCCAAAGATGGGGCACCTCTGTACAGTCAGCAAAAACAAGACTGAGCGCTACTGTGGCTCAGATCATGAACTCCTTATTGCCAAATTCAGACTTAAATCGAGGAAAGTAGGGGAAACCACTAGACCAATCAAGTATGACCTAAATCAAATCCCTTACAATTATACAGTGGAAGCCACAAATAGATCCAGGCATTAGACCTGATAGAGTGCCTGATGAACTATGGATGGAGGTTCGTGACATTGTACAGGAAGTAGTGATCAAGACCATCCCCAAGAAGAAGAAATGCAAAAAGGCAAAACGGCCTGGGGAGGCCTTACAAATAGCTGAGAAAAGAAGAGAACCAAAAGGCACAGGAGAAAAGGAGATATACCCATCTGAATGCAGAGTTCCAAGGAATAGCAATGAGGGATAAGAAAGCCTTCCTCAGTGATCAATGCAAAGAAATAGAGAAAAACAATAGAATGGGAAAGACTAGAGATTGCTTCAAGAAAATTATAGATAGCAAGGTAATGTTTCATGCAAAGATGGGCACAATAAAGGACAGAATTGGTGTGGACCTAACAGAAGCAGAAAATATTAAGAAAATATGGCAAGAATACACTGGAGAAGACTCTTGAGAGTCCCTTGGACTGCAAGGAGATCCAACCAGTCCATTCTGAAGGAGATCAGCCCCGGGATTTCTTTGGAAGGAATGATGCTCAAGCTGAAACTCCAGTACTTTGGCCACCTCACGCAAAGAGTTGACTCACTGGAAAAGACTCTGATGCTGGGAGGGATTGGGGGCAGGAGGAGAAGGGGACGACAGAGGATGAGATGGCTGGATGGCATCACTGACTTGATGGACGTGAGTCTGAGTGAACTCCGGGAGTTGGTGATGGACAGGGTGGCCTGGTGTGCTGCGATTCATGGGGTCACAAAGAGTCGGACACGACTGAGCGACTGAACTGAACACTGAAGAACTATACAAAAATGATCTTCACGACCCAGATAACCATGATGCTGTGATCACTCACCTAAATTTCAGACATCCTGGAATGTGAAGTCAATTGGGCCTTAGGAAGCATCTCTATTAACNACTGAAGAACTATACAAAAATTATCTTCACGACCCAGATAACCATGATGCTGTGATCACTCACCTAAATTTCAGACATCCTGGAATGTGAAGTCAATTGGGCCTTAGGAAGCATCTCTATTAACAAAGCTGGTGGAGGTGATGGAATTCCAGTTGACCTATTTCAAGTCCTAAAAGATGAAGCTGTTAAAGTGTTGTACTCAACATGCCAGCAAATATGGAAAACTCAGCAGTGGCCACAGGCCTGGAAAAAGTCAATTTTCATTCCAATCCCAAAGAAAGGCAATGCCAAAGAATGCTCAAACTACCACACAATTGCATTCATTTCACATGTTAGCAATATAATGCTCAAAATTCTCCAAGCCAGGCTTCAACAGTATGTGAACTGAGAACTTCCAGATGTTCAAGCTGGATTTAAAAAAGGCAGAGGAAACAGAGATCAAATTACCAACACCCATTAGATCATAGAAGAATCAAGAGAGTTCCAGAAAAACATCTGCTTTATTGACTATGCCAAAGCCTTTGACTGTGTGGATCACAACAAACTGTGGAAAGTTCTTAAAGAGATGGGAATACCAGATCACCTGAATTGCCTCCTGAGAAATCTGTATGTGGGTCAGGAAGCAACAGTTAGAAGTGGACACAAAATAACAGACTGGTTCCAAATTGGGAAAGGAGTATGTCAAGGCTGTATATTGTCACCCCGCTTATTTAATTTATATGCAGAATTCAGTTCAGTTCAGTCACTCAGTCATGTCTGACTCTTTGTGATGCCAAGGACTTCAGCACACCAGGTCTCCCTGTCAATCACCAACTCCTGGAGCCTACTCAAACTCCTGTTCGTTGCGTTGGTGATGCCATCCAACCATCTCATCCTCTGCTCTCCCCTTCTCCTCCTGCCTTCAGTCTTTCCCAGCATCAGGGCCTTTTCCCATGAGTCAGTTCTTCGCATCAGATGGCCAAAGTATTGGAGCTTCAGCTTCAGCATCAGTCCTTCCAATGAATATTCAGGACTGATTTCCTTTAGGCTTGACTGGTTGGATCTCCTTGCAGTCCAAGGGGCTCTCAAGAGTCTTCTCCAGCACCACAGTTCAAAAGCATCAGTTCTTCAGTGCTCAGCTTTCTTTATGGTCCAGTTCTCACATCCATACATGACTACTGGAAAAACCATAGCTTTGACTAGATGGACCTTTGTTGCGAAAGTAATGTCTCTGCTTTTTAATATGCTGTCTAGGTTGGTCATAGCTTTTCTTCCAAGGAGCAAGTGCCTTTTAATTTCATGGCTGCAGTCACCATCTGCAGTGATTTTGGAGCCCAACAAAATAAAGTCTGACACTGTTTTCACTGTTTCCCCATCTAGTTCCCGTGAAGTGATGGGACCAGATGCCATGATCTTCGTTTTCTGAATATTGAGCTTTAAGCCAACTTTTTCACTCTCCTCTTTCACCTTCATCAAGAGGCCCTTTAGCTCCTCTTCACTTTCTGCCATAAGGGTGGTGTCATCTGCATATCTGAGGTTATTGATATTTCTCCCAGCCATCTTGATTCCAGCTTATGTTTCTTCCAGCCCAGCGTTTCTCATAATGTACTCTGCATATAAGTTAAATAAGCAGGGTGACTACATACAGACTTGACATACTCTTTTCCCAATTTGTAACCAGTCTGTTGTTCCATGTCCAGTTCTAACTGTTGCTTCTTGACCTGCATACAGGTTTCTCAGGAGACAGGTCAGGTGGTCTGGTATTCCCATCTCTTTAAGAACTTTCCACAGTTTGTTGTGATCCACACAGTCAAAGGCTTTGGCATAGTCAACAAAGTAAAAGTCGATGTTTGTCTGGAACTATCTTGCATTTTCAACTATCCAGTGGAGGTTGGCAATTTGATCTCTGGTTCTCCTGCCTTTTCTAAATCCAGAGTACATCATGTGAAATGCCAGGCTGGATGAAGCTCAAGCTGAAATTAGGATTGCTGGGAGTATCAATAATCTTAGATACGCAGATGACACCACCCTTACAGCAGACAGTGAAGAGGAACTGAGGAACCTCTTGATGAAAGTGAAAGAGGAGAGTGAAAAAGCTGGCTTAAAACTCTACATTCAGAAAATGAAGGTTGTGGCATCCGGTCCCATCACTTCATGGCAAATAGATGGGGAAACAATGGAAACAGTGACAGACTTTATTTTCCTGGGCTCCAAAATCACAGCAGATGGTGACTGCAGCCATGAAATTAAAAGGCACTTGCTCCTTGGAAGAAAAGCTATGACCAACCTAGACAGCATATTAAAAAGCAGAGACATTACTTTCACAACAACGGTCCATCTAGTCAAAGCTATGGTTTTTCCAGTAGTCATGTATGGATGTGAGAACTGGACCATAAAGAAAGCTGAGCACTGAAGAACTGATGCTTTTGAACTGTGGTGCTGGAGAAGACTCTTGAGAGCCCCTTGGACAGCAAGGAGATCCAACCAGTCAATCCTAAAGGAAATCAGTCCTAAATGTTCATTGGAAGGACTGATGCTGAAGCTGAAGCTCCAATACTTTGGCCATCTGATGCAAAGAACTCACTCNAGCAAGGAGATCCAACCAGTCAATCCTAAAGGAAATCAGTCCTAAATGTTCATTGGAAGGACTGATGCTGAAGCTGAAGCTCCAATACTTTGGCCATCTGATGCAAAGAACTCACTCATGGGAAAAGTCCTTGATGCTGGGAAAGATTGAAGGCAGGAGGAGAGCAGAGGATGAGATGGTTGGATGGCATCACCAACTCAATGGACATGAGTTTGAACAAGCAGGGTTCGTGATGGACAGGGAGGCCTGGTGTGCTGCAGTCCATGGGACTGCAAAGAGTCAGACATGACTGAGGAACTGAACTGAACTGAAAGCCATTATTTTCAAATGTCATCATTTTTCTACCAATGTCACCAAAAAAACACAGCATGGAGAACTGGTGACCAGCAGGCCTCAGAGCACTGGGACCCGAACAGCCTGTTCCCTGCAAGGTGGCCTTTCAGAACCCCTGCCCAGCTGTTCTCCCGGGCTCCAGGCTCCTGCCAACCTCAACAGTCACAATGCTGGACCCTTGAAGCGATGACAAGGGCTGCTTTTTACTCTTAAAGCCACTGTAGAATTTTGAGGAAGCTGGGTGCTTGCTGCCTGTGGCCACTGAGGGTTGAAGCCCAGAAGGCCTGGCTCTGGAAGGCCTGCCTCGACCGTCGTGAGCTAGAACAGCTGGTTGATGAGTGGATGGATGGCTGGATGGTGCAAAGATGTGTGAGCTGGGTGCCTTGTCTGAGAGCTCCTCCAGGAGCCAGCTGGCCGTGGCGTGAGGATTCTTTGCAGCTCAGATCACCCACCGGCAGGCAGTGCCCAGGCCGCCCGGTGTGGGAGGCAGGGCCGGCTGGGGTCTGCCGTCCCTTGAGGCTTGAAGGTCTTAGGCTCCGGGTACCACCTGTCCCTGGAGCCATGGGAGGCGCCATGGGGAGGCCTGGGGCCAGGATTACCCAGGGGCCCCATCGCTGGAGCTGGCTGAGATGCCCAGCTCAGAAACCTGACCTCCCAAGGGAGTGGGGGCGGGAGGAGCCCAACGCATCAGGTGGCACGCTGGGCCAGGTGGCGGGTCAGATGGCCGAAATTTCCGTGTCCGTGAGTCCAAAGTGGGGCAGGTGTGGCTGTGGGGAGGGGCCCACAGCTGGGGGCTGACCCCGAGACCCAGAAGCAATGGGGACAGGGTTGAGGGGTGAGAGAAGGGCCACTGGGGAGTCTGAGCACCTTGACCCGGGGCTCTGGGCCTGATTCAAGAGCCAGGGCAGCCCAGCCGAGGCTGGTCAAACCCCCACAGCTCAGGACTCTGCTGCTGGGGAGTCCCCGACAAGGACAAAGCCCGCCTCCTGCCAGCCGCCCACCGAGCCCCCCGGCCCTGGCCTGAGGGGGAGATGCCCCTGATTGGGGCCTCCCCCCGGCCCTGCAGAAACGTCCCCAGGGCCCTCACCCCCCCCCCCCCCCCCCTCCCCCCCCCCCCCCCTTCCCCCCCCCCNCCAGGGGGCTCGGCGGGGGTCCCGGGGCTCGGCAGGGACACTCCGGAGCTGGTGGTGCCCCTCCCGGGCCGTCGGGCTGCCGGGTGCTCAGCCAGCTCCGCCCGCAGGTACTTCTTTGGCTCGGTGGCCTCCGCTTCGGCCGGTCTGCTCTGCGTCATCGTCATCCTTCTGTACATCTTCTTCCAGTACCTCTTCAACCCTGCCGCCCTGCGCACCGATTCACACTACCAGAGTACGTGCCCCCCCAGGCCGTCTGCCTGCCCGCTGCCCACCTGGGGGGCCACACGGGGCAGTCTGGGCCCAAGCACCTGTCCAGACCTAGCTGTGGGGTGAAGACATTTCAGCTGAAACTCGGCCTTCAGTGGCCTGCACACGACCCCTCCCTGCTTCTCCTCACTTGGTTTTGGAACCTGTGTGGTTGTTGTGTCAGGCCCCCTTGTCACAGAGGATTGTGTCCTGGAAATGCCCCCAAGGTGGTGGCTGTGGCCTTTCAGCTCTAGGGACAGTGGGGAGGGCCCAGCACAGTGGACACCAGGGTCAGGATGTGTGACCTGGGCATTTAGTTACCCTCTCCCAGCCTCCAGTCTCATGAGAGGAATCATAATGCCCACTGCAGAGAGGAGGGCCTGCAGGGGTACTTAGCGCAGGCAAAGCAATGAGGAGGGGCTCACCTGGGCNTCAGCACAGTGGACACCAGGGTAAGGCTGTGTGACCTGGGCATTTAGTTATCCTCTCCCAGCCTCACCTTCCAGACCCATGAGAGGAATCATAATGCCCACTGCAGAGAGGAGGGGCTGCAGGGGTCCTTAGCTCAGGCAAAGCAATGAGGAGGGGCCCACCTGGGCAGGGAGGGGCTCACCTGGGAAGGGAGGGGCTCACCTGGGCAGGGAGGGAGGGGCTCTCTCGGCCTGNCCAGCACAGTGGACACCAGGGTCAGGATGTGTGACCTGGGCATTTAGTTACCCTCTCCCAGCCTCCAGTCTCATGAGAGGAATCATAATGCCCACTGCAGAGAGGAGGGCCTGCAGGGGTACTTAGCGCAGGCAAAGCAATGAGGAGGGGCTCACCTGGGCAGGGAGGGGCTCACCTGGGAAGGGAAGGAGGGGCTCTCTCGGCCTGGTGTCCCCTCCCGCACTGCCAGGCGCTGACCCCAGGACGCACCTGAAGAGGCCCTGCCTCCATAGGTATCTCCAACAAGGACACGTGGCTGCTGTTCCTTCCGATCTCCCCCGTGAGGACCAACTCCCACATCCTCCTGGCGCTCGGGCTGCTGGTGCTGCTGCTGGCGCTCATCAGCCTGCTGCTGCTCGGCCACCTGCTCTTCTTCCACATCTACCTGCGTACGTGCTCCCCAGGTTCCCTCCACCCGAGCAGGTGCTCCCGGGCTCCCCTCCACCTGAGCAGGTGCTCCCTGGGCTCCCTCCACCTGAGCAGGCGCTCCCAGGCTCCCCTCCACCTGAGCAGGTGCTCCTGGGCTCCCCTTCACCTGAGTACGTGGTCCCCGGGTCCCCTCCACCTGAGCAGGCGCTCCCAGGCTCCCCTCCACCTGAGCGAGTGCTCCCCAGGTTGGCTGGCCTTCACCTCTGTGCTCACACGGGTCCCCGGCAGGCCGCCCCCTCCAGCAGTGAGTTCAGGGTGAAAGGAGGGGTACGTGCCGAGAGGGCNGGGTTCCCTCCACCCGAGCAGGTGCTCCCGGGCTCCCCTCCACCTGAGCAGGCGCTCCCAGGCTCCCCTCCACCTGAGCAGGCGCTCCCAGGCTCCCTCCACCTGAGTACGTGCTCCCTGGGCTCCCCTCTACCTGAGCAAGTGCTCCCGGGCTCCCCTCCACCTGAGCAAGTGCTCCCCAGGTTGGCTGGCCTTCACCCCTGTGCTCACACGGGTCCCCGGCAGGCCGCCCCCTCCAGCAGTGAGTTCAGGGTGAAAGGAGGGGTACGTGCCGAGAGGGCAGAGGGCTGAGTGCTACTCTGAGACCTGCAGAAACACAGAGGGGTAGAAAGTGGGCGGTGCCAGTGTTGAGAGAGATGAGGGGATGGAGTCTGTGAGGCCGGGACAGGGCATTCAGAGAATGCCAGAATCCCTGACAGTGAAGAACACTGGACCCACCAACGCCGTCTCCAGCTCCTGTGTGGTTGGGGGCCAGGGAGGTGGAGGACGGGCCCCCGCAGACACGGGGCCCGAGGCAGCGCCACCAGGCCAGCACACAGACGCGGCCGCGAGGAGCCTTGCCTGAATGTGGCGAGTCCTCAGCGAGCCGGCCGGGAGATGGCCTCAGGCGGAGGCGCGAGGAGGTCCCGGGAAGCTGCGCAGAGGCCAGGGGTCAGACCAGGGAGGCAGGCCGTCCTCTATCTGCTCCTCTGTGTGCTCACCGCCGTCCATGCCTGTGTCACACCAGGCAGGCTCCAGGAGACTCGCAGAGCCTGCCAGCAGCCCCCATCTGGGGGCCTCTATGCAGACCTGGGCAGAAGGTGGGATGTCTTCACTAGGATGTCGGCAAGGCCCAGTTCGCATCCTCAGACTGCAACGGCCTCTGAGGGAATGTGTGCAGTTAATGGAGAAAGAATTCAAGGCCCAAGAAGCAGCCCTTGTAGGAGCCTCCGGGGAGGGGGTGAGGTTGGGGCGGGGCTGAGCCTGGCCCCTCGGGGAGCAGACCCCCCCCAGGGGCTGTGGGGGTGGCGGCCTTCCGTCTGCTCCTCGGGCTGCAAATAGGCTTCTGTGGGTGGCCTTTTCTCTTTCCAGAAATAATTACAAACCATCTGTTCCCATGCTTGTCAGTTTTCGGAGGAAGAGAAATGGAAAAGTCAGCCCCACCCCACACCACCAGGGCGGGACGCTGAGCGGGTCGCGCTTGCTTTCGTTAGTGATGGTCTTCTGTTGACGAGCACGTTGGAGACTCTGATAACCTGAGTCTGTCTGCCACGTGCTGGCCGCTGTCTCACCTTAATTAAGACAGAGCTGGGCTCCGCGCTTGCTGCATCCTCACTGAGTTTACGGGCCTGTGAGGCCCCCTGGGGCCAGGGCTGGTGGGCTCCATGGGTGCGGGCACCTGCTGGCTTCAGCCCGAAGGTCAGCCGGGCTCGGGGTGGCCTTCCGGCCGCTCCCCAGACTCCAGGTTGGGAGCCAGCTCCCAGCACTGCGGGCGGTGGACGGGGGCCGGTGACTCTCTTGCCTGCGTTCTCCTTTCTAGTGGCCAAAAGGTTGAGCACGTTTGATTACGTGACACAGGGCCGCCAACAGCAAAGCTCAAAACACCAGACAGGGAAGAGGGGCGTGAGTTTACAAATGGAAGATCTGCCACAGGTATGGGTGCCCCTGGTCCCCCGTCTATCCGTCCAGCACTGGGGGCGGCCCAAGGCCAGCTGGAGGCTGGGGCCTCTGATTTGGTGGGGGGTGGGGGTAGGGCGTTGCACTTATATGTGAGTGTGTTTGGTGTGTGTGTGTGACGCAGTGTGCGTGTGGGGTTCTGTGTGTGTGGGTCTTGTGTGTTTGGTGTGTGTGTGTGTGTGTGTGTGTTTGGTGTGTGTGTGTGTGTGTGATGCAGGGTGCGTGTGTGGTTCTGTGTGTGTGGGTCTTGTGTGTTTGGTGTGTGTGTGTGTTATATCGTTTCTGAATTTGCTCTCCACAAGACCAGGCCAGCGGGGCTGACTCTTTTCAGACCCACCCATTTCTGCAGCTCCTCATCAGAGTTAAGCTTTAGTCTTTAAAGGCCACCATTCAGAAAATGAAAATATAAGCCACAGAGAGAAATAATTATTTGNGATGCACACATACATGAGTGTGTGTGGTGTGTGTGTGTGTGATGCAGGGTGCGTGTGCGGTTCTGTGTGTGTGGGTCTTGTGTGTTTGGTGTGTGTGTGTGTTATATCGTTTCTGAATTCGCTCTCCACAAGACCAGGCCAGCGGGGCTGACTCCTTTCAGACCCACCCATTTCTGCAGCTTCTCATCAGAGTTAAGCTTTAGTCTTTAAAGGCCACCATTCAGAAAATGAAAATATAAGCCACAGAGAGAAAAAATTATTTGCAAATCATATACGTGTGCCCAGAATATGTATAGAACTTTCAGAACTCAATCACAAGAGCAGTGACCAGGTTTNTTATATCGTTTCTGAATTTGCTCTCCACAAGACCAGGCCAGCGGGGCTGACTCTTTTCAGACCCACCCATTTCTGCAGCTCCTCATCAGAGTTAAGCTTTAGTCTTTAAAGGCCACCATTCAGAAAATGAAAATATAAGCCACAGAGAGAAATAATTATTTGCAAATCATATACGTGTGCCCAGAATATGTATAGAACTTTCAGAACTCAATCACAAGAGCAGTGACCAGGTTTTTAAATGGGCAGAATATCTGAACACAGTTCACCGAAGGGGGATGCCACGGGCGGCAGACAGACCCAGATGGCCAACATCAGCCCCGTTCCGCGTTAAGGAGACACAGTGAGACACCGCTCGCCCCCAGAGTGGCCGTGATCAAAAAGCCCAAGCCCCAGGGCTGGCACGGCCATACACGGCAGGCTCACACGTGGCTGGTGGGCTGTGAAGCTACAACCCTTTGCAAAGAGTTGGCATTTTCTTCTAAAATAAATACATCTCTCCTGACCCAGCTTTCTCCTTCCTCTCTTACCAATGAGAAGTGGAGACACACACATGAGCAAGGGCGTGGGGAAGGGGCCCCCGGGAGACCCCAAGGTGCCTCCCCTCCACGTCAGCTGCAGATGCGCGGGTGCTGGGCTGGCAGGCGCAGTTCCCAGAGTGGTCACCGTGTGCTCTCCCCCAACAGGCTCTGGACAGCCCCCCGGGACCCTCCAAGCAGGGGTAAGTCGCCATTTCCCTAGGCCCTTCTGTGCGTCTGGAGTAGCTGTATTCTCTGCTGCCTTGCTTTAAACAGTCGTTCTTTTTTTCATAGAATACCCTCCGTACTCCTTGCTAACACTTTAGTAACTTCTGTTTGCTTCATATTTTGGTTTTCAAACCATCTTCAATTAATTTTTTATTTAGTGACGTAGGAGCCACATTGTCTTATTGTAGCCTAACTCATGGTGTCTTCTTGTTAACGGAACGGTCCTCTTTTCTCATCAAATCCAAAGCACCTTCCTGACACCCTGGGTTTCCCTGGATGCTCCCCCGCCCATCTGTGGTGTGTCCTGCAGGACGCTGTGCTGGTTTGAGGGCCGCCTTCACTTGCTGCTCCCTCGGTCCGACTCTGCAGCCCCAGGGGCCGCAGCGCGCCAGCCTGCTCTGTCCTCCACTGTCTCCCGGAGTTTGCTCAGACTCATGAGCATTGAGTCGGTGATGCTGTCTAACCACCTCATCCTCTGTTGCCCCCTTCTCCTTTTGCCTTCAGTATTTCTCAGCATCAGGGTCTTTTCCAGTGAGTCAGTTCTCGTCAGATGCCCAAAGGACTGGAGCTTCAGCTTCAGCATCAGTCCTTCCAGTGAATATTCAGGGTTGATCTCCTTTAGGACTGACTGGTTGGATCTCCTTGCAGTCCAAGGGACTCTCAGGAGTCTTCTCCAGCACCGCAGTTCAAAAGCATCAGTTCTTCAGCACTCAGCCTTTATGGTCCAACTGTCACATCCATACATGACTATTGGAAAAGCCGTACCATTGATTAGATGGACCTTTGTCGACAAAATGATGTCTTTGCTTTTTAATACACTGACCAGGTTTGTCATTGATTTCCTTCCAAAGAGCAAGTGCCTTTTGATTTCGTGGCTGCAGTCACCATCTGCAGTGAGTTTGGAGCCCAAGAAAATGAAATCTGACACTGCTGCTACTTTTCCCCTTCTATTTGCCATGAAGAGATGGGACCAGAGGCTATGATCTTAGTTTTTTTCATATTGAGTTTCAAGCCAACTTTTTCACTCTCTTCTTTTACCCTCATCAAGAGGCTCTTTAATTCTTCACTTTCTGCCATTAGCGTGGTTTCATATGCATACCTGAGGTTGTTGATATTTCTCCCGGCAATCTTGAGTCCAGCTTGAAATTCATCTAGCCCTGCGTTTTGCATCAGGTGCTCTGCATATAATTTAAATAAGTGGTGNGCTTGAAATTCATCTAGCCCGGCGTTTTGCATCCGGTGCTCTGCATATAATTTAAATAAGCGGTGACAATATGCAGCCTTGACGCACTCCTTTCCCAATTTGGAGCCAGTTTGTTCTTGAATGTCCAGTTGTAACTGTTGCTTCATGACCTGCATACCGGTTTTTCAGGAGGCAGGTCAGGTGGTCTGGTATTCCCATCTCCCATCACTTGAAGAATTTTCCATGGTTTGTTGTGATCTGCACATTCAAAGACTTGAGTGTGGTCAGTGAAGCAGAGGTAGATGGCTTTTTTCAGGAACTCTCTTGCTTTTTGTATGATCCAACAGATGTTGGCAATTTGATCCCTCCTTCCTCTGCCTCTTTGATACCTTCATGCTCCACTGGAGAAGGAAGTGGCAACCCACCCCAGTATTCTTGCCAGGAGAGCCCCATGAACAAACAGTATGAAGAGGCAAAAATACAGGGCGTCAGAAGATGAGTCTCCCGGGTCGGAAGGTGTCCAGTATGCTCCTGGGGAAGAGTGGAGGACAGTTAGTAACAGCTCCACAAAGAACGAAGCGGCTGGGCCAGAGCGGAAACGGCGCTCAGCCGTGGATGTGTCTGGTGGTGAAAGTAAAGTCCAGTGGCTGTAAAGAGCAATATTGCATAAGAACCTGGAATGTTAGGTCCATGAATCAAGGTAAATTGGACGTGGTCAAGCAGGAGATGGCAAGATTGATCAGTGACATTTTAGGAATGGGTGAGCTAAAATGGATGGGAACGGGAAAATTTAATTCAGATGACCATTATATCTACTACTACAGGCAAGAATCCCTTAGAATAAATGGAATAGCCCATATAGTCAATCAGAGTCTGAAATGCAGTACTTGGGTGCCATCTCAAAAAAGAAAGATCTCAGTTTGTCTCCAAGGTAAACCTTTCAACGTCACAGTAATCCAAGTTTATGCCCCAACTACTAATTCTGGAGAAGATGGAGTTGAATAGTTCTATGAAGACCCCAGGGCTTCCCTGGCGGCTCAGACGGTAAAGCGTCTGCCTACAATGCGGGAGACCCAGGTTCGATCCCTGGGTCAGGGAAGATCCCCTGCAGAAGGAAATGGCAACCCACTCCAGTATTCTTGCCTGGAAAATCCCATGGACTGAGGAGCCTGGTAGGCTACAGTCCATGGGGTCGCAAAGAATTGGACACGACTGAGCGACTTCACTTTATGAGGACCTACAAGACCTTCTAGAACTAACACCAAAAAAAAAAAAAAATGTCCTTTTCATCACAAGGGACTGGAACACGAAAGCAAGCAGTCGCGAGACGCCTGGAGCAGCAGGCAGATGTGGCCTTGGAGCACAAAGCGAAGCAGGGAGGGCTAGCGGAGTCGCGCCAGCAGCCTGCCTGGAGAGCCACGGGCAGAGGCTGATAGCATTGCACAGGAGGAAGGACCGAAAGCATCCCAGAGGAAAGAGATGCCCGAAGGTGAAGCGGTTGTCTGAGGAGACTTTGCAGATAGCTGAGCAAAGAAGAGAGATATACCCAACTGAATGCAGAGTTCCAGAGAACAGCAAGGAGAGATTAGAAGGCCTTCTTCAATGAACAATGCAAAAAAATAGAGGAAAACTATAGAATGGAAAAAACGAGATCCTGTCAAGAAAATTGGAGATATCAAGGGAATGTTTCATGCAAGCATGGGCATGATAAAGGACAGACACGGCAAAGCCCTGACGGAGGCAGAAGAGACGAAGAAGAGGCGGCAAGAACACACAGAACAGCTGCCCGAAAAAAGGCCTCGTGACCCGGGTGACCGCGAGGGTGTGGGCACACACCTGGAGCCGGACGTCGTGGAGTGCGAAATCGGCTGGGCCTTAGGAGTCAGTAGTATGAACAGAGCCAGCGAAGGTGATGGAATTCCAGCTCAGCTATTTAAAATCCTAAAGGGTGATGCTGTCAAAGTGCTGCACTCAATATGTCAGCAAATTTGGGAAACTCACCAGTGGCCACAGCACTGGAAAAAGTCAGTTCTCATTTCAATCTCAAAAAAGGACTTCATTTAGCTACCTTTTAATACCTAGTAGGTAAATCCTCCTCTCATATTTTTGTTTTTCTTTACATTTGACAATTCTTTCACATTTATTTTTCTCTATAAGCTTAAAAATCATTTTGTGCAGTTCCAAGAAACCTGGGATTTGAACTAGAGTTAGGTTAGGTATGCACTTTACGTGAGAGGGACAAAGCCTGCTTTCCCACCTCCCCGCTCAGCATCTGTGTTGAGAAGAACCAGGAAGCCAGTCTCCTAGGGGTGGCGGGGGCATCGAGGGCCTGGAAGTGCCGGGCGCACCCACCCCTAGCGGGCTCCTTCTTCCTGGAAACCTGCAGGGCAGGAGAACATCGGGCCCCTGGGGGCTCCCCACCCTGCAGCCCCGCGGGCAGAGAGACCCGGAAAAGGGAGGCGTGCACCGTGAGCCCATTTCCCCAAAGCTGACAGTTGCTACAGATTTCTGCTTAGTTTAATGATCAAGGAGTATAGTTTAGTGTGAAAGGTTACCCCTTTCGAACGTATTGGAAACCTGCTGGCTCTAACACTGAAAACCTTAGTCAGTTTGAATTCCACCTTCAAGAATCACCCGGCTGGATAGCCCTTCCTTTATCCCTCGGTGAGAAACTAACCGGAATCAGTCTGGAAAATCAGCTCTAAAAGTAAGCAAGACAAAAGCCTCTTTTTTTTTTTTTTTTNGTGGTTTCATATGCATACCTGAGGTTGTTGATATTTCTCCCGGCAATCTTGAGTCCAGCTTGAAATTCATCTAGCCCTGCGTTTTGCATCAGGTGCTCTGCATATAATTTAAATAAGTGGTGACAATATGCAGCCTTGACGCACTCCTTTCCCAATTTGGAGCCAGTCTGTTCTTGAATGTCCAGTTGTAACTGTTGCTTCATGACCTGCATACCGATTTTTCAGGAGGCAGGTCAGGTGGTCTGGTTTTCCCATCTCCTATCACTTGAAGAATTTTCCATGGTTTGTTGTGATCTGCACGTTCAAAGACTTGAGTGTGGTCAGTGAAGCAGAGGTAGATGGCTTTTTTCAGGAATTCTCTTGCTTTTTGTATGATCCAACAGATGTTGGCAATTTGATCCCTCCTTCCTCTGCCTCTTTGATACCTTCATGCTCCACTGGAGAAGGAAGTGGCAACCCACCCCAGTATTCCTGCCAGCATAGCCCCATGAACAAACAGTATGAAGAGGCAAAAATACAGGGCGTCAGAAGATGAGTCTCCCAGGTCAGAAGGTGTCCAGTATGCTCCTGGGGAAGAGTGGAGGACAGTTAGTAACAGCTCCACAAAGAACGAAGCAGCTGGGCCAGAGCGGAAACGGCGCTCAGCCGTGGATGTGTCTGGTGGTGAAAGTAAAGTCCAGTGGCTGTAAAGAGCAATATTGCATAAGAACCTGGAATGTTAAGTCCATGAATCAAGGTAAATTGGACGTGGTCAAGCAGGAGATGGCAAGATTGATCAGTGACATTTTAAGAATGGGTGAGCTAAAATGGATGGGAACGGGAAAATTTAATTCAGATGACCATTATATCTACTACTACAGGCAAGAATCCCTTAGAATAAATGGAATAGCCCATATAGTCAATCAGAGTCTGAATCGCAGTACTTGGGTGCCATCTCAAAAAAGAAAGATCTCAGTTTGTCTCCAAGGTAAACCTTTCAACGTCACAGTAATCCAAGTTTATGCCCCAACTACTAATTCTGGAGAAGATGGAGTTGAATAGTTCTATGAAGACCCCAGGGCTTCCCTGGCGGCTCAGACGGTAAAGCGTCTGCCTACAATGCGGGAGACCCAGGTTCGATCCCTGGGTCAGGGAAGATCCCCTGCAGAAGGAAATGGCAACCCACTCCAGTATTCTTGCCTGGAAAATCCCATGGACTGAGGAGCCTGGTAGGCTACAGTCCATGGGGTCGCAAAGAATTGGACACGACTGAGCGACTTCACTTTATGAGGACCTACAAGACCTTCTAGAACTAACACCAANGAAGGTGTCCAGTATGCTCCTGGGGAAGAGTGGAGGACAGTTAGTAACAGCTCCACAAAGAACGAAGCGGCTGGGCCAGAGCGGAAACGGCGCTCAGCCGTGGATGTGTCTGGTGGTGAAAGTAAAGTCCAGTGGCTGTAAAGAGCAATATTGCATAAGAACCTGGAATGTTAGGTCCATGAATCAAGGTAAATTGGACGTGGTCAAGCAGGAGATGGCAAGATTGATCAGTGACATTTTAGGAATGGGTGAGCTAAAATGGATGGGAACGGGAAAATTTAATTCAGATGACCATTATATCTACTACTACAGGCAAGAATCCCTTAGAATAAATGGAATAGCCCATATAGTCAATCAGAGTCTGAAATGCAGTACTTGGGTGCCATCTCAAAAAAGAAAGATCTCAGTTTGTCTCCAAGGTAAACCTTTCAACGTCACAGTAATCCAAGTTTATGCCCCAACTACTAATTCTGGAGAAGATGGAGTTGAATAGTTCTATGAAGACCCCAGGGCTTCCCTGGCGGCTCAGACGGTAAAGCGTCTGCCTACAATGCGGGAGACCCAGGTTCGATCCCTGGGTCAGGGAAGATCCCCTGCAGAAGGAAATGGCAACCCACTCCAGTATTCTTGCCTGGAAAATCCCATGGACTGAGGAGCCTGGTAGGCTACAGTCCATGGGGTCGCAAAGAATTGGACACGACTGAGCGACTTCACTTTATGAGGACCTACAAGACCTTCTAGAACTAACACCAAAAAAAAAAAAAAATGTCCTTTTCATCACAAGGGACTGGAACACGAAAGCAAGCAGTCGCGAGACGCCTGGAGCAGCAGGCAGATGTGGCCTTGGAGCACAAAGCGAAGCAGGGAGGGCTAGCGGAGTCGCGCCAGCAGCCTGCCTGGAGAGCCACGGGCAGAGGCTGATAGCATTGCACAGGAGGAAGGACCGAAAGCATCCCAGAGGAAAGAGATGCCCGAAGGTGAAGCGGTTGTCTGAGGAGACTTTGCAGATAGCTGAGCAAAGAAGAGAGATATACCCAACTGAATGCAGAGTTCCAGAGAACAGCAAGGAGAGATTAGAAGGCCTTCTTCAATGAACAATGCAAAAAAATAGAGGAAAACTATAGAATGGAAAAAACGAGATCCTGTCAAGAAAATTGGAGATATCAAGGGAATGTTTCATGCAAGCATGGGCATGATAAAGGACAGACACGGCAAAGCCCTGACGGAGGCAGAAGAGACGAAGAAGAGGCGGCAAGAACACACAGAACAGCTGCCCGAAAAAAGGCCTCGTGACCCGGGTGACCGCGAGGGTGTGGGCACACACCTGGAGCCGGACGTCGTGGAGTGCGAAATCGGCTGGGCCTTAGGAGTCAGTAGTATGAACAGAGCCAGCGAAGGTGATGGAATTCCAGCTCAGCTATTTAAAATCCTAAAGGGTGATGCTGTCAAAGTGCTGCACTCAATATGTCAGCAAATTTGGGAAACTCACCAGTGGCCACAGCACTGGAAAAAGTCAGTTCTCATTTCAATCTCAAAAAAGGACTTCATTTAGCTACCTTTTAATACCTAGTAGGTAAATCCTCCTCTCATATTTTTGTTTTTCTTTACATTTGACAATTCTTTCACATTTATTTTTCTCTATAAGCTTAAAAATCATTTTGTGCAGTTCCAAGAAACCTGGGATTTGAACTAGAGTTAGGTTAGGTATGCACTTTACGTGAGAGGGACAAAGCCTGCTTTCCCACCTCCCCGCTCAGCATCTGTGTTGAGAAGAACCAGGAAGCCAGTCTCCTAGGGGTGGCGGGGGCATCGAGGGCCTGGAAGTGCCGGGCGCACCCACCCCTAGCGGGCTCCTTCTTCCTGGAAACCTGCAGGGCAGGAGAACATCGGGCCCCTGGGGGCTCCCCACCCTGCAGCCCCGCGGGCAGAGAGACCCGGAAAAGGGAGGCGTGCACCGTGAGCCCATTTCCCCAAAGCTGACAGTTGCTACAGATTTCTGCTTAGTTTAATGATCAAGGAGTATAGTTTAGTGTGAAAGGTTACCCCTTTCGAACGTATTGGAAACCTGCTGGCTCTAACACTGAAAACCTTAGTCAGTTTGAATTCCACCTTCAAGAATCACCCGGCTGGATAGCCCTTCCTTTATCCCTCGGTGAGAAACTAACCGGAATCAGTCTGGAAAATCAGCTCTAAAAGTAAGCAAGACAAAAGCCTCTTTTTTTTTTTTTTTCCCCAAATTGCCTAATCAATGTATATTCATTACAGGAAATTTGGAAACTGCAAAACTTTCCAGTGTGAAAATGAACAGCCTTTCTTTCCCCACCCCCCAGTCGCCACTGCTGGCATTTTGATGAGTATCTTTCGGGTCTTCCTTTAAAGATTTTTTGTGTGTATTAACATGCATCATGTCTTCTAAAGTTATACTGATGTTGTAGAGCCCTTTAGAAGACTTAAAACTCCATATATTGTGAATATATGGGTTTTTATGAATATGAGTTTTTGCATCTTTGGAACGTGCTGTATCCCTCAATTTTGGAATCCCATTCTTCATTTTCGATCTGATCTTGCGTTCCTTTACTGAAAGGCCGATTGTGTGGGAAGTGTGCAAGTTTCCAGCCCTCCAGACCCAGTGAGCAAGAGAACGCACGTCCCTTTTGCTGCAGGAATATTCCTCGGCTGACCTGCAGTCAGCCCAGCAACCGACTAGGTCCTGTTCAGTCGCTCAGTCGTGTCCGACTCTTTGTGACCCCATGGACTGCAGCACGCTAGGCTTCCCTGTCCTACACTATCTCCTGGAGTTTGCTCAAACTCATGCCACCCAACCATCTCATCCTCTGCCGCCCTCTTCTTCTTCTGCATCAAATGGCCAAAATATTGAATATTTTGCTTCAGCATTTATCCTGAATATTCAGAGATGATTTCCGTAAGGATGGACTGGTTTGATCTCCTCGCAGCCCAAGGGACTCTCAAGAGTCTTCTCCAACACTACAACTCAAAAGCATCCATTTTTCGGCCCTCAGCCGTCTATATGATCCAACTCTCATAACCGTGCATGACTGCTGGACAAACCAGAGCTTTGACGACACAGAGCTTAGTCATCAGGGTGGCGTCTCTGCTTTTCAGTGTGCCGTCTAGGTTTGTCATCGCTTCCCTTCCAAGGCGCCCTCGGTTTCATGGCTGTCCACAGCGACCGTCCACAGCGACTTTGGGCCCAAGGAGATGAAGCCTGCCACCCTTTCCGCTTCCCCCCTTCTGTTTGCCAGGAGGTGATGGGACCTGATGCCGTGGTCTCAGTTTTTTGAACTAAGCCCTCCTTTTCGCCATCCTCTTTCACCTTCATCAAGAGTTTCTTTAATTCCTCTTCTTTCTGCCATTAGAGTGGTACCGACTGCATATCTAAGTTAAACAGAGTGAGGATATATAGCCCTGATGTAGTCCTTTCCTGATTTGGAACCACTCAGCTGTTCCACATCCAGTTCTAACTGCTGCTACTTGACTCTCATACAGGTTTCTCAGGAGACAGGCAACGTGGTCTGGTGTTCCCAGTCTCCTGAAGAATTTTCCACAGTTTGTCGTGATCCACACAGTCAAGGGCTTTAGCACAGTAGAAGCAGAAGTAGATGTTCTCTGGAATTCCCTTGCTTTCTCTATGATCCAATGAATGTTGCCAATTTGATCTCTAGTTCCTCTGCCTTTTCTAAATCCAGCTTACACAACTGGGAGTTCTGAGTCCACGCACTGCTGAAGCCTGGCTTGAGGGATCTGGAGCATGGCCTGATGAATATGTGAAAGGAGCACGGTTGTCCTGTGGTCTGAGTGTTCTTTGACATCGCCCTTCTGTAGGACTGGAATGAAAACTGACCTTTTTGAGTCCTGTGGCCCCTGCTGAGTTTTCCAAATTTCCTGACGTATTGACGTGCTGACTTTAACAGGACCATCTTTTAGGATTTTAAATAGTTCAACTGGAATTCCATCACCTCCACTAGCTTTGCTCATAGCAATGCTTCCCAAGGCCCACTTCGTTTCACGCTCCGTGATGTCTGGCTCCAGGTGAGTGACCACACCATCGTGGTTATCCGGGTCATGAAGACATGTTTCATATAGTTCTTCTGTGTTTTCTTGCCACTACTTCTTAATCTCTTCTGCCTCTATTAGGTCCTTACCATTTCTGTCCTTTTTATCCCTTGATATCTCCAGTTTTCTTGAAGAGATCTCTAGTCTTTCCCATTCTATTGGTTTCCTCTCTTTCTTCGCACTGTTCATAGAAGAAGGCCTTCTTGTCTCTCCTTGCTGCTTTCTGGAACTCGGCATTCAGCTGGGTGTATCTTTCCCTTTCTCCCTTGCTTTTTGCTTCTCTTCTTTGCTCAGCTGTTTGCAAAGTCTCCTCGGATGCCCACTCTGCCTTCCTGCATTTCTTCTCCTTGGGGAAGGTTCTGGACACTGCCCCCTGCACGGTGCTATGACCTCTGCCCACAGTTCTTCAGGCCTCTGTCAGATCCAGTCCCTTGAATCTGTTAATCACCTCCACTGTATAATCACAAGAGATTTGATTTAGGTCATACCTGAATGGCTTAGTGATTTTCCCTACTTCCATTTAAGTCTGATTTTACAATAAGGAGCTGATGATATGAGCCACAGTCAGCTCTAGCTCATGTTTTTGCTGACTATACAGAGCTTCTCCATCTTCAGCTGCAAAGAATAGAGTCGATCTAGTTTTGGTGTTGATCATCTGGTGATGTCCACGTGTAGAGTCTTCTCCTGTGTTGTTGGAAGAGGGTGTCTGCTGTGACCAGCATGTTCTCTTGGCAGAACTCGGTTAGCCTTCGCCTGCCTCATTCCGTGCCCCAAGGCCACACTGGCCTGTTAGTCCAGGTATCTCTTGACTTCCTACTTTGCAGTCCAATCCCTTGTGAAGAAAAGGATGTCTTTTTATCTCAAAAGTGTTAGTTCTAGCAGGTCTTGTAGGTCATCATAGAACCAGTCAGCTTCAGCATCTTTGGCTTCAGTGCTGGGGCACAGACGTGGATTAGTGTGATGTTGAATGCTCGGCCTTAGAAATGAACGCGGAGCAGCAGACACAGGCTGGGGGGACGCCGCTGGAGCCGGCCCGGCAGCTGGGCTTCTAGAGACCTGGGCATGCGCTCGAATGCTGGCACTGCCGTGCCTCACGGGTGCTTCGCGGGAGTGCTCTGTGGGGCCCTGCAGAGTGTGTCCAGCAGCAGCGATGCGGCCGACGGATTGGCAGCGTTCCTCTGGACTGTTCGCTGTTGTGGGACTGTAACTGGACTGGGTGACTGGGACTGACCGGCCAGAATGAAAACATGAGTCGGGATGGCCACATACAGGCAGGCGTGCACCGTGCAATCTTGCAGGCATGGCCTGCGCCCGTCCCCATTGCAACACAGACCGGGTGACAAAGTGGACACGGTCCCGGTGGCTCGCACGCCAGGCGGCGCGTCGGGCTGTGCTCAGCACTGTGCGCAAACGGTCAAGACTGTGGGGCCGCGTCCGCATGGATGGAGGGCCTGGAGCTCTGACCGGCCCCAGCTGCCCTCACGCTGCGCCGTCAGGTTGGCAGTGCAGGGCTGAGCCCCCCTCCTGTTCGTGTGATGACGGCCCCCCGAGGGCCCATCTCCCGGGGCGTCCGTGGGGAGGGGCCGGGCCGCGGCCCAGCTCTGTGCCCTTGTGCATTTCTGCAGGCTCCTGCCCCGCTGCAGCCAGACTGGCACGCGCGGGGTTGGGGTGCTCAGGAGGGCCGTGTTCCCCCCCACCCGCAGCCAGGCCCCCCTGCTGACCGCCCCCCACCCCCGTCCTCACAGAGAGACGCCCAAGGAGCTCCTGCCCTCCTCCCGGCACCCGAGTCTGTGTTCCACCGCCAGCATACAGCCAGAGGACACCCCGGCGTCGCTGAAGGTGAGCCCCCAGCCCCCCGGCATGAGCCGGCACACCGGGCCAGAGCCAGGGCTGGGCCCAAGGCCCTCCAAGAACCAGGCCAGAGCCGTGTTTGGAACCGCTTGTGTGAACTGCAGCCCTGTGCCGCGCGTGGGGGGTGCCGCTCACAGGGGGACGAGGTGGGGACAGGAGAAGAAGTGAGGGGCAGGACGCAGCTGAACCGTGGGCGAGTACTGTGAGTGTGTGTATGAGTGTGTGTGTGTCAGT
Organism: Raphicerus campestris; assembly: GCA_006410735.1. Taxonomy (NCBI): domain Eukaryota; kingdom Metazoa; phylum Chordata; class Mammalia; order Artiodactyla; family Bovidae; genus Raphicerus; species Raphicerus campestris. The sequence continues at coordinate 78,933 of SJYW01024324.1, forward strand.
GTGAGTGGTGTGTGAGTGTGTGTNTTCTCCATCTTCAGCTGCAAAGAATAGAGTCGATCTAGTTTTGGTGTTGATCATCTGGTGATGTCCACGTGTAGAGTCTTCTCCTGTGCTGTTGGAAGAGGGTGTCTGCTGTGACCAGCATGTTCTCTTGGCAGAACTCGGTTAGCCTTCGCCTGCCTCATTCCGTGCCCCAAGGCCACACTGGCCTGTTAGTCCAGGTGTCTCTTGACTTCCTACTTTGCAGTCCAATCCCTTGTGAAGAAAAGGATGTCTTTTTATCTCAAAAGTGTTAGTTCTAGCAGGTCTTGTAGGTCATCATAGAACCAGTCAGCTTCAGCATCTTTGGCTTCAGTGCTGGGGCACAGACGTGGATTAGTGTGATGTTGAATGCTCGGCCTTAGAAATGAACGCGGAGCAGCAGACACAGGCTGGGGGGACGCCGCTGGAGCCGGCCCGACAGCTGGGCTTCTAGAGACCTGGGCATGCGCTCGAATGCTGGCACTGCCGTGCCTCACGGGTGCTTCGCGGGAGTGCTCTGTGGGGCCCTGCAGAGTGTGTCCAGCAGCAGCGATGCGGCCGACGGATTGGCAGCGTTCCTCTGGACTGTTCGCTGTTGTGGGACTGTAACTGGACTGGGTGACTGGGACTGACCGGCCAGAATGAAAACATGAGTCGGGATGGCCACATACAGGCAGGCGTGCACCGTGCAATCTTGCAGGCATGGCCTGCGCCCGTCCCCATTGCAACACAGACCGGGTGACAAAGTGGACACGGTCCCGGTGGCTCGCACGCCAGGCGGCGCGTCGGGCTGTGCTCAGCACTGTGCGCAAACGGTCAAGACTGTGGGGCCGCGTCCGCATGGATGGAGGGCCTGGAGCTCTGACCGGCCCCAGCTGCCCTCACGCTGCGCCGTCAGGTTGGCAGTGCAGGGCTGAGCCCCCCTCCTGTTCGTGTGATGACGGCCCCCCGAGGGCCCATCTCCCGGGGCGTCCGTGGGGAGGGGCCGGGCCGCGGCCCAGCTCTGTGCCCTTGTGCATTTCTGCAGGCTCCTGCCCCGCTGCAGCCAGACTGGCACGCGCGGGGTTGGGGTGCTCAGGAGGGCCGTGTTCCCCCCCACCCGCAGCCAGGCCCCCCTGCTGACCGCCCCCCACCCCCGTCCTCACAGAGAGACGCCCAAGGAGCTCCTGCCCTCCTCCCGGCACCCGAGTCTGTGTTCCACCGCCAGCATACAGCCAGAGGACACCCCGGCGTCGCTGAAGGTGAGCCCCCAGCCCCCCGGCATGAGCCGGCACACCGGGCCAGAGCCAGGGCTGGGCCCAAGGCCCTCCAAGAACCAGGCCAGAGCCGTGTTTGGAACCGCTTGTGTGAACTGCAGCCCTGTGCCGCGCGTGGGGGGTGCCGCTCACAGGGGGACGAGGTGGGGACAGGAGAAGAAGTGAGGGGCAGGACGCAGCTGAACCGTGGGCGAGTACTGTGAGTGTGTGTATGAGTGTGTGTGTGTCAGTGTGAGTGGTGTGTGAGTGTGTGTGTGTGAGAGTGTGTTTTCTGTGGGATGTGTGTGTGTGTGAGTGTGAGTGAGTGTGTGAGTGTGATGTGATGCGTGTGTTTTCTGTGGGATGTGTGTGAGTGTGAGTGAGTGTGTGTGTGTGTGATGTGATGTGTGTGTTTTCTGTGGGATGTGTGTGTGTGTGTGTGATGTATGCATTCTGTGTATGTTCTATGAGTGTGATATGTGTGTGTATTCTCTGTGTCTGTGTGTATCCTGTGTGTGAGTGTGTATCTTGTGTGTCTGTGTGTCTCTCTGTGTGTGTATCCTGTGTGTCTGTGTGTGTGATGTTGAGGGTGTGGCGTGTGAGCATGCTCCATCATCCCGGCCGTCCCAGGATGGAGCCAGTGGGGCTGCCACCTTCATCTTTGACATTCAGGAATGTGAAAACCAAATTGCCAATGCGACAATGACTTGCTAATGCAAAAATGGCAACACCATGGGTCTGGGTCTCTCAAACTTTTCTATACTTAATTATAAGTGTTCCAAGGTTGAAACATGCTTTATTACTTAAGAAAGGGATTTACCATTCTACTGAATTGATACAAATTACTAAACGATTCAAGAAGAAATAGAAAATTCAAATGGACATATAACAAGTGAAAACTGTGAACTAGTGCTTTTAAATTCTCCACAAGGAAAACCCAAGGCCCTAATGGCTTCACTGGTGAATTCTACCTGATGTTTTAAGGGAAAAAACCCAAATCAATCATGCACAAACTTTCAGAAAATGGAAGAGGAAGAAATACCGCCCAGTCCATCCTGTGAGGTGAGTGCGTGTCTGACTCTGCCCAGTCCATCCTGCGAGGTGAGTACGTAATCCGTTCAGTTCAGTCGCTCAGTCGTGTCTGACTCTGCCACCCCTCGGACTGCAGCACGCCAGGCTTCCCTGTCTATCACCAGCTCCCAGAGCTTCCTCAAACTCATGTCCATCAAGTCAGCAATGCCATCCAACCCTCTCATCCTCTGTACATACATGAGTACCTAATACTAAAGCCAGATCCTGTCGCCAGAAAAGAATCTTATAAGCTGACGTCCCCCGTGAATATAGAGGCAAATATCATCAGACACAGGCGTATATACACACACACAGCAGGTTCATGCACCGTAACTAAGGGAGGGCTATTCCCGAATGCAAGGTCGGCTTCACGCCTGAAATCGTATTGATGTGATAAGCATATTAATAAAATAAAGTACAATAGACATGAGCACACCCAATCAGAAGGCGCATTTGTTAGCAGCACATCTAGACATGATGGAACAATTTCTCACCCTAAGAGCGGAGCCCCTGAATCTGATTAAGAGCTCTGATGAAACTCACCACAGGCTCACACTCATTCATACTGAAGCTTCTCCCGTAAGACTTGGACCAGGACAGAAATGTGCACTCCAAACTTCTCTCTGACATTTTACTAAAAACTTTCAGCCGGTACAGTAAAGCAAGAAACAAGTTAAACGCACATGTATCTGAAAGTGAAACTGTATTTATTTGCAGGTATCATGAACCTAACAAACCGGCAGAAAAGCTAATAGAAATAATAGGATAACTTAGCAAGGTGGTAGGATACAAAGTCACTATTAAAAAATTGGATTATATTCCTGTGTACTAGCAGTGAAAAATCTGAAAATAGTACTGAGAAAAGTATTCCATTCACAGCAGCATCAAAAAATAATAGAACAACAAATATGAAATCCGTGCATATAGAGCTACAAGCTATTGTTGAGAAGAACTGAACACAATCCAAATAAATGGAAAATTTATAATATTTATGGACCGGAGTACTCAGCATTGTCATGGTAGGAAATTTCCCCCACACTGATCTACAGACTTACACGATCCCCACTGAATTCCCAGCAAGCTTTTTTCTTTAAGGAAATGCCCGAAACAATTTAGAGAAAGAAGGAACAAATTGGAAAACTTCCATGACCTGACTTCAGAATCTACTCCGAAGCTGCTGTGTGGTGCCAGCGTAAGGACAGACGTACAGATCGGTGAAACAGAGTTGAAACTCCAGAAATAAAACATTAGCGTTTCTAGTCACTGGATCTTAAACCAAGATGCCGAGGCAGCTCAGTGAGGAGAGATGTGCTTTCAGCAAATGGCACTGGAGCAAGCAGATGGACGCACATGAGGAGGAAAGCAGGCCTAACGCGCCATTTCACAGCAGACACAAATCACTCAAAATCAAGAAGGGGATGGCACCCACTCCAGTGTTCTTGCCTGGAGAATCCCAGGGACGGGGGAGCCTGGTGGGCTGCCGTCTGTGGAGTCGCAGAGTCGGACACGACTGAAGCGACTCGGCAGCATATATATATATATACACACACATGTGTATAATATATGGGTGGCGAATCAGCACGTGAAAAGATGGCCAGCACCACTAGACATTCGGGGAATGCACATCAAAACCACAATAAGACACCACCGCACAAGAGCCAGGGCTGCCCAGGTGGCGCAGGGGTAGAGAGTCTGCCTGCCGACGCAGGAGATGCAGGTTCCATCCCTGGGTCAAGAAGATCCCCTGGAGGAGGGCATGGCAACCCAGTCCAGTATTCTTGCCTGGAAACTCCCATGAACAGAGGAGCCTGGTGGGCCACAGTCCATAGGGTCGCAAAGAGTCAGACACAACTGAGCGCACACGCACTCTTGCACACACGCACTCTTGCACACACGCACTCTCGCACACGTGAGTCAGACGGCTAGCCCTGGAAACAAGACCGAGTGATGCGCATCTGCAGAGGAGCTGGCGTCTACTACATCAAAAGTAAAGCGAGGACTTGCAGTGACGCCACTTGGGAAAGCCGTTCGGCAGTTTTCTTAAAATTCAAGCTCATTAAGGGGAAAAGAAGCCAGCCCTGGGCACACAGCATGGCTGGGGAGGACAGAAGGGTCACCTCGGTGAGGGCCTTCCCCAGGCCTCAGACGCCCCTGCAGCAGCAGCAGCAGCAAAGCAAAGCAAAGTTGCTCAGTCGTGTCCGACTCTGAGACCCCGGGGACTGTAACCCACCAGGCTCCTCCATCCGTGGAACTTTTTAGGCAAGAGTGCTGGAGTGGGTTGCTGTTTCCTTCTCCATGGTGAAGCCCGCTAATAACAGTTGAGAAATAACCTCAGCATCGACAATGTCTTCTTGTGCAGTGTTACTGATTTTTATTTATTCTCACAGAAATCAGTTGCCAACCTGAGTTCATCTGAACAGAGGTAAGTTAGATAAAATAGTTCGCTTAACATTACTAACAATTATTCATATCTCAGTTTTACTTATTTTGCAAAAAGTACAATAATAGGCAAGAATCCTGGAGTGGGTGGCCATGGCCTTCTCCAGGGGATCTTCCTGACGCAGGCGCTGAGCCCATGTCTCTCGCGCTGCAGCTGGACTCTTCACTGCTGAGCCTCCGAGGGGCCCTGGTGTCAGGGGCAGCTGGTTTCACTTCTGTTGGACGTCCAGAGGCAAAGGGCTACCGGTGCTAAATCTCCCTAAGTCTTCACGATCACTCTCCCCAAAGCTAGAGTGACTCACACTTCACCGGTTTCCCCAGACTCTGCAGCACAAGGACAGTATATTTGGTTTTATCCAAGTAAAACAAGTAATTGTTTCTCTGTGCATTCCTCTTGATGCCGGTGGGAATGCACAGCATTTCATCTGTTTTGACCATTTGACAATCTCTCTTGTGTGCATTGCATTAGGTTTTCAAATATTTTCCCCATTTGTATACTGGGGTGTTTGTATATTGTCCATTTTAAGAGCTCTTTGACTGTTGAAAATACTGGTTAATTCTTTGTCCTTTGTGTCTCAGATATATTTCATCCCATCTGTCCTTTTAAAAAGTTTCTGTATTATGTCTTTTGCAGTGTGGAGGTCACAAATTTTTCTGAAGCCAAATGTGTCAAATTTTTATTTTCCTTTTGCTTCTGAGTTTTCCAAACATCCCTCCAAGCCTGTAATATTCTCGCAGTCTTACTTGCTTTCTTTGCACTTTGCTCCTCAGGCCATCTTGGCTTTTGGATACAATGAGAGGGGAGCAAGCTCAGTGATCCCCGGGGCGTAGATGGCCCCCGGCCCTCCATGTCTGGACCCGCCTGCTTCTGCCTCCTCCGTTGTCTCTCTCTTCTGCAGCCTCCGCTTACTCCCTAGTAGGCAAATTCCTCCCAAGCCTTTTTCATTTTTTCAAATTTTTTGACAATTCTTACACATTTGTTTTTCCGTGTGAACTTTCAAGTGATTTTGTCCAGTTCCAAGTCACCTGCATTTGGGTTCGGCGCTGTGCTGGCTACACCTTCAGTCACGGGAGACTAGGCTCCTCCCAGCGTCGCTGCCCCAGGTGGCGGAACACAGTCGTCGCCCCTGGGGGTGGGGAAGGGGCCTGGAGTGCCTTCAGGGGGGCCGCCCTGGGGCCGAGGGGGCACTGGGGCTGTGGCCCTGGGGTCACGCGTCCCCGTCCTGCATTCAGGGGGCAGAGAGGGCCCAGGGAACCCCAGGAGGGGGAGCTTAGAGGAAGACTGCACTCAGCAGCGTCCCAAAGGCTGAGTTCCTGAGGTTCTTGCTCAGTTAACAGTTGGCCAGGAAACATGGTTCCCCGTGCAAGGACTGTTCTCTTCAAACGACCCAATAATTTTCCTTCCAGTTTTTCTTCCTTAGAAATCTGACTGGCAGCACTAACATGTAAATCTGCATCATTTTGATTTTACTTCAAAATACCATCTAACTGCGATCCTTTAAGGAGAACCTAAGAGCGTCTTCTATTTTTCCCTTTTCTCGTAAGAACGGCAGAAACTTGACTGGAACCAGGATGGTAGACTTTTGCCTTAATTTTTTTTTTTTTAAGAATCAATTTGGATATACAAATTCCCAGTACAAAAGCAGAAACACACAGATTTCCCCGCCCACTAATAACTATTGCTGGGACGTTGATTTGCAACTCTCGCATCTTTCTTCCCAGTACCTTTTCTGTGCATACATAGATATACAATGTTTTATTTTATGAAAGAGTGATCATGTACGATTCCTTAGGAGCTTCTTGTTTTACCTCATGTATTGTGAGGTTCTTTCTGTTAAAAGAAAATGACAAGACTTTTACGGGCTCACTCACCCTGCTTGGGCAGGTGCCATGTGCACATTTTTTACGGGAACCTTTGTTTTCATTTCCAATCCAGCTTGTGTTCCTGCTCCTGGAAGAGGAGCTAGCCCTGTTTAATCAGGGTTAACAGTGGGTAAAATGTGATACAAGTAAGTTTCAAATCCTCCAGATGAGATGGGAAGTGGTAGTCTCTTGTCGCAGGGAATGTTTTCTGGGTAACGGAGTTTCTGGGTCCAGTTGAGCAAATTGGCATTGCTGACGGCCAATTCCCAGCCCCACTCCCGAGCCTGATCCTCTTAGAGCCAGTTAGAGCCAGCGGGATTGAGTTCACAGCGATCAGAGGAAGTTTCTAAGCCTTGTGACACCTGCCTCAGGAACACGCCCNAGTGGGTAAAATGTGATACAAGTAAGTTTCAAATCCTCCAGATGAGATGGGAAGTGGTAGTCTCTTGTCGCAGGGAATGTTTTCTGGGTAACGGAGTTTCTGGGTCCAATTGAGCAAATTGGCATTGCTGACGGCCAATTCCCAGCCCCACTCCCGAGCCTGATCCTCTTAGAGCCAGTTAGAGCCAGCGGGATTGAGTTCACAGCGATCAGAGGAAGTTTCTAAGCCTCGTGACACCTGCCGCAGGAACACGCCTTGCACACGCCCAGGCGGTGTGTGGGAGCGCCGCGGCACGTTTCAGAGGAAAGCCTCTGCGGAGGACTTTACAAGTGTCCCTGGTGGCGGTGCGCGGCCCGTTTCCAAGCGAGTTTCTTCTGGACTGTTCCCTCTGCTCTGAAAGGTGAAGTGGGTAGGATGAGAATATGAACAAGGATTACGGCCAGCACGCATCCCCTCCTGGTTTCCTCGGAGCAGAAACCTGGCCCCGTGAGCCTGGTCTCTGCTCCACCCCCTCGGGAGAGGACCCGGGAGCGCCTGGAGACAGGCTCAGCCTCCTGCTTCTCTCCTCCCACCAGCCAGCAGTCCCAGCCCTCCTCACATTCCGATCTCTCAGCTAGCCTTCCCGGGTCCTCCGTTCCTCAACGCTCAGATGACCACACGTGGATAATTCAACGGGACCCTCCTGTGCGCATTTTAGGTTCAGTGCGACGAATTCCCACAAAACGGGGGCTTAAGACAGGAGGCTCCGGGGCTCAGCAGGGCTGCTTGCTTTCTGACTTTTCTGGGGCGGGGGAGCCCGCGACCCATCCCAAGCTGCCAGGTCCTCAGGAAAATGGAAAACCACGACAGCGAGACTTGCTGGGCCCTGAGGAATCCCCGTTTGCTGACATAAGCGCTTTCTCTCTCCTGTGCGTCCCCACCAGTGTGAAGTCCACGCACCTCTTGCCAGCAGCCCCGGGCTACTCGCAGGCCTCCAACCTCAGCATCCATGCCAACAGCTGCTCGTCGCAGCAGGTGAGCTGGGTGCGGGGCGGGGGTGGCTGGAGGCAGGGGCGCGGCGCCCCAGGACACCGCAGAGCACCTCAGGGCACAGGGGGTGCCAGCCGGCGCGCTCACTTTAGGTGTCTGCCATGTTTCGGGGCCGTGCTCCTTGCCCGGGAACGGTGGTGCGCGCGTGGCATGGTGTCTAGCCGTGAGGCACGCATGCGAGAGAAGCAGGTGTGAACCATGTGTTACGAGGCTTGTAGGGCCAAGTGCACCGTGTCCGCATGGCCCCAGCCCCTCTGCTAAGGGTTCACCCCTCGTGGGCTCAGCAGCCCACAGGCACGCAGTGTGAGGCTCTCCGAGGCCTCCCGGGGCAGCCACGAGGACACGGTCTGCCTCTGAGGACACGCTGGTCCTGGGCCCTCACTGGGTTGGCCTTCAGCAGCAGAGGCTGGTCGGTTCCCGCCAGTCCTCGCCGGCCTGGGTGTGGCGTCCAGAGATGCTGCAGCTGCCCACCCCCCACCTCCCCGCCCCGGTGCAGATGCTGCACCTGGACCATCGTATGGATGTGGCGGTCATTGCAGAGGGAGGACCACATGGCAAGAGACTCCCATTCATGACTTTAATAAAACAGCCCAGCTTGGGAACGCAAAGACAAGATCCCATTCCCTCAGGGGACACCTTGAAAACACAGTTTCCATCCCACCTCGTGATGAAAAGCTGAAAGCTCCACCTTGAGACATGGGGTCCACACTCCCTCCTTTCACCTGATGTTGCACTGGGGCCCAGCCCGGGTGAGGGTGAGGGTCTGGCCTCTTGAGTGTAGGTCCCTGGCCACTCTTGAGATGCGTATCTGTGTGGGCGAAGCAGGGTTCTGTGTCCGTTCTCAGGCCCGGACGGGCGCTCACACACACACTCGTTTCTCCCCGTTTACTGCTCTGGCGGAAATCGCGTGTGATCTTACGTTAAGATTTCCTGCGTAAGGCTTCCTTAGATGCGGTGCACAGAGTGCTACCTACTAAAGAGAAAAGTGACCCATGTGTCCATCGTGAGATGACTGCAAGGCACCCCCTGTCGTCTCCTCTGTGTGTGGGAGGTGGCCTTGAGATGCACTCTGAACTGCAAGTTCAGTCGCCCTGAGGCGTGTTAGGGCACTGGCTTACTTTTAAAGGGTCTTCCTTTGGGTAAATCCACTGATAAACTTTTGGACCCAGGAATTGCATTCCCAAGAATGAAAATAGACTCCAAGGCTTCCCGGGTCCAACCCTGTTCTGCACATACCTGGGCAGGGGGCCCCGCACGAACCTCCGAGTGTGTGGGTGATGATAAAGGAGATGACCCACTGGCACAGCCCTTAGCACGTGGGCGCGTCGGCTGTCTGCCACCATTAACTTAAAGCCTAATCTTAGAAAAACAGACAAAGCTCTATGACAGAGATGTTCCCTGTAACATTGTTTATAGAGACAAAAGTCTGAAATAACCTTAGTTCAGTTCAGGTCAGTCACTTAGTCGTATCCACCTCTTTGTGGTCCCTTGAACCGCAGCACGCCAGGCCTCCCTGTCCATCACCAGCTTCCAGAGTTCACTCAGACTCATGTCCATGGAGTCGGTGATGCCATCCAGCCATCTCATCCTCTGTCGTCCCCTCTCCTCCTGCCCCTAATCTTTCCCAACATCAGGGTCTTTTTCCAGTGAGTCAGTTCTTTGCATCAGGCGGCCAGAGTATTGGAGTTTCAGCATCATTCCTTCCAATGAATATTCAGGACTGATTTCCTTCAGGATGTACTGGTTTGATCTCCTTCTTGTCCAAGGGACTCTGAGGAGTCTTCTCCAACACCACAGTTCAAATTGTAGATGTGAACAAACTCTTCACCAGAGTGATCTATGGGGTGGCAAACCTGAAAAGATACGCAGAATCAGGCCCCGAGGATGCGCAGATGAGAGCCCCAGGGAGGGTCACTGCACACCTGCCATGAGGCGCCAACCTGCGGACGCCAAGTCTGGGTCAGAGGTGGGGAGGCCAGGCCCGCGCCCAGAGGCCAGGTGGGTGCCTTCCAGGACCTGGCTGTCCTGCTCCCGCCCTGACCAGGAGGAGCGACCGCACGCGCGCGCGAGGGCGTGTGTCTCTGCCGGGGCTGTGACGGGGTGTCTCTGCCGGGGCTGCAGACGCCACACTGCCCGGCAGCTCGCTTCCTGCTCCTGCCCTGGAGTAAGGAGTCTGCGGTCCGGCATCGCCAGGGCTGGTGTCTCTGAGCCGTCAGTGCCACCTGGGCCCACGGTCTTCGTCCCAAGCTCGTCCTCCTGTGAGGACATCAGGCCTCGTGCGCCGGGACGCACACAGGTGACCTGGCTCCACTGCTGATAGCCGCCGTGCGGCCCCGTTTCCAGGGACAGTCATGTGCTGCGTCATGAAGGACAGGACTTCAACCACGGAAGGGAGGGACGCAGCTCAGCCAGAGCTCGAGGGTGGGGCCGGGCGCCATCCTCCAGCACCCTCCCTGGACCTGGGCCCCCAGGCGCCCTGGCGCGCAGCCAGGGCAGGGCTTGGCGCCTTCTGATCTTCGGCTCTTCCCCTCCTGCCCGCAGGAAGCGAGTGCCAGCTGGAGCGGGTCCGGAGTGCGGTGAGTTGCCAGCCTTTCCCCCCGGTGGGGGCTGGGGGCGCCTCGGCACAGGTCTCTTAGGAAAGAGAGCATCTGTGAAGCAGCGTTTGGGGCAGGAAGCCCTGTGCGGAGTTCAGTCACCGGCTCTGCCTCTCGGATCTGCCCAGCCTGGGAGGCACGGCCCTCGCGGTCGCCCTGCTCACGCTGGCTCCTGAGCTGGACACCAGGCATCACGCTCGTTTGGCTTCTGTCTGTGGAAGTGTAGGCGGCCCTTCCGACGGTTCACACACACACGAGCACACGTGCGCAAGCGTGCGCGAACATGCCCACGGGCACACACACTCTCCCCTGCGGCTCTCAGACACCCCAGCCCCGCCCCCCGGCCCCCTCGTGTTGCCGCCCTCGCCCGATCCCGTGTCTCCGTCTCTCTCGGTCCAGCAGAGTCAAGCGGAAGGAGTTCCTGCCACCGCTCTCCAGGTACTCCAGCCTGAGCTCCGCCAGCACCATCACCCCCGAATGCTCCCCGCCACCCCAGGTGAGCCCGTGGGCCCGGGGGTCACAATTACAAATGTTTCGGAGCTAGTGCTTCGGGGCTCTGTTCACAGATCCTGCCCCCAAGGGCCTAAAGGAGAGTCTTCGATACCTCCTACCGGAAGTCTGGCATTTCGACCCTGAGGGCTGGCTCCCCTCCTGTCTGTGGTTGTCGGGGTGTGTGGCGAGAGGCAGGGCTCTGGCTCCGCGATTCCCGTGGGATTTCTGCTGTTTCCTGCTTCACTCATGTTTAGGGTAATTAATCAGCAGATAAGGATTTACTTCTGCTACTCAGCTATTAGATACACATTGTTCCTCAATTCCTGCATTACGAGTTGAGGAATAAATACAACTGGCTTTTTGTATTTAATTGAATTTTTCTGTGGTGCCCATTGATCACCTTCTTCTTTCCGTTTCTACATGGCCTTTGGTCATCATCTTGATGGTTACCTTGAGGATTACAATGAACATTCTAAATTTATAACAATAAAGTTATACTTTATTGAACTGAATGATACTAATTCAGTTTCAGTAGTGTTCCAAGACACTATTCTCACACATTTCCGTAGATTACATACTTGTATACTGTGTGCCCATGAACAAAGATTTATAATTATTGTTTTCTGCATCCACCTTTAAATCATATGGAGAAGGGGAAGGGTCACGAGTCACAGTACAGAATCCTGGCTCGTAAACCGGCATATGCCGCCACCTTTGCCTGGATTCTTTATTGCTTTTATGGCTTTGCTGTCTAGTATCTTTTCATTTTAACCTGAAGAATCTGGAGAGACTGGTAAACTGTGTGAGTCTTCTTAGCATTTCTTGTACGGCAGGTCTGCTGTAATAAAGTCCCTCCGCCCCGTTCACCTGAAAAGGCCTTAGTGTCTCCATCATTCTTGAGAGAGAGCTTTGGCGGGCTTGGAATTCTTGGTTGGCAGTTTCTTGGTTTTTTTCCCTTCATGACCTCGTGACCCCAGTGCCTTCTGGCCTGCATGGAATCTGATGAGAAACCGCTGTTGATCACACTGAGGAGCTCTCCTCTGTGATTAGCTCTCTCTCGCTGCTTTCACAATTCTCTCTTTAGGCTCTAAGAAACTGGCTGTGATATTTCTCACTGAGAGTTTTTTAGTTCATCTCTTTAGGTTCTGAGAAATCGGCTGTGATATTTCTCGCTGAGGGTTTTCGTTCATCTTGCTTGGAGTCAAGTTCAGCTTCTTGACTGTGCTGCTGCTGTCCAGCCGCTCAGTCGTGTCCGATGCTTTGGGACCCCATGGACTGCAGCGCGCCAGGCTTCCCTGTCCTCACACCTCCCGGAGCCTGCTCAACATGTCCATTGAGCCAGTGATGCCGTCCAACCATCTCATCCTCTGTTGTCCCCTTCTCCTCCTGCCCTCAATCTTTCCCAGCATCAGGGTCTTTTCTAATGAGTCAGCTCTGCACATCAGGTGGCCAAAGGATTGGAGCTTCAGCTTCAGTCCTTCCAGTGAATATTCAGGACTGATTTCCTTGAGAATTGACTGGTTTGATTTCCCTGCAGTCCAGGGGACTCTCAAGAGTCTTCTCCAACACCACAGATCAAAAGCATTAATTCTTTGGGGCTCAGCCTTCTTTATGGTCCAACCCTCACATCCATACATGACTACTGGAAAAGCCATAACTTTGATTATATGGGACCTTTGTTGGCAAAGTAATGTCTTTGCTTTTTCATATGATGTCTAGGTTGGTTTAATATGCTTTCCTTCCAAAGAGTCAGCATCTTTTAATTTCATGGCTGCAGTCACCATCTGCAGTGATTTTGGAGCCCCCCAGAAATAAAGTCTGTTGCTGTTTCCATTGTTTCCCCATCTATTTGCCATGAAGTGATGAAACCAGATGCCATGATCTTAGTTTTTTGAATGCTGAGTTATAAGCCAGCTTTTTCAGTCTCCTCTTTCACCTTCATCAAGAGGCTCTTTAGTTCCTCTTCAATTTCTGCTATTAAGGTGATGTTCTCTGCATATCTGAGGTTATTGATATTTCTCCCAGCAATCTTGATTCCACTTTGTGCTTCATCCAGCCCAGCATTTTGCATGATGTACTCTGCATATAAGTTAAATAAGCAGGGTGACAATATACAGCCTTGACGTATTCCTTTCCCAATTTGGAACCAGTCTATTGTTCCATGTCCAGTTCTAACTGTTGCTCATTGACCTGCATACAGGTTTCTCAGGAAGCAGGTAAGGTGGTCTGGTATTCCCATCTCTTGAAGAATTTTCCACTGTTTGCTGTGATCCACACAGTCAAACGGAGAAGGCAATGGCACCCCGCTCCAGTACTCTTGCTTGGAAAGTCCCATGGACGGAGGAGCCTGGTAGGCTGTAGTCCATGGGGTCGCTAAGCGTCGGCACGACTGAGCGACTTCACTTTTGCTTTTCACTTTCATGCATTGGAGAAGGAAATGGCAACCCACCCCAGCATTCTTGCCTGGAGAATCCCAGAGACAGAGGAGCCTAGTGGGCTGCCGTCTTTGGGGTCGCAGAGTCGGACACGGCTGAAGCGACTTAGCAGCAGCACGCAGTCAAAGGCTTGGCAAAGTCAATGAAGCAGAAGTAGATGTTTTTCTGAAACTCTCTTGCTTTTTCTATGATCCAACAGATGTTGGAAATTTGATCTCGTTCCTCTTCCTTTTCTAAATCCAGCTTGAACATATGGAAGTTCTTGGTTCATATACTGTTGAAGCCTGGCTTGGAGAATTTTGAGCATTACTTTACTAGCGTGTGAGATGAGTGCAATTGTGCGGTAGTTTGAGCATTCTTTGGCATTGCCTTTCTTCGGGATTAGAATGAAAACTGGCCTTTTCCAGTCCTGTGGCCACTGCTGAGTTTTCCAAATTTGCTGGCATGTTGAGTGCAGCACTTTCACAGCATCATCTTTCAGGATTTGAAACAGCTCAACTGGAATTCCATCACCTCCACTAGCTTTGTTAGTAGTGATGCTTTCTAAGGCCCACTTGACTTCACATTCCAGGATGTCTAGCCCTAGGTAAGTGACCATACCATCATGGTTATCTGGGTCATGAAGATCCTTTTTGTACAGTTCTTCTGTGTATTCTTGCCGCCTCTTCTTGCTGTCTTCTGCTTCTGTTTGGTCCATACAGTTTCTGTCCTTTATCGAGCCCATCTTTGCATGAAATGTTCCCTTGGTATCTCTAATTTTCTTGAAGCAACCTCTAGTCTTTCCCATTCTGTTGCTGTCCTCTATTTCTTTGCATCGTTCACTGAATAAGGCTTTCTTCTCTCTCCTTGCTGTTCTTTGGAATCTGCACTCAGATGGGTGTATCTTTCCTTTTCTCCTTTGCCTTTTGCGTCTCTTCTTCTTCAGCACTTCATGAGGCCTCCCCAGACAGCCACGTTGCCTTTTTGTATTTCTTTTTCTTAGGGATGGTTTGATCACCACTTCCTGTGCAGTTTGCTGTCCTTCATCTACAGTCTTCAGGGACTCTGTCAGATCTAATCCTTTGAATCTAGTTCTCACTTCCACTGTATAATCATAAGGGGTTTGGTTTAGGTCGTACCTGAATGGCCTAGCGGTTTTCCCTGCTTTCTTCAATTTCAGTCTGAATCTGCCAATAAGGAGCTCATGATCTGAGCCACAGTCAGCTCCCAGTCTTGTTTTTTCTGACTGTATAGAGCTTCTCCATCTTCAGCTGCCAAGAATATAATCAATCTGATTTCGGTGTTGACCATCTGGTGATGTCCACGTGTAGAGTCATCCCTTGTGTCATTGGAAGAGGGTGTTTGCTATGACCAGTGCATTCTCTTGGCAAAACTGTTAGCTTTTGCCCTGCTTCATTCTGTACTCCAAGGCCAAACTTTCCTGTTACTCCAGGTGTCTCTTTACTTCCTACTTTTCCATCCCTGTCCCCTATGATGAAATGGACATCTTTTTTGGGTGTTAGTTCTAGAAGGCCTAGAAGGGCTTCCCTGATAGCTCAATTGGTAAAGAATCTGCCTACAATGCAGGAGACCCCAGTCCAATTCCTGGGTTGGGAAGATCCCCTGGAAAAGGGACAGGCTACCCACTCCAGTATTCTTGGGCTTCCCTTGTGGCTCAGCTGGTAAAGAATCTGCCTGCAATATGGGTGACCTGGGTTTGATCCCTGGGTTGGGAAGATCCCCTGGAGAAGGGAAAGGCTACCCATTCTGGTATTCTGGCCTGGAGAACTCCGTGGACTGTACAGTCCGTGGGGTCACAAAGGATCAGACACGACTGAGCGACCTTCACTTTCACTTTCTAGATGGGCCTGTGGGTCTTCATCAGTTCAGCTCAGTCGCTCAGTCGTGTCCGACTCTTTGCGACCCCATGAATTGCAGCACACCAGGCCTCCCTGTCCATCGCCAACTCCCAGAGTTCACTCAGACTCAAGCCCATCGAGTCAGGGATGCCATCCAGCCACCTCATCCTCTGTCGTCCCCTTCTCCTCCTGCCCCCAATCCCTCCCAGCATCAGAGTCTTTTCCAATGAGTCAGGTCTTCACATGAGGTGGCCAAAGTACTGAGTTTCAGCTTTACCATCATTCCTTCCAAAGAACACCCAGGACTGGTCTTCTTTAGAATGGACGGGTTGGATCTCCTTGCAGTCCAAGGCACTCTCAAGAGTCTTCTCCAGCACCACAGTTGAAAAGCATCAGTTCTTCGGCACTCAGCTTTCTTCACAGTCCAACTCTCACATCCATACATGACCACTGGAAAAACCATAGCCTTGACTAGACGGACCTTAGTTGGCAAAGTAATGGCTCTGCTTTTCAATAGGCTTTCTAGGGTGCATAGAACTACTCAATTTCTACTTCTTCAGCATTACTGATTGGGGCATAGACTTGAATTACTATGATATTGAATGGTTTGCCTTGGAAACGAATAGAGATCATTCTGTCATTTTTGAGATTGCACCCAAGTACTGCATTTCGGACTCTTGTTGACTATGATGGCTACTCCACTTCATCTAAGGGATTCTTGCCCATCGTTGTAGATATAGCGGTCATCTGAATTAAATTCACCTATTCCTGTCCGTTTTAGTTCACTGATTGCTAAAATATAGATGTGCACTCTTGCCACTCCTGTTTGACCACTTCCAATTTACCTTGATTAATGGACCTGACATTCCAAGTTCCTACACAGCATTGTTCTTACAGCATCAGGCTTTGCCTCCACCGCCAGTCACGTCGACAGCCGGGCATTGTGGATTTCCGCTTTGGCTCCGTCTCTTCGTTCTTTGTGGAGCTGCTTCTCCCCTCTTCTCCAGCAGCGTGTCGGGCGCCTGCCAGCTTGGGGAGTTCATCTCTCAGTGTCCTGTCTTCTCCCTTTTCATGCTCGTCACGGAGGGTGTAGGTTGGATGTGTAGACTCATGTTTTATCAGTTGGGGGAAGTTTCCGTTATTTATTCAGCAGTTTTCTGCTCTTTCTCTCTCCTCCTGGGAGTCCTGCGAGGCGCATCTGGATGCCTTTGGTGGAGACCCTCAGGCCTACCGGGCTTCGTTAACTTCCTTTTATTGTTTTTTCTTTACAGTTCAGACTGGATATTAATCATTTCAGTTTAGTCAAGCTTTTTTTTTNTACAATGCAGGAGACCCCAGTCCAATTCCTGGGTTGGGAAGATCCCCTGGAAAAGGGACAGGCTACCCACTCCAGTATTCTTGGGCTTCCCTTGTGGCTCAGCTGGTAAAGAATCTGCCTGCAATATGGGTGACCTGGGTTTGATCCCTGGGTTGGGAAGATCCCCTGGAGAAGGGAAAGGCTACCCATTCTGGTATTCTGGCCTGGAGAACTCCGTGGACTGTACAGTCCGTGGGGTCACAAAGGATCAGACACGACTGAGCGACCTTCACTTTCACTTTCTAGATGGGCCTGTGGGTCTTCATCAGTTCAGCTCAGTCGCTCAGTCGTGTCCGACTCTTTGCGACCCCATGAATTGCAGCACACCAGGCCTCCCTGTCCATCGCCAACTCCCAGAGTTCACTCAGACTCAAGCCCATCGAGTCAGGGATGCCATCCAGCCACCTCATCCTCTGTCGTCCCCTTCTCCTCCTGCCCCCAATCCCTCCCAGCATCAGAGTCTTTTCCAATGAGTCAGGTCTTCACATGAGGTGGCCAAAGTACTGAGTTTCAGCTTTACCATCATTCCTTCCAAAGAACACCCAGGACTGGTCTTCTTTAGAATGGACGGGTTGGATCTCCTTGCAGTCCAAGGCACTCTCAAGAGTCTTCTCCAACACCACAGTTGAAAAGCATCAGTTCTTCGGCACTCAGCTTTCTTCACAGTCCAACTCTCACATCCATACATGACCACTGGAAAAACCATAGCCTTGACTAGACGGACCTTAGTTGGCAAAGTAATGGCTCTGCTTTTCAATAGGCTTTCTAGGGTGCATAGAACTACTCAATTTCTACTTCTTCAGCATTACTGATTGGGGCATAGACTTGAATTACTATGATATTGAATGGTTTGCCTTGGAAACGAATAGAGATCATTCTGTCATTTTTGAGATTGCACCCAAGTACTGCATTTCGGACTCTTGTTGACTATGATGGCTACTCCACTTCATCTAAGGGATTCTTGCCCATCGTTGTAGATATAGCGGTCATCTGAATTAAATTCACCTATTCCTGTCCGTTTTAGTTCACTGATTGCTAAAATATAGATGTGCACTCTTGCCACTCCTGTTTGACCACTTCCAATTTACCTTGATTAATGGACCTGACATTCCAAGTTCCTACACAGCATTGTTCTTACAGCATCAGGCTTTGCCTCCACCGCCAGTCACGTCGACAGCCGGGCATTGTGGATTTCCGCTTTGGCTCCGTCTCTTCGTTCTTTGTGGAGCTGCTTCTCCCCTCTTCTCCAGCAGCGTGTCGGGCGCCTGCCAGCTTGGGGAGTTCATCTCTCAGTGTCCTGTCTTCTCCCTTTTCATGCTCGTCACGGAGGGTGTAGGTTGGATGTGTAGACTCATGTTTTATCAGTTGGGGGAAGTTTCCGTTATTTATTCAGCAGTTTTCTGCTCTTTCTCTCTCCTCCTGGGAGTCCTGCGAGGCGCATCTGGATGCCTTTGGTGGAGACCCTCAGGCCTACCGGGCTTCGTTAACTTCCTTTTATTGTTTTTTCTTTACAGTTCAGACTGGATATTAATCATTTCAGTTTAGTCAAGCTTTTTTTTTGGATTCTTTCTTCACTGGTCAAATCTGTTGAGCTCCTCTAGTGAATTTTTAAATTTCAATTGTTATACTTTTTAGCTCTAGAATTTGTTTAGTTTCTGTTCATAATTTCTACTTCTTTGTTGATATTCTGATCTGTTCTTACACCATTATCCTGATCTCCTTTAATTCTTCGTCCTTGATGTCCTCTGACTCTCTGAGTATTTCTGACACAGCTGATTTAATATCCTTGACTATTAACTTGAAAGTCCGGACTTCCTATTTCTTTGTAGTAAATCACGTGATAACGATGGAGGTCAGGTTTGCTCCTTGGGGATTGCAGATTCTTGCCTGCTGAATGCTGAATTCTGCAGAGTGTGTTTCTTGTCACTGAAGATTTTCTCCCATTGCCTGTCTGGCCAGCCAGTGGTCTGGGGAAGACATCCCTGACTGTCTGGCTGCAAGCAGGAGGGGAAGGTCCTGTCTCTTTAAGGCTTCCACTGGGCGGCACGTGGGCGGCTGTTGCTGCCAAGGGGGCCAGAACCAGGACAGCAGCTGTGCCCACCCCCCAGGGCAGGGCCAGGCCAGCCAGAGTGCACGCACCACACGTGTGGCACGCCAGCCGCCAGCGCTGCACGGAGTAGGGCTGCATGGAGTAGGGAGTGGGGGCTGGCCTCCCTGAAGCTGCAGCCAGGCCCCACGGGCTGTGGCCCACCAGCCTCCTCTGTCCACGGGGTTTTCCAGGCAAGAACACTGGAGTGTGTCGCCGTGTCCTGCTCCAGGGGGCTTCCTGGTCCAGGGGTTGCCCTGTATTTCTTGCGTCTCCTGCCCTGGTAGGCGGGTTCCTTACCACCAGTGCCCCCTGGGAAGCCCCTCGGTGGAGGGCGAGCTTCTGAAGGTTCCGACAGCTCCCTGTCCTTTTGGCAGACCCCTGAGCCCCCACGTCCTCCCACAGGTGCTGTTCCACACCCTGCAGCGGCCCTTCCCCCGCTGCGCCGCCTTCTCTTCCTCACAGCAGCGCTTTGCTCCTGATTCCCAGCAGCGCTCGGGCGTCTGGGGACACCTCGAGCCACCTCCGCCTCCTGGGTGCCATGCGTTTGGGTGTGTGCGCTCACGCTGCCCTCTGTCCACTGAGGTTCCGTTTTCATGCAGGGCAGGCACCCTGCTGTTGCTGTGGATTCAGGAGGTTTTGCAGCAGCGACCCACTGCCTGCCCGGCCGCTGGGCCTGCTTCGGCCCCAGCAAGCTACTCATCGGAATCCCCACTCCTGCGGCCGCCCTGCCTCCCTCATGGTGGATTCCGCGAGGGCCTCTCCCGCCGGCCACAGCAGCCGCCTCTGGGCCTTTGCTTTCTCCGCTTGGGGTGTCGGTGCTTCTGGCCCAGCGAGGGCCTCCTTATTTCCCCTGAAGGCGTATCTTCACGCACTCACGTTATCTATCGATATTTGTGCCTTGACGGTAATTTTAAAGTCCTGGACCAGGGAAGGGGCGAGAGCGTTCACAGCTGTGCTGCTTGGACTGAGGCGTCTCCAGCGACAGAGATGCTTGTCAGTCTGTCCAGACTCAGAAGTTTTGCTCAGGCCCAGCCTCTGGGACCTGCACACGCCCCGCTGAAAGCTGGAATCAGCGCATCCCTGGCCGTTTAGCGAGTCCAGCGAGAACCGCGGTCCCCCTCCGACCTGCCAGCCGGCAGACACAGGACAGTACCGCCGTCAGTCTGCAGGGCCAGGGCAGGAGATACATGCCTGTGTTCAGATGCCGGTGAAATGCTCAGGCTTCTTGGTGGGCAGAGCCGGCACAGGGAGCAGCCAGCCGTGCTCGTGCTGGGACTCCTGAGGGCTCCCCTGGCTTCCTGAGACCCTCACACGCGCCAGACAAAGCACGCCTGTGTCCGTCCTGACACATAGGCCGGAGAAGGGTCAGCCTCTCGCCGAGGCTGCGGGCTCCAGCCCCAGCGCGAGGGGGAGCTCACGGGGGTGGAGGGGAAGCTCACGGGGGTGGGGGGCAGACCTGCCTGTCTCTGCTGCGCCCTCTAAAGTGGCACCTGCTTTGTTCTCTTCGGCAGTATGGCAAACCCTGCATCATGGACTCCCTGTGGTTTCTCTTTCTGTAGAACACAACGGATCAGAGAGGAAGAAAGCAACTTAGACCAGGAGACGCGGCTGAAAACCAAGGCTCCGCCTCAGGTGAGACCTCTGCAGTCTGGGCACGTTGAGACCTACCTAAATTTGATTGTCTAGAATGTCCAGTATTCCCAAAAGGAAAAGGAGAGAAATCGCCAGAGAAAGCCGGGGCTGGGACCGTTGTGTCTGTGATGCAGACAGGGGGAGCCTGCCAGGGGGTCCACAGACAGCCCCTGTCCCCGCTGCGTGCCAGACAGCGGTGGGCTCCAGAGGTAAAGCTGGGCACGGGTCTAAGCGCGGGGGCAAGCATCTGCCCGGGCTGAGGGCCGCCCTGGTGTCCTCTCCTGTGGCCCCCCAAGGCTGCGGAGCCCAAGAGTGACGGCAGCCGAGCTCGTGGTGGCCGCAGGGCGGGGTCCCGCAGACACTCGGGCTCAGCCACGACGCACTGCGCCTGCCGGGGTCTCTGGAGCTTTCACACAATCCTCTTCATTTGTGAGTCTTCATCCTTTCAGAGTGTAAACAACATCTACCACTCAGCTTTTCAACAATGAACGTTCACGATGCTAACTTCTCACAAGCGTGTGTCCCTGAGGACAGGACACCTGGGCTGTTAACTCTCCAAAACGCCTGATGTGGGGCTCCGTGCCTCCGACCCCTGGGAGGGAGCTGGCGGCCGGGAAGGCTAGTTTGATCTCTACGTGGTTCCACGTAAGGAGGTTTTGGAGGATCACAAAATACAAACGTGCTGTCAGTGAAACTGGTGGAGAAGCAGGGAGGTTGTTCCGTGAGCCTGAGCGAGCAGAGTGAGTGAGGAGGGAAGGCTCAGGGCGGGCGCGGGTTGCACCCCCTGCACCACAAGGAGGGCTTCCTGTGGGCAGTGAGCCCGCCGGGAGGGAGGTAAGGAAGTCTCGGGCGGGGACTGAGGCAGAGACGCCCGGGGCACCAGCCCCGACGAGCTTAACCTTCAGAGACGTGCAGGAGGCAGACAGAGGGCCAAGTCCAGGGCTGACATGATGTTGTGGGTTAAGACGTTGTGTAAAACTGGGCCCAGGTGCAGGGGTGAACAGGAGGGCCCCAGCCTCAGCCCCGGCCTCGGCCCTTGGGGAGAGGGGAAAGGAGCAGAAGCGCTGCTGACTCTCGGACCCCGACCGACCCTGACTTTGTGAAAGCGGGTGACCCTCTGAGACGCTCCCTTCATCACGCAATGCTGCTTCCTTGCGGACGACACGGACAGAGCACGGGAAACTGGCCGCTCCTTGTACGAGTGGCCGACACCCCGTGGAGACAAGGGTCCTGAGTGAGAGTCAGTGAAAGCACGGGAAAGACAGCCCCAAGGGCCTCGGGACTCGGCAGGCGAAACCACCAAATGACTACGGGGTTTACTTTGCTTAGAGAAATAAAAGACAAAGTTCAAAACATCTGAAGAAAACAGAAAACTGTTCATCACCAAGCACGTTTGAGGGGCTTCCCTGGCGGCCCAGTGGTAAAGGCCCGACTGCCGAGGCAGGAGACCCAGGCTCCATCCTGGATCAGGAAGATGCCCTGGAGGAGGAGGTGGCAACCTGCTCCAGCACCCTTGCCTGGAAAATCCCATGGACAGAGGGGCCTGGTGGGCTACCGTCCACGGGGTCGCAAAGAGTAGGACGCGACTGAGCGTGAGCAAAACACATTTGAGAAAGAGTGAGAGAGAGCTTGCAGAC
>SJYW01024324.1:117424-135106 GCA_006410735.1 Raphicerus campestris
CGTGCGTGTGGGGGAGGGCGGGGCTGGGAGAGCATCACGGCAGGGTCAGGAGTGTGCTGTGGCCCTGGCAGGGTTGCAGAGCTGCCCTTTGACTGTGCCAGGACGTGCGGCGACATGCAGTGAAGGCCAACCACCGTGTAGCGTGTAAGTGTCCAAAGGAAGAACCCTCTTGGCTGAGAACACGCAAGCCGACTCCCACAGGGCGCGAGGATGGTGGTGCTCTGGCTTTGGCACTGAACACAGTGTCTTCTGTGGCGGGGGGTGGGAGTTCATTTTCTCGCTCGCACCGCTCTCCCTTCTCTTGCCAGATTTGTGGAAAGGAAGGACTGTCCTTTCTCCACGTCTCGGAGTGAAGAGCACCCAGGGCCCTTCCCCCGCTGCACAGCGGCCGTGAATGTGCCCCTCCTGGACCTCGTTTGTGTGCCCAGCACAGTCCCCCTGCGCTGGGCCGAGTGTCCCACCCTGTCGTGCCCATGTGTTAGGGGCCAGGCACCCAGATGCAGGTGAATCCTGGGAGGGCCGCCCCGGCGGGAACGTCACAAAGCCGCATGTCTCATGTGGCCTCTGCCTCGGCCGCCACGGCCCCAGCTCTGAGCCTGAGCAGCCTCCGGGAGCAGGCCCACGCCTCCCGGGGTGCCCTCCTGTCTCCTGCAGGGGCCGGGCTCTGCCTCCTGCTGGCTTTCTAGCCTGAGCCTGTCCGCCGCCCCCCCGCCCCCTCCCATCTAGTCTAAACTCGGCTCAGCACGTGGCTCTCGCGCCGTCAGCGCGCGTCCGTTCTGTGAACACGCCACTGCCATCCGCTGCTCCCCTGCACCCTGAGTTGCTTCTGATTTCTGGTTCCTGTGAGCGCGGCCACCAGGAGCCTCCCTGCTCTGCTCCTTGGGGGACAGGCGAGCATCTGCAGGGCCCCGGGTGCCGCCTCCCAGTCTCAGCCCCGTCGCCCCCAGCGCCGGGCGGCCATGGCCACCTGCAGGGCGTGCGGCAGAGCCTGCGCTTCCGGCCACGGTGACGGGTCCCCACCAGGACCTGGCGCCCGAGCGCCCCCGTGCCTTGCGGATTCCTCTGGGCTTTCTGGTTGATCCACAGGGCTCTCTAGATTCTAGAGACCAGCAGCGTGGGTGGCACGTAGGAGACACCTTGTCCACCCCACAGCCACCTTTTCACTCCTTAACTGACACTTTTGGAGGAGCAGAAGTCCCACGTTCTAATCTGGGCCCATTTCAGAACCTTGTGCTTTGGGGATGGGGTCTTGTGTGCCGATACAGCCTTTCCCACACAAGGCCGTCCCACCAGGGCTCCCTGCCTCCTGCTGCAGTCGGCGCCTGCAGCACTTCTCGTTTCTTGCCGTGGGTCCAGTCGGTGAGCCTGTCTGCTTCCTTGGAGGACGTTTTCTTCCCTCTCCTCCTGCAGGACCGCCCTGCCCCCCACACTGTCTGTGCCTTGCAGACGAGCGGGGAGCTTTCTTCTGCTCCGTGGTTCATTCTCTGTCCCAGGGCAGGACCACACACCACCTCATTTCCAGAGCTTCCCATCAAGTCTCAAAACCGCTGGGCACATCCTCCACCTGCTCTTCCTCCGAGCTGGCTGGTTAATCCACCATCTTTTGCCATTTCGTTTGCTTTGCATTCAGCTTGTCTTCCAACCCAGACCAAAAAACAAGTGTGGGCAAAAAAATTTTTGAGTGGATTAGATTAAAGCTATGTGACTTCGGGGATAACAGGCATCTCTGTGCGTTCAGCCTCAGTCTGTGTTCGTGACGTTGCTGTTCTCTCAGTGATGAGTCGACAGTCTTGCACAACTTTTGTTAAATTGATCCCTAGGAAATTGATTTCCTCACATTATTTTAAATGATGTATTTCTAAACACTGTTATTGTGTGGTTTTTCTGCTTCATGGAAATAAAATAGATTTTTGTATGTTTACCGTGTAGGGAGAAATCTTGATAAACTCACACTGATTCTGAAGATTTTCCCAGGATCCCTTTGGACTTTGTGCACAGTCATAGCAACTGGGAATGGTGGCAGTTTCACTTCTCCCCCTTTTTATGCCTCCCTGTCCTTGTCTCACCACACTGAGCAGAGGTGAACAGAAGCGGCGAGAGCGGGCAGGCATCCTCGCCTTCCTCCAGCTTGAAAAGAAGCTCGTTCAGTGTTCACAGAGTTTTGCAGTTTTTTGTAGGTTCCCATTACCAAGCGCTTCCCTGGTGGCTCAGATGGTAAAGAATCCGCCTGCTTTGCGGGAGACCTGGGTTCGATCCCTGGGTCAGGAAGATCCCCTGGAGAAGGGAATGGCGACCCACTCCAGTGTTCTGGCCTGGAGAAGCCCGTGGACGGAGGAGCCCGGTGGACCACAGTCCATGGGACGGTAAGGAGTAGCACACGGCTGAGGAGGTAACACACCGCCCCTTGTGAAGCTAGGAAATGTGTCTCCTTTTCTGATTTGCTAAGAATTTTTATGATGAATAAATGCTGAATTCCATCAAATCATTTTCATGTGTACACCATGCATGCGTCACTCTCTGCAGCCCCAGGGGCTGTAGCCCGCCAGGCTCCTCTGTCCATGGGTGAGATTCTCCAGGCAAAAGTACTGGAGTGGGCTGCCATTCCCGTCTCTGGGGGATCTTCCCGACCTGGGATCAAACCTGGGTCTCCCACACTGCAGGCGGATTCTTTATTAATTTGGGCCAGCAAGAAAGCCCGTGTACACCATACACACACGTGCGCGTGCCTGTATACATGTGCGTACACGCGCACGCGACTGTATACATGTGTGCACACACATGTGCCTGTATACACGTGTGTACACACGCATGTGCCCACATACATACATGTGCATACACGTGCACATGCCTGTATACATGTGCGTACACACACGTTTACACCACATCTAGGTGTTTTCTTTTGGGGATTTCTGATCCAGGAGTTCTTTAATCTGCCCTGCTGTGAAACTGATCCACTGAGTTCTGAATTTTAGTTGTTAGCCGTTTTAGGGCTAGACTCGGTTCTCTTTTCGAAGCCGCTTCCTGCATTCTCACAGCCTCTGTTCTCTTCTGGAATTCCTCACCTCGCCCTTCCTCTTTGCACACGGCGTGCAGCACCCATCCCTCCTGCACACGGCACAGGCTGTTGCCCTGAATCAGTGTCCGGCTGAGTCCTGTGCAGGGAGTGGAGCCTTGCTGTTTTTGTCTCCGTAGGCTCTTGGCACGTCCCCTGTTAAGCTTGGCTGTTTCTTTGCCACATGTGGACACGGTGATCTAAAGATGTCACAGAAGCGTCTCTGTCTCCAGTGGGAGTCTCTTCCCTTGGAGTGGGTGTGTCCAGTGTTGTTTGGGTCACCAGCGATCCAGGGCCCCCAAGTCCACGTTGTGAGTTGACAGGAGCCCACTTGGTGGCCCTTGCTGGCTGCCTGTCCACTCCCGGGCGTCCCTCCATCTGGCAGGCCTCGCCTGGCCCCCAGCCCTGAGCACAGAGCCACCTGCTATGGGGCCCCCCTCCTCCGGGGTGAGCCGGGGGCTTCCTGCTCCCTGGGGATGGTGGCCCGGCCTCCACTCCAGTGCTGGGGGCTGTCTCTCCCCTCTGCAGGGCTTTGAGGCCTGTGGGCCACACTGTCCTCCACCTGCCAGCCAGTCAGGTGTGGGCAGTGGCCCGCGCCACAGCCTTGGGCCTGCCCCTGGCCTGTGCATGGTCTCTCACTGTCTGCAGCCCCGCTGGGCCCACCCTTGGCGCCGCAGTGTCCGGGGGTCTCGGTGGTCCCGGGCAGGAGAGGCCTGGGTCTGGGACCAGCTGTGCAGGCCCATGGTGACTGCCGGGCGCCGCCGCCGGGGAGAGGCCAGGCTGCCCACTGCAGCCACGTTTCTGAACGACAGGCTTCCTGCCGAGGCCTCTGCCTCTCCCACCAGGCACAGCAGCAGGGGGCCGGAGCCCAGGACGGGCCCGCTGCCGGCTCTGGCCGCTGGGTCTGTGTGCCCGCCTGGCGCTTCACCACTGGGACCTCCGCAAGCACTTCTCCCTGGGGCAGGGACCCCCTCCCCAGCCCCCCGGTCTCCCGGGGTGTGAGGGTCCAGGGCACACAGACTGCAGGCTTGGCTGCAACAGCAGAAACTTGTCCTCCTTCCGCTCTGGGCCAGACCCCCATCCGAGATGAAGCTGGGGCAGGACTGGGCTCCTGCGGGAGGCCCCGGGAGGGTCCCTCCTGCTGCTTCCGTCTCCCAGGGCGCCAGGGGCCCCTGGGCTCGGGGCCGCGGCGCTCCCGGCTCTGCCCCCGTCTTCCCCTGGCCTGTGCTGTGAGTGTGTCCCCTCCCTTCTGTCCCTTGCAAGGATGCGGGTCGCTGGACTCAGGGCCACCCTGGATCCTTAGCTTGATGGCGTCTGCAGGGACGCTTCTCCCAAACAAAGTTCACCCGCCTTGTGAGGGTGTGAGTGCACCTGCTCAGCCTGGCACCAGATGGGCTGCAGGCACTGTGTTCTCGGGCTTTGTAAGAAGCAGGCAAATGGCAGAGGCCAGCTCTGGGGCCTGGACACTGGGGCCCGGGTGTGGCTCCTGGGAGGCCTAGGGGTCCCCAGGGAGGAAACCCCCAGCCTCGCAGGGACCCAGTGGCCTCTGTCCGCATGAGGTCTGCTGAGGGCAGGGCTGGTAACCGTGTCCTGGCCTCTTCCTCCCTCGCCCCAGCCCAGTGGCAGCAGCCCTCAGGGTCGGGAGTGGGTGGCTCCAACAGCAGGCTCGCTGCAGGGGAGTGGCCCTGGCACTCGGTGGACGCCTCCCTCAGAAAGACTGCCCACCACCCCTTCCTTCTCATCCTGGAGACGCCACCTCTGACTCCGGGACGCGGCCCAGCGTGGCTGTGGCCAGGGTGCTCCGAGGGACAGCTCACCCTGTGCGGGGGTCCCCACCTCCGGGCGCCTCTCCGGGCCCCTGGCTCCCCTGCATGACGCAGGCCCCAAGCGTCCTCCTCGTCAGGCAGTGCGTTCACGTGCCCCTCCCTGCTGGGGCCTCTGCAGAGCCTGTGACGGGCAGGCTGGGGTGGGGGGCTGCGTCCACGCTGAGACTCCGGGCACCATTAGCTCCAAGGGGCAGGTGCCTGCCTGGGAGGCTCTGCTGACTGGGATGGGTGGTCACTCACGTCGAGTGCTGGGCAGCTGTGGAGTGGTGGCCGTATCATGATTCGAATGTGAACAACTGCCAAACGGCTGCGTTGGGCTCAAATGAACTCTGGGATGAAGGGCCAAGGCTTCAGGCCGTGGGCAGCCAGCGGGTCTGCAGGCTCGGCTCTGCTGCTCCCGGGGCTGTTTGCTCGGGGACTGTGCCCTTGCTGGGGGCTGGACCCGACCTTGGGAGCCGAACTCTGGTGGGCAGGGGGCCGCAGAGTGTTGGTGTCCGCCACCTTGGCTTGGTCTTTTGAATATACTATCCACCTCCTCCCCCCCGCCCGCAAGCTCTTCTGCAGGGGACCAGCGCTCACACCTGGCGGGGGTCCTCCCTGGCCCCGCTGACCCAGCGCCCAGCCTGCCCTGCGTGGCTGCACGGTGGGCGTGCTCGGGGCTCCAGTGAGGGCAACGGGCGTCACACTCCGCCTTATCTGCCCCGGGCCCAGGCCCCTGGGGCCGAGCGGCGAGGGTGCTAAGGTGCCCGGGGGGGTGCCCGCTCGCTATACACTGCTCTGCTCCGTCCGCCCGCCGCACAGGGCCTCTGGGTTCCCTCTGTGTGTCCAGCGGTGTCTGGGGTGGGGCCTTCTGTGGCTCAGCCTCCATGGGGCCGAGGTCAGGTGCCCTCAGTAGACGGTCAGCCTGGCCAGCGGCCGGCACTCTGTCGCGGTCCAAGCTTGGCCCACTTGTCAGAGGCTCAGGGACCTGCCGTTTCCAGGGCCCATGCAGTTCTTACACAGAAGCTGGTCAGCAGGACCCTGGGCCTGGGGGTCACGCCGGCTGGCCCAGCCGTGGCCCAGGGACTCTGGCTCCCGGTGGGGTGAGGGTGCTGCCCTTGACCTGGCTCACGGGGGCAGCTGGCCAACAGCCACCCTGAGGAGCTCACGGAGCTCCAGGGCCTGGGGCCCCTCTCGGCCCGGCTCCCACTCCGGAGCGTCTTCCTGGGATGGGCCCCCAGTGTGTGGTCACTCAGCAGGGCGGGTGCCCCCAGCTCTGCAAGTAGGGCTTGCGATGCTGGCCCGACAGCCCAGCCCAGTGACCAGACAGAGCCTGAGGGGGATCCAGGCGCCGTGGTTCCTGGGCCGTGGCCCCAGCTCTCCCATGGTGCCAGCCTGGCTCACTGGGTATGAGGTGGGAGAATCACAAAGCTTGGAGTTGGGGCATCCTGAAGCCTGAACCCTGGGTTTTGCAGAGTAGGACCTCACACAGCCCCTGGGGAGGTGCTGGGAGCTTGGCGGGTAGGGAGTGGGGGGCGGAGGGTCCCCTGTGCAGGTCCGAGCTCCAGACGTGTGTCTTGCCCCTCTGCGCAGCAGCCTAGACCCCTCCCCAGCGACATTTGTCCCCATCTGGGCACTCTGGGCACACCGGGCCCCCGCGGGAGGCAGCGCGTCTGGTCTGCACTGGGACTTCAGGCCCAGAGCGCACCGAGGGGTGGGTGGGTGGAGCCTGGGGCTGGAGGCAGCCGGATTCCCAGGGCCGGGACTCCAGCAATCAGGAAGTGCCTGCAGGCTGGGCTGTAGACTGCAGGCAGGATGAGGGGCTGAAAGCTGAGGGAGCCAGGAAGTGGAGGTGTGCTCACACCTGCAGAAGAAGGAATGCACAGGAATGCACACTCCATCTTCACTCTCAGCACAGATCTGCCTTCTGCTCCAGCAAGGAGAGCCAGGGGAGGTCGAGTTGATGCTGCCTTTAGAACAATACCTGGTCCCGCTCACAGGCACACCTGGCCTCAGTCACAGGCACACCTGGTCCCGCTCACGGGCACACCTGGTCCTGGGCACCTGGTCCTGCTCACAGGCACACCTGGTCCAGCTCCTAGGCACCTGGTCAAGCTCACAGGAACACCTGGTCCCGCTCACAGGCACACCTGGTCTAGCTCACAGGCACACCTGGTCCAGCTCCTAGGCACCAGGTCCAGCTCACAGGCACACCTGGTCCAGCTCCTAGGCACCTGGTCCAGCTCACAGGCATACCTCATAGGCACACCTGGTCCTGCTCACAGGCACACCTGGTCAAGCTCCTAGGCACCTGATCCAGCTCACAGGCACACCAGGTCTCATCCAGCTCCTAGGCACCTGGTCCCGCTCACAGGCACACCTGGTCCCGCTCACAGGCACACCTGGTCCAGCTCCTAGGCACCTGGTCCCGCTCACAGGCACACCTGGTCCAGCTCACAGACACTTGGTCCTGTTGCAGGCACACCGCTATCATGGCCTCTCAGCCCTCCTGGCTGGGACACTGGTATGCAAAGGTGGTGACTGTGGTGTGTAAGCGTCTGTCTTGTGTGACCTTTTCTATAGGTGCTCCTTCAGGCGCCCGTCTTAAGGGCATTGCCAGGCAGAGTTTTGGACATACAGCCCCTCCTCTTTTCCCTGCCCCAGGCCTTGGGGGTCTGCGGGCCACAGCAGGGCGGGCCAGGCCACCTCACGCGGCTGCCTCCAGGTCCCCTGCCCGCCCACCTGTCCTCCCAGCCCTGGCCCTGGACCAGCTGCTGAGAAGCCTCCCTGCAAACAGGGACAGAGCCTGCCGGGCATCCTGCCTGCGGGCGCTCACCTGCCCTGCATCTGTCGGCTCCACCGCGGGCTGACTTCTCTCCCCGACCCAGCCCAGCTTCTCCCAGAGCACCTTGGAGTCACTGAGGAGTCCCCTTGGAGAGCTTCCCACCCGCACACAGGGTCTAGCTCCTAGTTTTCTTGTTTATTTTTGGCTGCGCTGGCTCACTGTGGTGGCTTGCCTTCCCTCCTTATGGCTTCCAGGCTTCAGGCACCCTGGCTCAGAACCTGTGATGCTCAGGCTTAGCTGCTCTGCAGTGGGCGGGACCTTCCTGGACCAGGGACCGAAACTGGGTCCCCTGCACGGGCAGGCGGATCCTTAACCACTGGATCTCCATGGAAGTCCTGACTCCTATTCTTTTTGTTAAAGTAATTTTCAGATTATTAAGATACTGTGTGTTCACAGTGAATGTGGAGCCCTGGGTGGAGAGCTTGGCTCTGGAGCTCACAGCTGCGTTCATAGCCATGTCCACCCGGCCCCAAGCCCTGGGCCCCTCCCGCACCAGCGACGGGGCCTCTGGCGCGTCCTGAGCTGTGCCAACCTTTCTCTTTGGGGGCTCGTAGGTCCTGAGCTCAGACGGGTCTGGCGAGCACGCCTGCCTGGCCGGGCGCTGCTTCCTGTGCTCTCAGACCTGAGGGTCTTCTGTGGGGTCGGCCGTGAGCGAGCTAGCTGTCCACGGCTCTGGCTGCCCAGCCAGACTCTGCTTGGGCCGTGTCCTGCCTTCTCTCTGCTCGCTGACCCACTGGTTCTCCTGAGGCCACTGCTCCTCCGGGGGCTGGGCTCTCGGATCCCACCCCAGCCACCGGCCGTGCCTCTGGGGATGTCGACGCTCAGCTCTGGGCCCCCCAAAGCTGCTGGAGGTGGAGGTGTCCTAGCTCCACGGGAACCCTGGCCCAGCCTTGGGGATTCACTGGCTTCTGGACCCCGTCAACCGCGCCTCCAACACAGGGCCTCCACCCTGGGCCTGGGCGCAGCTGTGCTTAGCCCTTGGGGTCCCCCAGACGCCTGCCCTCACCTGAGGCCCCCTCTCCCCCCAGCACTCCGCTTGGCCACCCGGGTGGGGGGCACCCCGGTCCGCAGGCCAGGCCCTGAGGTGGGGGCAGTTGTGTGACTGCTCTGGATCCTCAGCACAAGGACTGTATCACCCCACTGGTGCCCAGAGGGTGTCGCTCGGGGAGCCCCCAGAGCAGGAGTAGCTGGGGGGTTGCCCCCACCTCGGACGGTGTCACCCCAACAGGGGTGTCACTCTGGGAGCCCGCAGAGTAGGAGTAGCTGGGGGATTGCCCCCACCTCAGGGACGGTATCACCCCACCGGTGCCCAGAGGGTGTCGCTTGGGGAGCCCCCAGAGCAGGAGTAGCTGGGGGGTTGCCCCACCTCAGGGACGGTGTCACTCCAACAGGGGTGTCGCTCGGGGAGCCCCCAGAGCAGTAGCCAGGGGGAAGGTGAGGGGGTCGCTGGGGTGGTCCTGCACCCCCTGGGCTGCTGGCCGCGTGTTCCCCCCGTGCCTGGGGCTGGGACCTTGGGGACAGGTGGACAGGGTGCCAGGGCCGGGGCCAGAGGGGCTGGGCTGTGTCTGCAGCAGGACACTCGGTGTCCCCCACGGTCGCGAAGTGGCTTCCGGGCAGGGCTGCTGTCTGTGAGTGGCAGGGGGTCTCACACAGCTGCCCACCAAGCAGGTGACCTCTCGTCTCTTCCTCCCAGCAGCATGGCTGACAGCAAGCCCAAGCCCTCCAAGCCCGCCAACAAGACGCCCCCCAAGTCCCCGGGGGACCCCGCCAAGGACAAGGCAGCCAAGAGGCTGTCGCTCGAGTCGGAGGGGGCCGGTGAGGGGGCGGCCGCAGCGGGCGCGGAGCTCAGCGCCCTGGAGGAGGCCTTCCGGAGGTTCGCGGTGCACGGGGACGCCCGGGCGTCGGGCCGGGAGATGCACGGCAAGAACTGGTCCAAGCTGTGCCGGGACTGCCAGGTGATCGACGGCCGGAGCGTGACCGTCACCGACGTGGACATCGTCTTCAGCAAGATCAAGTGCGTGCTGGCTCCACCTGGGGCCGTCGGGGGCGGGGGCCAGAGCCACACCTGTGGGGCAGCTGGGTGGGGCCAGGGGCTCTGGTCCAGGGTCTTGCGTGGCTGAGTCCTGCCTGCGGGGGCCATCGGGGTGGGGAGGGCTGGGTCCCTCGGGCGGGGCCAAGGGCTCTTGTTGGGGCCTGAGGGTCTCGAATGGTGAATCCTTCCTGGGGGGGCTGGAGGAGGCGGGGCTGGGTCCCTCGGGCGGGGCCAGGGGTTCTCGTGGGGCCTGAGGGTCTCGAGAGGATGAGTCCTGCCTGCGGGGGCTGGCAGGGGTGGCAGGAAGCAGGCGTCTGTGGTGCGGCTCCTCAGCTCTGGGGTCGTTCACCTGTGGGGAAGGGCAGGGGTAATGAGCCGTGGGCTCTGCACGTGTGTCCACACGCATGAGCACCTCCAGGCATCAGCGCACCCCTCCCCCTCTCCCGGCCGCTACACCCAGGACCACACCCGAGAAAAGCACCTGCCACATCACACACGTGTGTACATGTACCCACACGCAGAGCTCAGGGCTCCACTCCCTGCTCAGGGCTCACCCGGACGACGAGCGCTTTGGACAGGCCCCGAGACTCTGTGCAGGACGCGTGGGCAGTGGGGGGACACAAGCCCTCCTGCCCCAGGAAGGGTGGCCCCTTCTGGCCCCAGCCCGACTCCAGAGGGCAGGATGCCAGCTGCTCGAACATGTGGGCCACCCCAGCCCCCCGGCTGCCCAGACCCCAGTGTCACTGCCTCAGCTCACAGAGTGCTGGCCGTCTGGGGGTGCGGGCCCAGCAAGGTTCGTGATCAAGACAGTTAAGAGCAGCCTGTGGCTCCTTTCCGATGCCCTGCTGAACCTAGACTCCCCATGGGGTCCTTGTGACCTGTTCCAGGGGTGGACCCACAGACCTCCCGGGTATGGAGTGAGGGACCCACCCTCACGCTCTTGTCCTTGGGGAGAGGCGGGCGGTGCTCTGGGTAGGGTCCTGCAGGACAGGCCAGGCCCGGGTGCCAGGTCTGCGGAGCGTGGCGCGGTGTGGACGGGTGTGTGCTGGCTGAGGGTCCCCAGGTGGCGGCCCCGGCAGAGGTGGCCCGGTGCGTGGGTGCTGTGGCCGCGGGCGCGGAGCCGCGGGGCCGACAGCGCGGCTGTTTCTGTTTGGGGCGGTTGCCATGGCTCGGTGGCCCTGCTGCCGGCCGGTATCTGCAGCCTCTGTTTGGGCCTGTCGCCATGGCAGTGCTTGTTTGTTTTGATGTTACTATGTGTTAAGTTTTAAACAAACTTCTTGCTCTCTTGCCTAGGCCTTGATTGAAAACTATTGTTTCTGAGACGGGGCTCCCCACCCCCATCCCTGCTCTGCCACCCCAGGGCCAAAGGAGTGAGCGCAGGACACCATTCCCACGAGCATGCTGGGGGTCCAACACCTCCGTCAGGGGTCCGTGGGCGGCGGGGTCCCTGTGTGCGTGCCCAGGTGGGGCAGGTGTGGGTGGGGGCTTCCCCTCCTGGCCCCCACTCACAGGTTTCTGGCCCACGGTCACACTCCCTGAGACTCCAGAGCCTCGTCTGGGCTGATTGGGACGACGTGGGCTGGGGCGGGGACTGTTTGAAGCATGGAGCGTGGCGTATCCACGGGGCCTGAGGGAGCAGGTGGGGTGGGCTGAGCTCCTGGGACGGGGTGTCACAGGCCCGTCAGGGGTCCACCCCTGCGTCCAGGCTGGTAGGGACGCCGCCCCTAGGTCCTGCTTCCAGCTGTGGTGTTGCGGTCTCACAGGGTCCGGGGGTCCCTCTCCCGGGCCCCCGAGGCCGTGCAGGCATCCAGCAGCGGCTGGCCGAGCTTGCCGCGGCCCTCCTGGTGCATCTGCAGAGCCTGGGCCTCGGTGGGGGGCTGGCATCCCAGCACTGCGTGTGAGCAGTGTCGCCCTTGGGCCCCAGGCCCAAGCAGGGGTGAGGCCAGGAGGCGGCCCGCAGCGGGAGCCGGGCAGGCAGCAGCGGCAGAGTCTGGCGCCACTTGTGTGGCAGCTCGCATGTCCGCTGCAGTCCAGGGCCCCCAAGCCCCCCGGCCCGGGGCTGCAGGGGGTTGGGTCCCACCTCCTTTTCTCTGAACGGGTCGCAGTGTCCGGCTCCTGCAGGTCGGGGGCGCCAGGAGTCGGCTTCCTCCAGCCCGGCAGGCGGCAGGTTATCTGTGGTCCAGGGCGGGGTGGGGGGGACCCTCGCGTCGTCCTGGGACGTGTCGGCCAAAGTCCAGGGCCCTTCGTGCCGCTGGCCCTGGAGGCACAGGCCTCTGTCCTTGGAGGGCTGGCTGGCCCCCCGCCAGGCTCCCTGGCCGCCTGGCGTCCCCGGGTGACCTGCCCTGGGCCTGCAGGGCCGGGAGCGCAGCACCCAGGGAGCTCAGCTTGGGGGCCACGTGCTTGCCCGGTGACCCCACTACTGCCAGGCCAGCGTCCCCACAGGACAACGGCCTCTGACCCGGGTGCCAGGCGGGAGAAGGGGGGTCTGCTCTGGGGACCCTCTCATCTCTGTGCTCTGCAGAACAGGCGCCCTGTGTCTGCACAGCTGTGTCAAGTAACCAGGCATCTCCAGGGAAGAGCTGGCATTGTCACTGGAGAGCTCCCTGGGGACTGCTCTCAGCAGCGAGCCATGGGCCCCCGGGGAAGCTCCCTGCTTGTCCCGACCAGGCCCTGAACTCTGTCACGGTGGGGACGCCTGCCCCACCCGGCGCAGCAGGCTGGCCAGCCCCGGACCCGTGTCCACGCAATCTGAATGCGGCCTCTGACGGAGGCCCGCGCGGTCGTCCCCCAGCCAAGTGATTCACGCTGGTGGCGCCTGGCGCCGTGGTGCAGGGAGGGCTGTGTGCTCCCCGGCTGGGCACCGGGCTGCTGGTCGGGCCTGGAGCCCATGAATAGAGACAGGCTCGCCTTTGATGGCCCGGGACAAACAAGCGGGACCCCGTGGCCATGGAGGGGGCCCCCAGCCGGGACAGCGGGTTCTCTGCCCACGGCGGGGCCGGGCCCGCGGCCTCAGAGTGGCCGTGCAGGGCCGCGGGGCTTCCAGGGGCGGGCGCAACCCATGGCCTGGACGTCCAGTCTCACGAGGCCTCCTCCCGCTGTCGCCCTGACCTCGGCGTAGTCGTCGGTCAGCGTGTCCTGTGTCCTCAGGCTCACGCGTCAAGTGTGAGTCCCTGTGTGTGCCGGGGATGTCCCGAGGTGGGTCTGTCTGTTGTCACCGAGCTGCTTGAGTTCTGGGAGGGTGAGCGAGTGGGCGAGGAGGGGTCGCGGGGCTGTGTGGGCCTCCGGCCTCCCAGGGGCCCCCGCCGCGCCCCGCTGCGCGCTCGTCCGGCCTTCACAGCAGCTGTGCTGGCGGTGTGTGCCACTCTGGGACGCCCCTCACTTCCCTCACGCCCGGCAGCCTGGACGTCCTTCTTGGGCTGGTTTGCATCTGGTAGACCTTGGACAGAGTGTCCGGTTCACACGTTTTGCCCAGCTTTTTGCCTTGGGTTTTCTTTCTCTTGCTGAGGTGTAAGAGTTACTTGCGTTCAGATACGAACGCTTCGGCGAACGGTCTCCAGTTTGTGGCTTATCTTTTCCCTCTCTTAACAGTATCTTTTTGAAGAGCATGGTTTTAAAAGTTTTGGTCAAGTCCAATTCATTTTTTTTTTCCTGGATTGTTTTTTGGGGGTTGTTTCTAAGAAGATCTCTGCCTAAGCCAGGGTCACAAAGATTTCCACCTGTATACTCTCTCACAAGGTGGCCGGTCCGGGCGGCATGACAGGCGCAGGACTGTGGTCCAGTTACACTGTAGGTGGTGTGGGGCCAGCCCAGGCCTGCTCCTCCGCACACGGCCCACCAGTCACTATGGCTCTGCCGAAAAGACAGTATGCGGTCACTCACTCACTGCCCTTGTGACCTTGCTGAAATCCGGTGCTCCTCATCTCTGATGCCGTCCTGCGGCCGCTGTGGCCAGTGCTGACGTGGGCGTGGTGCCTTCCACCCAGGGTGCCCTCCAGCCAGGACCCCGGGGCACTGCAGCCGCGCTGACCCTGGAGCCCGGGGTCCTGCAGGAGGCCTCTCGCCTCCTCCCAGGCACGTCCCCCACCTTCTCTCGCTGTAAAACAATGAAGCCCTCGCTGAACGGATTAGCCGGGGGAGATCTGCTCCAGAGGGCAGAACTGTTTACCAGTTAAGATTCTCAGAGATGGAGAACCAGTTCGGGTTCTTGAAGTTGGGNTGTGCTCTCAGACCTGAGGGTCTTCTGTGGGGTCGGCCGTGAGCGAGCTAGCTGTCCACGGCTCTGGCTGCCCAGCCAGACTCTGCTTGGGCCGTGTCCTGCCTTCTCTCTGCTCGCTGACCCACTGGTTCTCCTGAGGCCACTGCTCCTCCGGGGGCTGGGCTCTCGGATCCCACCCCAGCCACCGGCCGTGCCTCTGGGGATGTCGACGCTCAGCTCTGGGCCCCCCAAAGCTGCTGGAGGTGGAGGTGTCCTAGCTCCACGGGAACCCTGGCCCAGCCTTGGGGATTCACTGGCTTCTGGACCCCGTCAACCGCGCCTCCAACACAGGGCCTCCACCCTGGGCCTGGGCGCAGCTGTGCTTAGCCCTTGGGGTCCCCCAGACGCCTGCCCTCACCTGAGGCCCCCTCTCCCCCCAGCACTCCGCTTGGCCACCCGGGTGGGGGGCACCCCGGTCCGCAGGCCAGGCCCTGAGGTGGGGGCAGTTGTGTGACTGCTCTGGATCCTCAGCACAAGGACTGTATCACCCCACTGGTGCCCAGAGGGTGTCGCTCGGGGAGCCCCCAGAGCAGGAGTAGCTGGGGGGTTGCCCCCACCTCGGACGGTGTCACCCCAACAGGGGTGTCACTCTGGGAGCCCGCAGAGTAGGAGTAGCTGGGGGATTGCCCCCACCTCAGGGACGGTATCACCCCACCGGTGCCCAGAGGGTGTCGCTTGGGGAGCCCCCAGAGCAGGAGTAGCTGGGGGGTTGCCCCACCTCAGGGACGGTGTCACTCCAACAGGGGTGTCGCTCGGGGAGCCCCCAGAGCAGTAGCCAGGGGGAAGGTGAGGGGGTCGCTGGGGTGGTCCTGCACCCCCTGGGCTGCTGGCCGCGTGTTCCCCCCGTGCCTGGGGCTGGGACCTTGGGGACAGGTGGACAGGGTGCCAGGGCCGGGGCCAGAGGGGCTGGGCTGTGTCTGCAGCAGGACACTCGGTGTCCCCCACGGTCGCGAAGTGGCTTCCGGGCAGGGCTGCTGTCTGTGAGTGGCAGGGGGTCTCACACAGCTGCCCACCAAGCAGGTGACCTCTCGTCTCTTCCTCCCAGCAGCATGGCTGACAGCAAGCCCAAGCCCTCCAAGCCCGCCAACAAGACGCCCCCCAAGTCCCCGGGGGACCCCGCTGCGGCCGCCCCCTCNGCAGGTGACCTCTCGTCTCTTCCTCCCAGCAGCATGGCTGACAGCAAGCCCAAGCCCTCCAAGCCCGCCAACAAGACGCCCCCCAAGTCCCCGGGGGACCCCGCCAAGGACAAGGCAGCCAAGAGGCTGTCGCTCGAGTCGGAGGGGGCCGGTGAGGGGGCGGCCGCAGCGGGCGCGGAGCTCAGCGCCCTGGAGGAGGCCTTCCGGAGGTTCGCGGTGCACGGGGACGCCCGGGCGTCGGGCCGGGAGATGCACGGCAAGAACTGGTCCAAGCTGTGCCGGGACTGCCAGGTGATCGACGGCCGGAGCGTGACCGTCACCGACGTGGACATCGTCTTCAGCAAGATCAAGTGCGTGCTGGCTCCACCTGGGGCCGTCGGGGGCGGGGGCCAGAGCCACACCTGTGGGGCAGCTGGGTGGGGCCAGGGGCTCTGGTCCAGGGTCTTGCGTGGCTGAGTCCTGCCTGCGGGGGCCAT
Source organism: Raphicerus campestris (assembly GCA_006410735.1). Lineage (NCBI taxonomy): Eukaryota > Metazoa > Chordata > Mammalia > Artiodactyla > Bovidae > Raphicerus > Raphicerus campestris. Next base: position 133,026 of record SJYW01024324.1, read on the forward strand.
CGGGGTGGGGAGGGCTGGGTCCCTCGGGCGGGGCCAAGGGCTCTTGTTGGGGCCTGAGGGTCTCGAATGGTGAATCCTTCCTGGGGGGGCTGGAGGAGGCGGGGCTGGGTCCCTCGGGCGGGGCCAGGGGTTCTCGTGGGGCCTGAGGGTCTCGAGAGGATGAGTCCTGCCTGCGGGGGCTGGCAGGGGTGGCAGGAAGCAGGCGTCTGTGGTGCGGCTCCTCAGCTCTGGGGTCGTTCACCTGTGGGGAAGGGCAGGGGTAATGAGCCGTGGGCTCTGCACGTGTGTCCACACGCATGAGCACCTCCAGGCATCAGCGCACCCCTCCCCCTCTCCCGGCCGCTACACCCAGGACCACACCCGAGAAAAGCACCTGCCACATCACACACGTGTGTACATGTACCCACACGCAGAGCTCAGGGCTCCACTCCCTGCTCAGGGCTCACCCGGACGACGAGCGCTTTGGACAGGCCCCGAGACTCTGTGCAGGACGCGTGGGCAGTGGGGGGACACAAGCCCTCCTGCCCCAGGAAGGGTGGCCCCTTCTGGCCCCAGCCCGACTCCAGAGGGCAGGATGCCAGCTGCTCGAACATGTGGGCCACCCCAGCCCCCCGGCTGCCCAGACCCCAGTGTCACTGCCTCAGCTCACAGAGTGCTGGCCGTCTGGGGGTGCGGGCCCAGCAAGGTTCGTGATCAAGACAGTTAAGAGCAGCCTGTGGCTCCTTTCCGATGCCCTGCTGAACCTAGACTCCCCATGGGGTCCTTGTGACCTGTTCCAGGGGTGGACCCACAGACCTCCCGGGTATGGAGTGAGGGACCCACCCTCACGCTCTTGTCCTTGGGGAGAGGCGGGCGGTGCTCTGGGTAGGGTCCTGCAGGACAGGCCAGGCCCGGGTGCCAGGTCTGCGGAGCGTGGCGCGGTGTGGACGGGTGTGTGCTGGCTGAGGGTCCCCAGGTGGCGGCCCCGGCAGAGGTGGCCCGGTGCGTGGGTGCTGTGGCCGCGGGCGCGGAGCCGCGGGGCCGACAGCGCGGCTGTTTCTGTTTGGGGCGGTTGCCATGGCTCGGTGGCCCTGCTGCCGGCCGGTATCTGCAGCCTCTGTTTGGGCCTGTCGCCATGGCAGTGCTTGTTTGTTTTGATGTTACTATGTGTTAAGTTTTAAACAAACTTCTTGCTCTCTTGCCTAGGCCTTGATTGAAAACTATTGTTTCTGAGACGGGGCTCCCCACCCCCATCCCTGCTCTGCCACCCCAGGGCCAAAGGAGTGAGCGCAGGACACCATTCCCACGAGCATGCTGGGGGTCCAACACCTCCGTCAGGGGTCCGTGGGCGGCGGGGTCCCTGTGTGCGTGCCCAGGTGGGGCAGGTGTGGGTGGGGGCTTCCCCTCCTGGCCCCCACTCACAGGTTTCTGGCCCACGGTCACACTCCCTGAGACTCCAGAGCCTCGTCTGGGCTGATTGGGACGACGTGGGCTGGGGCGGGGACTGTTTGAAGCATGGAGCGTGGCGTATCCACGGGGCCTGAGGGAGCAGGTGGGGTGGGCTGAGCTCCTGGGACGGGGTGTCACAGGCCCGTCAGGGGTCCACCCCTGCGTCCAGGCTGGTAGGGACGCCGCCCCTAGGTCCTGCTTCCAGCTGTGGTGTTGCGGTCTCACAGGGTCCGGGGGTCCCTCTCCCGGGCCCCCGAGGCCGTGCAGGCATCCAGCAGCGGCTGGCCGAGCTTGCCGCGGCCCTCCTGGTGCATCTGCAGAGCCTGGGCCTCGGTGGGGGGCTGGCATCCCAGCACTGCGTGTGAGCAGTGTCGCCCTTGGGCCCCAGGCCCAAGCAGGGGTGAGGCCAGGAGGCGGCCCGCAGCGGGAGCCGGGCAGGCAGCAGCGGCAGAGTCTGGCGCCACTTGTGTGGCAGCTCGCATGTCCGCTGCAGTCCAGGGCCCCCAAGCCCCCCGGCCCGGGGCTGCAGGGGGTTGGGTCCCACCTCCTTTTCTCTGAACGGGTCGCAGTGTCCGGCTCCTGCAGGTCGGGGGCGCCAGGAGTCGGCTTCCTCCAGCCCGGCAGGCGGCAGGTTATCTGTGGTCCAGGGCGGG
>SJYW01024324.1:162887-231848 GCA_006410735.1 Raphicerus campestris
GGCTGGAGAAACGGGTCGGCTGTTTTGGCTTTCTAGTTTAAATCAACTGAATTAAAAAAAAATGCTACTGCAAAGAAAAGGCAGAGGTCGTAAATAAAAACAAAAGACCCAAGTGTATGCCGCCTTGAAGGAACCCAGCTTGAAGATACGCACTAAGCACACTGCTGCTGCTGCTGCTGCTAAGGGGCTGCAGTCGTGTCCGACTCTGCGCGACCCCACAGACGCAGCCCACCCGGCTCCCGTCCCTGGGCCTCTCCGGGCAAGAACACTGGAGTGGGTTGCCATTTCCTTCTCCAGTGCAGGAAAGTGAAAAGTGAAAGTGACGTTGCTCAGTTGTGTCCAACTCTTCGCGACCCCATAGACTGTAGCCCACCAGGCTCCTCCATACACGGGATTTCCCAGGCAAGAGTGCTGGAGTGGGGTGCCACTGCCTTCTCCAAGACAACACTAAGGTTAGGCTATGCTAACATCAGACAAAGCGGAGTAAGACAGCAAGCACGTGTGGGCACCAAGGGGAAAGCGTGAGGGGAAGGGCGGCACACCAGGGCCCTGAGGGGAGGGCACGGCAGTGGGGGTCAGGTGACAGCGCCGCACGGAGGGAGAGGCAGAAAGGGGCCTGGAGGGCGCACAGGACGGCAGCGCCAGGGACTCTCACTGCTGGGCACACGGGTCACTACGGCAGCTCGCCCACACACGCGGGCACAGCCACAGGCCCGGCCACACGGCGCAGGGTGACCAGACTCGCGCCACCAGGCAGCCTAACCCCAGTGCCCACACACTCACCCTGAGGACACCCGAGCCTGACCACAACAGCAATTACATATGCGAACCGAATCTGCTTTGCTGTTATACACTATAAATAAAGCTGAAATGCCAGAGCACTCTGAACAGTTCCCATCCCATTACACTGAACCGTAATCATCAGAGGTGACAGCTCACACTGAGCGCACACTGGTCTCCCTTCCTACAGCACGCGGTCGAGGCGCCCCGATGACGTCACGCGAGCTGCGCATGCACAGCGACGCCGTGACCACACGAGGCCGGCGCACGTCTCCTCACAGAGGAAGCGTGCTTCGGTGATGGAGCCCCAGGGCTGTGCTCTCAACAGAGCCCCAGGGCCAGTGTGGTCCGACTAACGCGACTGTCAGCCACGCTCAGAGCCCTGGACTGACCCTACAGAACTGCCCCTCTGCCTGGGCCCACAGCTCCCCCACCTCCCGCTGAGGGTGACCGCCGGTTTACCCTCTGCTTCTGCAAACTCAACTCTTGGATCCCAGGTATGAGATCACGGAGGTTTTTCTTTCTATGTCTGACTAACTTCACTTAGACAACGGCCTCAAGGTCAATCCAACATGACCAACTCAACGGACACGAGTTTGAGCAAGCTCTGGGAGATGGGGAAGGCCAGGGAAGCCTGGTGTGCTGCAGCCCACGGGGTTGCAAAGAGTCGGACACGACTGAGTGACTGAACAGCAGAAGCTGAATGACTGGAGTAGCAAATGGCAACCCACTCTGGTATTCCCAGCTGGAAAACTCCGAGGACAGAGGCGCCCGGCAATTACCATCCACGGGGCTGCAGTCAGACATGCCTGAGCATGCACCCAGGACAGAACCGAGCAGCGTCCCGCTGCACACGCTCACCACCTGTACCTACGTGTTCATCACAGGCCTCAGGTTCTCACGGCGAGGCCACTGTGAATATGCTGCCTGAGATCCCGATTTCACCTCTCGTGGATAAGCACACAGGGGTGGGACTGCCAGAGCATATGGTAGTTGAATCCTGAATATTCACTGAAGGACTGATGCTGAAGCTGAGACTCCAGTCCTTTGGCCACTTGCTGCAAAGAGCTGACTCACTGGAAAAGACCCTGATGCTGGGAAGGACTGGGGGCAGGAGGAGAGGGGACGACAGAGCATGAGACAGCCGGATGGCATCACCGACTCGATGGGCCTGAGTTGGAGCAAGCTCCAGGAGACGGTGAACGACGGGGGAGCCTGGCGTGCTGCAGTCCATGGGGTCGCAGAGCAGGGCACGACTGAGGGCTGAAGGGCAGCTCCGGGCCGGTTTTCTGAGGAGTCCCCGCACCGCTTCCGGTGTCTGCGCCAGGTCCCGCGCCCTCCCACAGAGCACGAGGGCTCCCCGCCTCCACCGCCCACGTGCCGTCTCTCTGGATGCGGCCTGCAGTGGTGTGCAGTGGTGCCTCACTCCAGTTCCGACCTGCATTTCTCGGGCGAGTAACACTGAGCACCCTTTCCACATGTCTGTGTGGCCACACCATGTGGCTTGAGGGGTTCCAGTTCCCAGCTGGGGACTGAACCACACCCCTCAGTGGAAGCAGAGGCCCAGCCACTGGGCTGCCAGGGAACTCCCTCCCGGGAGTTTTAGTTTCAAGTCTTACACTTAAATCTTCAGTCCATTCTGAGCTGGATTCTGTGTGTGCTGTTAAGACAAGGGTGCAGGTTCATCTGCATGTGGACATCGAGTTTTCCCAACACTGTTCACCAAAGAGATCACTCTCTCACCATGGTGTGTTCCTGGCGCCGGTCAAACATCAGCTGACATCTACGTGAGGGCTTACTTCTGGGCCCTCTATTCTGTTCCAGCAACCTATCCCTGTTTTTATGCCAGCACCATACTATTTGATCACCACAGCTTTGAAACACAATTTTAAACTAGGAAGTGTGACGCCTGAAAAATGATCTTTCTCAAGATTGCTTTGGTGATTTGGGGCCTTTGTAGAACTAGAAAATGAAGAACACAAATGGTAACAAACATGCAAATTTCAGAATGTCTCCGTTCCTGTGGAAAGTGCCGTGGGGTTTTTACAGGGAGTACACTGCATCTGTGAGTCTTCTGTTTAAGATCTTTGGCCTTCTCGGTTAAGCTGACTCTTAACTGTTGTACTCTTTCTGACACTATGAATGGAACTGCTCTGGAGTGCTCACTGGTATCAAGAAACAAGAACGATCTCTGTTAGGCTGTGTACCCTGCAACTTCACTGAATTCACTCTGATTTTCTCTCGTGGTGTCTTTAATGATTTATACATCATTTACAAGCAGAGGCAACTTTCCTTCTTCCTTTCCAATCTGGATGCCTTCTATCTCCTTTTCTTGTCCGCTTGCTCTTGCTAGTATACCTGACCCTTGAACAACGGTGGGTGGAGAGAGTAGGGGTGCCAACTCTCCTCGTGGCTGAAAATCCACAATTTATAGTCAATTTATAGTCAACTTCCCAAACCTGCAGTTCCGTATCCAAAGATGCATCCAGCTTCCAACTGCACAGGACCACTGTGCTTCCTGGGCTTTGCAGGCGGAGCGGTGGCGAAGGGCCTGCCTGCCAGTGCAGGGGGCAGGGCCCCACACCCAGGCCGGGAAGGTCGCCTAGAGGAAACGGCAACCCTTTCCAGCATTCCTGCGTGGACAGGGGAGGCTGGCAGGCGATAGTCCGTGGGGTCACAAGGAGTCGGGACACAGCTGAGCGAGCGAGCACAGCACATATACTATTTACTAATAAAAATCTGCATCTGAATGAATCCATGTCGTTCAAACCCACACTGCTCAAGGGCCAACTGTGCTTCCAGGAGAAGAGACGGTGCGCGTGGACATCCTTGTCTCATGGTGGGTCTTAGAGGAGAACCTTTCAGTTTTCTCCACTGATCCTGAGGCTGCTGAGGGCTTCTCATAACCAGCCTCGACCATGCTGAGGCGTTCTGTTTTACACCTACTTTGTTGAGCTTTTTTAAAATCACGAATGGGTGTTGACCGTGGCCAGATTCCGCACCTGCGTGAACCGGGTTGACAGCACTCTCTCTCTCTCCACGTGCTGATGCGTCTGTGTGCACAGCTCCCTCAGGGTGTGCACAGCCTCCTTGCTGTGCTGCTGCACTGGGGATGCTGGCCTTCTGCCGAGTCTCGGGTCCACTAACACGGCGTGTCTGCGCATGGTGAGCCAGCCATGCTCCCCAGGGGCAACCCGCGGGCTGTGGACAGTGCTGGGTGCAGCCTGGGATGTGAGTCTTCTGCCGAGTCTCGGAGAGCAGTCTGTAGTTTCTCTTCTTCTGGAGTCTCTGCTTTGGTGTCCAGGTAATGCTGGCTTCATGAAACAGTGTGAAAGTAGGCTCCCTGCTCCTATTGTTTGGAAAAGTGAGAAGGGTAAGCATTCATTCTTCTTTGAGTATCCGGCAGAGTCCAGCCATGAAGCCACCTGGGCCTTGCTTCCTTGAGAAGTCGGTCACCGCTCCATCCTGTCTGTCCCTGGCCTATCAGGCTGTGTCTCTTCTTAGTACGTTGCATGTTCCAAGGAAGTTGTCCGTTTCTTCTGGGTTCTCCAAAATGCTCATCAATAGTCATTCCTCGGCCTCGTTTCTGAGGCGTCTGTCGCAGCGTCTCCACTTTCATCTCTGACCCTGAGTCTTCTCTCCAAGAGGCTCTGTGTCTTTTCGGAATCCGACTCAGCCTGGCTGGTTTTCCCTGTTGTCTCCTACTCTCTCCTCGTTTCTCTCTGATCTTTACTGTCTCCTTCCGCTTCCTGTGGGTTTAGCTTCCTCTAGCTCCTCGAGTTGTGAAGTCAGGTGGCTTATTTGCTATTTTGAGCCCTTTTCTCCTCTTCAGCGCAGACATTCACGAGTGATGGTCTCATGGTGAAGTCGCAGGGGACGAGGAGGGCCTGTCCGGCAGAGCTGAGCTCCACTGCCAGGTCCGTACCACGCTGGCTCTGGCTGCCCCATGGTGCCACCTGGTGGTGGAGCTGTCGCAGGGCCAACAGGACCCCCAGCCCCACGCTGGCTGCGGCAGGCAGGACAGCAGCAGGCACCCCAGGTCACCCAGGTCCCTGGCACCTCCTCACCAGTGGTCTCGGAGCCTGGGCCAGGGAGCACCGAGACCAGAGAGACTCCCCGCAGGCCCAGCCTCACCCTCCCACCGCTCTAAGAACAGAACAAAGCCGCTGGGGCAGGCGGAGCTGGACTGGCCACTGTCATGAGGGGTCCTGGAGCGAGAGCCAGGCTGCTCTCCTCCAGGGCAGCTGGCGTCCTGGACAGGGAAGCCTGGTAGAAGAGGGGGTTCATGCTCTGCAAAGGCAGGAGGGGCCCCAGGGTTGTGCCCGACAACTGTCAGGGGAAGCAGGATTGAGAAGCTACGCTCATTCTGTGATGTCAAGACCGTTCGTGCCCCTACTGAGAATAAACGGAACAAACCATCTCCTTCCGAGTGTCGCTGAGTTCCAGCACCACCTCAGTCATCTTCACGCCGCACTGCTGCTGCAGCTCAGCAAGGCGACTGTGCAAAGACTTATTTTCCAGAGTCAGGGAGCTAATTTCTTCATTCACAGTTGTCGAAGTGTCCTGAGTGGTTGTAAACTCTTGAACAGACGACAAAATGTGTCTCGCCTGAGCTAGAAGAGAATGTTGAGACAATGAGTGTAGAGAAAACATGTTCAGTGCATTTTGAAAAATACAGGCTGCACACCTCAGAAACACTGCCAGGCACGAAGACTAGAAAAGGGGTGTGCATGCCACGGAAACGACCTTGTCAGGCCTGTTTACCCCCAGGTGTGCATGGGGTCGACAGGCAGACAGCAACAGCTCTCGGGACCTAGAGGAAGGAGCCAGCGTTGCTGGCTGCTGATGCCTTCCAGGGGGCTGGGCACCAGCAGGCGGGGAGCAGCAGCCACCGGCCACGGGCGCCTCCTTGACTGCCCCTCCCGAGCACCCAGACACCGTGAGCAGGGCCCTGGGGACGGCCCCGCCGCCCAGAGGGCAGCGAGGCCAGGGGACCAGGGCCCAGCAGTGGGCACAGGTGCCGGCAAGCGGCACACTGGGCCAACTCACCAAGGAAGGCTTCGCAGCTGTGCAGGGACCTGCGGCCACTCCAGTGCCTGTCCACCAGGTCGAGGAGCGCTTCCAGAACCAGCGCCTCCAGGGTGGCCTTCTTCCCGGGCAGCTCAGCAGACTGCAGTTTGGGACACGCCTGCCCAGAGACAAAACCCTCTTGGCTCCCGTGCCCAACCCAGCGGGTGCGACGCTGTGTCAGACGGCTGCCTCGTCCGCTGCCTACGCCATGGAGGAGGGTCACGCTGTACACACCCGTAGGCATGGTGCGTGGGACTCGCCTCCCTGTCCCCACATGCCTGTCCACGTCTGGGGGGCGGGGAAACCATCAGCGGGAGGAACGGCTGAGTTGTGGCCTGTGTCAGTCAGGAGACCAGGTGGTTCTGAGTGCCAGCATCCTGGGCCCTCCTGACAGCCCCCGCCACTCTTGTGGGGTGGGGAGGAGACAGTCTCGGCCCGAACGCTCACTGGAGCCCGGGGGCCCGAAGTGTGACCAGCGCCCACAGGACCAGAGGGAGGGCTGACTGGGCCGGTGCAGCAACAGGCTGCCAGGCAGAACCTCATGGCCCCACCCAGGTCCCACCACACTGGGCCCACAGTCACCGGCATTTCCATCAGCGCTCACTTCTCTTCCCTTTAGAAATCATTTCATCAATTTTAAGGGATTACTGCAGAAAGGGAGGTGGCTCCTGCCCTCTGGGTCACTTTCTGAGTGCCCAGGGAACATTTCCTGAGAAGCAGGGATTTAGCGAGTCAATACCAGCAGGGTCAAAGCTGGGATGAGGCCCGGTGCCCTCACTGTTAGACAAAGCAAAAGTTTCCTCACAAAGAGCATCTGGGACAGCCAGCCAGACCCAGAAGGGGGTGCAGGAGCCACCGGGCCCTCACTCCCGCCACTCCCCACCGCGGGAACCCAGGGCACAGGGACGCACAGGCCCACGAGGGGGTATCGGGCTGGGGCAGCCGTCCCCTGGGGCTGGTCAGCGTGCGGGACACTGAGGCTAACAGCCGGCCACAAGCAGCAGAGGGTGAGAGCGTCCAGGGGCACCAACATCAACACTTCTGTCACAAGCTGCACCGACGCGGCCTCAGGCACAGGAGCAGAGCCCAGTGGGGTCAGGCTTCTGCCTCCCACCCGAGGAGCCGGGGTCGAGCCCTCTCCAGGATGACCGCCTGGGGCCACAGTGCTGGAAGGAGGGGAGCTGCAGGCAGCACCCCCTCGTGCAAAGTCCCAACCCCATAGTGAGTGGGGTCCATCGGGGTGGCTCCATTCGGGGACAGGAAAGCCCCAGCACAGTCCTGAGTCAAGCAAATCTCCATGTTCACCCCTTCCCTCAGTCCAGTGAGACTGAAGATGCAGCCAGGCCAGCCGTGGAGGCAGCCGCCCCCAGAGCCAGCCAGCACCTGCCACCCCAGTGCCCCCGGTTCTGCTGGTCNCCTGCGGCCACTCCAGTGCCTGTCCACCAGGTCGAGGAGCGCTTCCAGAACCAGCGCCTCCAGGGTGGCCTTCTTCCCGGGCAGCTCAGCAGACTGCAGTTTGGGACACGCCTGCCCAGAGACAAAACCCTCTTGGCTCCCGTGCCCAACCCAGCGGGTGCGACGCTGTGTCAGACGGCTGCCTCGTCCGCTGCCTACGCCATGGAGGAGGGTCACGCTGTACACACCCGTAGGCATGGTGCGTGGGACTCGCCTCCCTGTCCCCACATGCCTGTCCACGTCTGGGGGGCGGGGAAACCATCAGCGGGAGGAACGGCTGAGTTGTGGCCTGTGTCAGTCAGGAGACCAGGTGGTTCTGAGTGCCAGCATCCTGGGCCCTCCTGACAGCCCCCGCCACTCTTGTGGGGTGGGGAGGAGACAGTCTCGGCCCGAACGCTCACTGGAGCCCGGGGGCCCGAAGTGTGACCAGCGCCCACAGGACCAGAGGGAGGGCTGACTGGGCCGGTGCAGCAACAGGCTGCCAGGCAGAACCTCATGGCCCCACCCAGGTCCCACCACACTGGGCCCACAGTCACCGGCATTTCCATCAGCGCTCACTTCTCTTCCCTTTAGAAATCATTTCATCAATTTTAAGGGATTACTGCAGAAAGGGAGGTGGCTCCTGCCCTCTGGGTCACTTTCTGAGTGCCCAGGGAACATTTCCTGAGAAGCAGGGATTTAGCGAGTCAATACCAGCAGGGTCAAAGCTGGGATGAGGCCCGGTGCCCTCACTGTTAGACAAAGCAAAAGTTTCCTCACAAAGAGCATCTGGGACAGCCAGCCAGACCCAGAAGGGGGTGCAGGAGCCACCGGGCCCTCACTCCCGCCACTCCCCACCGCGGGAACCCAGGGCACAGGGACGCACAGGCCCACGAGGGGGTATCGGGCTGGGGCAGCCGTCCCCTGGGGCTGGTCAGCGTGCGGGACACTGAGGCTAACAGCCGGCCACAAGCAGCAGAGGGTGAGAGCGTCCAGGGGCACCAACATCAACACTTCTGTCACAAGCTGCACCGACGCGGCCTCAGGCACAGGAGCAGAGCCCAGTGGGGTCAGGCTTCTGCCTCCCACCCGAGGAGCCGGGGTCGAGCCCTCTCCAGGATGACCGCCTGGGGCCACAGTGCTGGAAGGAGGGGAGCTGCAGGCAGCACCCCCTCGTGCAAAGTCCCAACCCCATAGTGAGTGGGGTCCATCGGGGTGGCTCCATTCGGGGACAGGAAAGCCCCAGCACAGTCCTGAGTCAAGCAAATCTCCATGTTCACCCCTTCCCTCAGTCCAGTGAGACTGAAGATGCAGCCAGGCCAGCCGTGGAGGCAGCCGCCCCCAGAGCCAGCCAGCACCTGCCACCCCAGTGCCCCCGGTTCTGCTGGTCTCCATTCAGGATCAACCACAGGGGCTCAGCGCTGCCCTGGCCCACTTTGAGCTGGTGGGACCCCCCAGGCCTTCCCAGCTGGGGTGCTCTCCCCTCCTCTGCCCATGTGGGGCGCTGTGGCGGGGCTGCCCGCTGGCCCCTGTCCGCACGGTGGTCTTCACTCGAGCCCCAAACCTTTAGGAACATCTCAGTCTCCAACTCAGCCATAACAATGGCAGTGAGCCACTGTCTACAACCACGGTGGGACAATCTGGGGAGAATCTCCTCTCGTGAACCAGGAGAACTACACCACACACAGCTGGGACTGCAATCACGACAGCCCTGGGGGAGCACCAACCACGGGGACGAGAGGCCATGTGGGGGGCAGGCCCGAGGCAACACCTCAAGGCGCCCCGCCCCAGAAGACAGCCCAGAAGTGCATTTTCTAACGGCAGCGGTGACCGCACTACAGAGATGTGCACATGAGGGCTGCATCCACCCCGGCGGCTCAGCGAGCACCCTCACCCCTGCTCACCTCGCTGGCGCTGGGTGGTCTTGGCTGTTCGGGCCCCGGGGTGGCCAAGAGGGAAGAGGCAGCCTGGCCCCAGCCCTCCGAACCGCTCCTCCGGCTCTCACTCAGGCTCCCCTCCAGAGAGCTGAGACAGGCCTCATCCGCAGGTGCCTGGAACCTCCCGCCAGGCATCCTCCGCTTCCTGTACTTCTCAGGAGCAGGTAAGGGGTTTAATATCTTTTGTGTCGACACACTGGACTTCTGAGAAGAAGTGCCTGAGTCCTCGGTCTCCGTGGAGTCTGTAACAGAGAAGCAGGCAGAGCCCTCCCCGTCGGGCGCCTGGGCTCAGGGACTAGCCTGCAGCTGCGTGCACACAGATACGGGAAACTAACCAGAAAGCGACGAGCTGGCCAGTCACTGTCTTCCTGCCAAAGCTGGCCATGACACACTGGGCCGAGCGGCTTGAGCGGGTGAGCCGCTGCTCTCTGGGTGCCTGGGTCAGAGGCCACCTGGACACCAATGCCCCCAGCTCCACGCCCGTCACCAAGTCCACCTGAGCAGTGTCAGCCGGCTACCCCCACCCCCTTGCTGGGACTGGTCTGACTCACAGACTCAGAGGGACCCAGTCCCCGCCTTCCACAACCCAAAGGCACACCAGTCACTCTCCATGCTGCACGCCCCACTGTGCGACACTGCCCCACTGCCCCTGGCCCGCAGGAGCCTGGGGCTTCTGCATGAGCCCACGCGTCCACTGCACCCCAGCGTGTCCGGCCACCAGGGGCCAGCAGAGCAAGCCACCTGGGACTGAGGGTGACCCCACAGAAGTACATTCTGAACACTTCAAAGCTCCAGGACAGACTGGAAACTGAGAACGTGTTCCTGCTCACAAGCATCTGCGACGTGACACTGAGATGCTCCACGTGCGCTGGATGGATCCTGGACCAGAACACACACACACGCACCCCCTCGTGAATCTGTGTGAAGGGACAGGTGTGAGATCGCACGCACAAGCACATGGAGCGAGACGCCGTGACTGCGGCCATGGGCACTGGGCAGGCACCGCCCCGACCACGCTGCCTCCAAGGCCCCCACAGGCTCACCGGGATGAAGCGCAGGAAGGGACCAGGTCTGCTCACGCTCGGGAGGCTTCTGACACCTTTCCACGCCCATGCAAACAGCACTCTCAATTAGCTCATTCAGTTTCCCTTGTCTTTGTGTCGCTCAGCTGCAAAGCTGTGTCTGACTCTTTGTGACCCGAAGGATCGCAGCTCGCCAGGTTCTTCTGTGCTCCAGGGCAATCTCCCAGACGTTGCTCAAATTCACGTCCATTGAGTCAGTGATGCTATCTAACCATCTCATCCTCTGCTGCCCCCTTCTCCTTGCGTCTTCAATTTTCCCAGCATCAGGGTCATCTCCAATGAGTCAGTTCTTCACATCATGTGGCCAAAGTATTGGAGCTTCAGCTTCAGCATCAGTTCTTCCAATGATTATTTAGGGTTGATTTCCTTTAGGGTGGACTGGTTTGATCTCCATGCAGTCCAAGGGACTCTCAAGGGTCTTCTCCAGCAACACCATTCAAAGGCATCAATTCTTTGGCACTCAGCCTTCTTTATGGGTCATACCTAAATGGTCTAGTGGTTTTCCCTACTTTCTTCAATTTAAGTCTGATTTTGGCAATAAGGAGTTCATGATCTGAGCCACAGTCAGCTCCCAGTCTTGTTTTTGCTGACTGTATAGAACCTCTCCATCTTTGGCTGGAAAGAATACAATCACTCTGAGTGGTGTTGACCATCTGGTGATGTCCATGTGTAGAGACTTCTCTTCTGCTGCTGGAAGAGGGTGTTTGCTATGTGTTCTCCTGGCAAAACTCTCTTAGTCTTTGCCCTGCTTCATTCCGCATTCCAAGGCCAAATTTACCTGTTACTCCAGATTATTTCTTGACTTCCTACTTTTGCATTCCAGTCCCCTATCACAAAAAGGACATCTTTTTGGGTGTTAGTTCTAGGTCTTGTAGGTCTTTATAGAACTCTTCAACTTCGGCTTCTTCAGTGTTACTGGTCAGGGCATAGACTTGGATTGCTGGGATACTGAATGGTTTGTCTTGGAAACGAATAGCGATCATTCTGTCATTTTTGAGTTTGCATCCAAGTACTGCATTTTGGACTGTTTCGTTGACTACGAGGGCTACCCATTTCTTATAAGGAATTCTTGCCCACAACAGTAGATATAATGGTCATCTGAGTTAAATTCACCCATTCCAGTCCATTTTAGTTCACTGATTCCTAAAATGTCGACGTTCACTCTTGCCATCTCCTGTTTGACCACTTCCCGTCTGCCTTGATTCCTGGGCCTGGCATCCCAGGCTCCTCTGCAACGCTGCTCTTCACAGCACGGGGCTGTGCTTCCATCACCAGTCACAGCCACAGCGGGGTGCTGCTGTTGCTCTGGCTCCATCCCTTCATTCTTTCTGCAGTTTTTTCTCCACTGATCTCCAGTAGCGTGTTGGGCACCAACCAACCTGGGGAGTTTACCCATCCTTTTGCCTTTTCATACTGTTTGTGGGGTTCTCAAGGCAAGGATCCTGAAGTGGCTTCCCATTCCCTTCTCCGGTGGACCATGTTTTGTCAGAACTCTCCACCATGACCCGTCTATCTTGGGTGGCCCCACACAGCATGGCTCACAGTTTCACTGAGTTAGACAAGGCTGTGCTCCACGTGATCAGATTGGTGAGTTTTCTGTGACTGTGGTTTTCAGTCTGTCTGCTCTCTGACAGAGAAGGATAAGAGGCTTATGGAAGCTTCCTGATGGGAGAGACTGACTGAGGGGGAAACTGGGTCTTGTTCTGATGAGCATGGACAAAATTAAATCTTTAATCCAATTTTCTGTTGATGGGTGGAGCTGTGTTCCCTCCCTGTTACTTAACCTGGGGCCAAACTAAGAAGTGGCAAGAATACACAGGAGAACCATAGAAAAAAGATCTTCACGACCAAGATGCTCACGATGGTGTGGTCACTCACCTAGAGCCAGACAACTGGGAATGTGAAGTCAAGTGGGCCTTAGGAAGCATCACTACGAACAAAGCTAGTGGAGGTGATGGAATTCCAGTGGAGCTGTTTCAAATCCTGAAGATGATGGTGTGAAAGTGCTGCACTCAATATGCCAGCAAATTTGGAAAACTCAGCAGTGGCCACAGGACTGGAAAAGTCAGTTTTCATTCCAATCCAAAAGAAAGGCAATGCCAAAGAATGTTCAAGCTACCACACAATTGCACTCATCTCACATGCTAGTAAAGTAATGCTCAAAGTTCTCCAAGCCAGGCTTCAGCAGTACGTGAACCGTGAATTTCCTGATGTTCAAGCTGGTTTTAGAAAAGGCAGAGGAGCCAGAGATCAAATTGCCAACATCCGCTGGATGACTGAAAAAGCAAAAGTTCCAGAAAAACATCTATTTCTGCTTTATTGACTATGCCAAAGCCTTTGACTATGTGGATCACAATAGACTCAGAGATGGGAATACCAGACCACCTGACCTGCCTCTTGAGAAATCTGTATGCAGGTCAGGAAGAAACAGTTAGAACTGGACATGGAACAACAGACTGGTTCCAAATAGGAAAAGGAGTACGTCAAGGCTGTATATTGTCACCCTGCTTATTTAACTTTTATGCAGAGTACATCATGAGAAACTCTGGGCTGGAAGAAACACAAGCTGGAATCAAGACTGCCAGGAGAAATATCAATAACCTCAGATATGCAGATGACACCATCCTTATGGCAGAAAGTGAAGAAGAACTAAAAAGCCTCTTGATAAAACTGAAAGAGAACGAAAAAGTTGGCTTAAAGCTCAACATTCAGAAAACAAAGATCACGGCATCCGATCCCATAACTTCATGGGAAATAGATGGGGAAACAGTGGAAATGGTGTCAGACTTTATTTTGGGGGGCTCCAAAATCACTGCAGATGGTGATTGCAGCCATGAAATTAAAAGACGCTTACTCCTTGGAAGGAAAGTGATGACCGACCTAGACAGCATATTCAAAAGCAGAGACATTACTTTGCCAACAAAGGTCTGTCTAGTCAAGGCTATGGTTTTTCCAGTGGTCATGTATGGATGTGAGNCCACCTGAGCAGTGTCAGCCGGCTACCCCCACCCCCTTGCTGGGACTGGTCTGACTCACAGACTCAGAGGGACCCAGTCCCCGCCTTCCACAACCCAAAGGCACACCAGTCACTCTCCATGCTGCACGCCCCACTGTGCGACACTGCCCCACTGCCCCTGGCCCGCAGGAGCCTGGGGCTTCTGCATGAGCCCACGCGTCCACTGCACCCCAGCGTGTCCGGCCACCAGGGGCCAGCAGAGCAAGCCACCTGGGACTGAGGGTGACCCCACAGAAGTACATTCTGAACACTTCAAAGCTCCAGGACAGACTGGAAACTGAGAACGTGTTCCTGCTCACAAGCATCTGCGACGTGACACTGAGATGCTCCACGTGCGCTGGATGGATCCTGGACCAGAACACACACACACGCACCCCCTCGTGAATCTGTGTGAAGGGACAGGTGTGAGATCGCACGCACAAGCACATGGAGCGAGACGCCGTGACTGCGGCCATGGGCACTGGGCAGGCACCGCCCCGACCACGCTGCCTCCAAGGCCCCCACAGGCTCACCGGGATGAAGCGCAGGAAGGGACCAGGTCTGCTCACGCTCGGGAGGCTTCTGACACCTTTCCACGCCCATGCAAACAGCACTCTCAATTAGCTCATTCAGTTTCCCTTGTCTTTGTGTCGCTCAGCTGCAAAGCTGTGTCTGACTCTTTGTGACCCGAAGGATCGCAGCTCGCCAGGTTCTTCTGTGCTCCAGGGCAATCTCCCAGACGTTGCTCAAATTCACGTCCATTGAGTCAGTGATGCTATCTAACCATCTCATCCTCTGCTGCCCCCTTCTCCTTGCGTCTTCAATTTTCCCAGCATCAGGGTCATCTCCAATGAGTCAGTTCTTCACATCATGTGGCCAAAGTATTGGAGCTTCAGCTTCAGCATCAGTTCTTCCAATGATTATTTAGGGTTGATTTCCTTTAGGGTGGACTGGTTTGATCTCCATGCAGTCCAAGGGACTCTCAAGGGTCTTCTCCAGCAACACCATTCAAAGGCATCAATTCTTTGGCACTCAGCCTTCTTTATGGGTCATACCTAAATG
This sequence comes from Raphicerus campestris, assembly GCA_006410735.1. Taxonomy (NCBI): domain Eukaryota; kingdom Metazoa; phylum Chordata; class Mammalia; order Artiodactyla; family Bovidae; genus Raphicerus; species Raphicerus campestris. The sequence goes on from SJYW01024324.1 coordinate 177,248, forward strand.
GTCTAGTGGTTTTCCCTACTTTCTTCAATTTAAGTCTGATTTTGGCAATAAGGAGTTCATGATCTGAGCCACAGTCAGCTCCCAGTCTTGTTTTTGCTGACTGTATAGAACCTCTCCATCTTTGGCTGGAAAGAATACAATCACTCTGAGTGGTGTTGACCATCTGGTGATGTCCATGTGTAGAGACTTCTCTTCTGCTGCTGGAAGAGGGTGTTTGCTATGTGTTCTCCTGGCAAAACTCTCTTAGTCTTTGCCCTGCTTCATTCCGCATTCCAAGGCCAAATTTACCTGTTACTCCAGATTATTTCTTGACTTCCTACTTTTGCATTCCAGTCCCCTATCACAAAAAGGACATCTTTTTGGGTGTTAGTTCTAGGTCTTGTAGGTCTTTATAGAACTCTTCAACTTCGGCTTCTTCAGTGTTACTGGTCAGGGCATAGACTTGGATTGCTGGGATACTGAATGGTTTGTCTTGGAAACGAATAGCGATCATTCTGTCATTTTTGAGTTTGCATCCAAGTACTGCATTTTGGACTGTTTCGTTGACTACGAGGGCTACCCATTTCTTATAAGGAATTCTTGCCCACAACAGTAGATATAATGGTCATCTGAGTTAAATTCACCCATTCCAGTCCATTTTAGTTCACTGATTCCTAAAATGTCGACGTTCACTCTTGCCATCTCCTGTTTGACCACTTCCCGTCTGCCTTGATTCCTGGGCCTGGCATCCCAGGCTCCTCTGCAACGCTGCTCTTCACAGCACGGGGCTGTGCTTCCATCACCAGTCACAGCCACAGCGGGGTGCTGCTGTTGCTCTGGCTCCATCCCTTCATTCTTTCTGCAGTTTTTTCTCCACTGATCTCCAGTAGCGTGTTGGGCACCAACCAACCTGGGGAGTTTACCCATCCTTTTGCCTTTTCATACTGTTTGTGGGGTTCTCAAGGCAAGGATCCTGAAGTGGCTTCCCATTCCCTTCTCCGGTGGACCATGTTTTGTCAGAACTCTCCACCATGACCCGTCTATCTTGGGTGGCCCCACACAGCATGGCTCACAGTTTCACTGAGTTAGACAAGGCTGTGCTCCACGTGATCAGATTGGTGAGTTTTCTGTGACTGTGGTTTTCAGTCTGTCTGCTCTCTGACAGAGAAGGATAAGAGGCTTATGGAAGCTTCCTGATGGGAGAGACTGACTGAGGGGGAAACTGGGTCTTGTTCTGATGAGCATGGACAAAATTAAATCTTTAATCCAATTTTCTGTTGATGGGTGGAGCTGTGTTCCCTCCCTGTTACTTAACCTGGGGCCAAACTAAGAAGTGGCAAGAATACACAGGAGAACCATAGAAAAAAGATCTTCACGACCAAGATGCTCACGATGGTGTGGTCACTCACCTAGAGCCAGACAACTGGGAATGTGAAGTCAAGTGGGCCTTAGGAAGCATCACTACGAACAAAGCTAGTGGAGGTGATGGAATTCCAGTGGAGCTGTTTCAAATCCTGAAGATGATGGTGTGAAAGTGCTGCACTCAATATGCCAGCAAATTTGGAAAACTCAGCAGTGGCCACAGGACTGGAAAAGTCAGTTTTCATTCCAATCCAAAAGAAAGGCAATGCCAAAGAATGTTCAAGCTACCACACAATTGCACTCATCTCACATGCTAGTAAAGTAATGCTCAAAGTTCTCCAAGCCAGGCTTCAGCAGTACGTGAACCGTGAATTTCCTGATGTTCAAGCTGGTTTTAGAAAAGGCAGAGGAGCCAGAGATCAAATTGCCAACATCCGCTGGATGACTGAAAAAGCAAAAGTTCCAGAAAAACATCTATTTCTGCTTTATTGACTATGCCAAAGCCTTTGACTATGTGGATCACAATAGACTCAGAGATGGGAATACCAGACCACCTGACCTGCCTCTTGAGAAATCTGTATGCAGGTCAGGAAGAAACAGTTAGAACTGGACATGGAACAACAGACTGGTTCCAAATAGGAAAAGGAGTACGTCAAGGCTGTATATTGTCACCCTGCTTATTTAACTTTTATGCAGAGTACATCATGAGAAACTCTGGGCTGGAAGAAACACAAGCTGGAATCAAGACTGCCAGGAGAAATATCAATAACCTCAGATATGCAGATGACACCATCCTTATGGCAGAAAGTGAAGAAGAACTAAAAAGCCTCTTGATAAAACTGAAAGAGAACGAAAAAGTTGGCTTAAAGCTCAACATTCAGAAAACAAAGATCACGGCATCCGATCCCATAACTTCATGGGAAATAGATGGGGAAACAGTGGAAATGGTGTCAGACTTTATTTTGGGGGGCTCCAAAATCACTGCAGATGGTGATTGCAGCCATGAAATTAAAAGACGCTTACTCCTTGGAAGGAAAGTGATGACCGACCTAGACAGCATATTCAAAAGCAGAGACATTACTTTGCCAACAAAGGTCTGTCTAGTCAAGGCTATGGTTTTTCCAGTGGTCATGTATGGATGTGAGAGTTGGACTGTGAAGAAAGCTGAAGGCTGAAGAATTGATGCTTTTGAACTGTGGTATTAGAGAAGACTCTTGAGAGTCCTTTGGACTGCAAGGAGATCAAACCAGTCCACCCTAAAGGAGACCAGTCCTGGGTGTTCATTGGAAGGACTGATGCTGAGGCTGAAACTCCAATACTTTGGCCACCTCATGTGAAGAGTTGACTCATTGGAAAAGACCCTGATGCTGGGAAGGATTGGGGGCAGGAGAAGGGGACGACAGAGGATGAGATGACTGGATGGCATCACCGAGTCGATGCACATGAGTTTGGGTGAACTCAGGGAGTTGGTGATGGACAGGGAAGCCTGGCGTGCTGCGATTCATGGGGTTGCAGAGTCGTACACGACTGAGCGACTGAACTGAACTGAACCTACAGTGGCGGTGATGAAGATAACGGCAATCTCCTCCCATGCACACACTGCCACACTCAGTGCCCCCAACCCTGCAGCAGGCCCCCGCCGACCCGCACCTCTGCTGGAGACTCCGGGACACGCACGGGCAAGTCTGGTCCGTCTCCTGTGGGGTCACTGCCCCTTTTCCAGGCCCTGGTGCACGCAGGGCTCTGTCTGTGCCTCCAAGAGTCTGCTTCCCCAGGCCTGTGTAAGTTCTGGCAGCTCTACGGTGGGGTTAATGGTGACCTCCTCCAAGAGGGCTTCTGCCACACCCAGGCCTGCTGCACCCAGAGCCCCTGGCCCTGCAGCAGGCCGCTGCTGAGCCCACCTCCTCAGGAGCCACTCCCACTCAGTTCTGTCTCAGTCTCTGTGGGGGGTCCGGTTCCTGGCGTGCACAAGGTTTGAGCCCTCCAAGCGTCCCTGCTGGGGATGGGTTTTGATTCTGAACGTGACTTCATCCCTTCTACCGTCTTCCTTTGGGTAGAGTTACCTCCTGGATTACTGGAAAAGGGTGTTTGCTATGACCAGCATGTTCTCTTGACAAAACTGTTAGCCCTTCCCCTGCTTCATTTTGTACTCCAAGGCCAAACTCGCCTGTTACTCCAGCTATCTCTTGACTTCCTACTTTGCATTCCAATCCCTTATGAGGGAAAGGATGCCTTTTTTCAGTGTTAATTCTGAAAGGTCTTGTAGGTCATCATAGAATTGGTCAACTTCAACTTCTTTGGCATTACTGGTTGGGCATAGACTTGGATTACTCTGATACTGAATGGTTGGCCTTGGAAATGAATAGAGATCATTCTGTCATTTTTGAGACCACACCTAAGTACTGCATTTTTTAATCTTTTGTTGACTATGAGGGCTCCTCCATTTCTTCTAAGGGATTCTTGCCCACAGTAATAGATAAGATAGTCATCTGAATTAAAATTTCCCATTTCCATCCACTTTAGTTCACTGATTCCTAAGATGTTAACGTTTAATCTTGCCATTTCCTGCTGACCACATTCAATTTACCTTGATTCATGGACCTAACATTCAAGGTTGCAATGCAATACTGTTCTTTACAGCATCGGACTTTACTTTCACGACCAGACGCATCCACACCTGAGTGCTGCTTCCCATTTGGCCCGGCTGCTTCATTCTTTGTGGGGCCATTAGGGATTGCCCCCACCTTCCCCGTAGCACACTGGACAGCTGCCAACCCGCAGGGCTCATCCTCTGGGGTTAGGTCTTTCTGTCAGCTTCCATTTGTAAAGGAGCGTCTTCCCTTAACACACCTCAGGGCCGCACACACACAGTCGAGAGAAGAGGAGCACAGCACACCGGGGGTCACCTGGGGTGAGGCGCTGCGGGGGGAGCTCGCCGCAGCGCTGGTCCTGCCGCCTCAGCTCCACGCAGCCTGCCCTGGAGCTGCTCCTGCGCTGCTCAGGGCCCTTCCTCCGCACGTCCCCGCACTGGTGCTGGACTGACTGAGAGCTCAGTCGGTGCCGCAACTCTGCTGTGTTAAAGATATTTAAAAAGTTTATTCCACTAAAATTTACCCTTCCGGTTTCTGACAGCGTAGCATGCCTGTCAAGCACACTCCTATGTGGGGTGAACAGGAAAAAAAAGCTGGTAACACAGCACTGGCCACCTGGAAGGCACGTGCAGGCGCCACTGCCCTCAGCAGCCCAGGCAAGGGGACCCTGCCCCACACCCAGCAGGAGGCACCATCCAGCCGACGAGGCAGGACAGGCACGACGGGCAGCGCATCCAGAGATTCCGGCCCCCGAGTGGACGGCCTTGCAAGGTTGTCTCTGCAATAACTGGCACTGGCACAGCTGGATACATGTTGGGACAGACGGACAACCTGAGCCACTAGCTCACACCACAGCCAGAAATTCACTCGAGAGAGCAGCTCTCAGACCCAAGTGCGGGTCCCCAGGACGTGGACAGGTCCGTGGGAGGACCCCCGCAAGCACAGGCAGCACACTGAAAAGCACAAGCACGAAGGAGGCAGGAGACAGAACTGCTCCTGGAAGCGCTGCTGAGAAAAGGAAAGGCAGGCCACAGGGAGGGCAGAAATCGGAGGCAGGCTGTGTTCCACAGCATAATGGAGTCCGGGGCCTCAGCAGCAAGAAAGGAATAGCGGAGGGGGGCAGCAGGAGCAAAAACGGCTCGGAAGATGACATGAGCACATGAGCAGGCTGCTGGGACTCATCTCCAGGAAACGCGAACTAAAGCCCTCAGTAGACACTGCTGCACACTCAGGATGGGCAACACCCTGGAGGGCCCGACAGGCCCAGGAGGTGGCGGGGAGGCTGAGGCAGGGTCCTACTGCAGCAGGAAGACCCAGACGCTGTGACTCCACGAGAAGCTCCGGGGACCCATGCGAGAAGCAGCAGCAAAGCGGCTGAGGCTCACACGAGTCCGGGCGGAGAGGCTGGCACGGGCGTGAGGGCTCACGTGCCCACGCTCATCACGTGGCCCCCTCACTCACATGCAGCCGGAGCCAGAGGGGAGCCCCCTCGAGGCCGGCGGGGACTCAGCCCCCCAGCACAGGACGCCTCGCATCTTCGCTACCCCCACAACTGACCTGAGAGGGACCTGAGGTGAAAGACTTNAGGCTCACGTGCCCACGCTCATCAGGTGGCCCCTCACTCACATGCAGCCGGAGCCAGAGGGGAGCCCCCTCGAGGCCGGCGGGGACTCAGCCCCCCAGCACAGGACGCCTCGCATCTTCGCTACCCCCACAACTGACCTGAGAGGGACCTGAGGTGAAAGACTTGCAATATGACTACCTCCACCTAAATATACTGATTTCTCCTGGAATTCCACGATCAAATTACTGATCTTACAGGCACAAGACTTCCTGGAGATTTTACATTTAAAGGTAAGTTCTCTTAAAAAGGCAGCGTGGATCCTGAGGCAGCAGACGTCAGCCTCCCAGCTGGGCTGTGGGCCCATCCTCTCGGCGAGGAGCAGCCTACCTTGGGAGCTCTGGAGGCTGGCCTCTGACTCCTTCTGGCTGGAACTCATGCCCCCAGGAGGGTTGCTCAGGTCCCACTCGCACTCGGCAATGAGGCTCAGGACTGCCTCGTCATCTGCGTCCATGACCAAGCACTTCTTGGCGGAAGGGTCAGTGCCCTTGACTCTGGAGTGATGAGGTCTACAAAGACAAGCAAACCTGGCTCTGGTGCCCCAACTTGCACCCGGTACGTGCAGGACCCTGGGACACAGCTGCCGCACTGCTGACCCTGCCTCAAGGTCTCTGAGGAGGAGCAGCGGGGGCTTCTGCCACAGGGAAGGCGGAGCGAACTCGGCTGGGATGACCGGTCACCACACCCGGCTTCATTAAAGGGTGGCAGTTCCAGGCAGCCCCCGTGCGAGGGTCTCCTAGCACTGTGGTACACGTGACCAGCAAAATTCAAGGAGGGACTTGCCCGGCAGCCCAGTGGTTAAGACCCCATGCTTCCAACTCAGGGAGTGCGAACTCTACCCCTGGTCAGGGAAGCGAAGATCCACATGGGCTGACCAAACACAAAACAGAGAGAGCTCGAGAGCACAGCGCTCCAAGGCCTGCTCTCTCACCGAGTGGGCGTCTCTGCAGCAACTGAAACGTGAGGCCGTAGAATAGGAGGCCCCCATACAAAGGCAGACATTCATAGGGACCTAAGTTCTAACAGGCAGCTTGAGGATCACTCTTCACAACAGAACTCAGTCACACTCTGTGAATACTGGCTTTATGTCCCTGATGACACCTAGAGAAGTCAATGACACTCTGTCTTCCAGAGCTGAGAGTCTTCCAGGTCCCTGCAGAAAGAAGGGGACTGGGTTCTCCTTCAAGGTCTGCCCACAGACACCTGATGGTGGACACATACAGCCTGTTCGGGTCTCTACTGTCACATCTGGATAATAAGGTCATTGCCTTAGATCATCTAAACTCTGTGATAACTTAGTCTTGAGATAATCAAGGATAAGTCAACTAAAAACACGCTCCCCAGGTGGCTCAGTGGTAAAGAATCCATTTGCTAACGCAGGAGATGCAGGGGACACGGGCTTGATGCCTGGGGTGGAAAGATCCCCTGGAGGAGGAAATGGCAACCCACTCCAGGATTCCTGCTGGAGAATCCTGTGGACAGAGGAACCTGGTGGGCTACAGTCCATGGGGTCGCAAAGCATTGGACATGACTGAGCGCACACACAGACTGCAAAACATTGCTGAACAAAGGAAAGACGACCTAAGTGTGGAGATGTACCACACGTCCAGGGACTGGAAGACTCAACACTTAAAATATTCATTGCCCAAAGAAATCTACAGAATCAGTGCAGTCCTATCACAATCCCAATATTTCCCCCAGAGATAGAAAAACCATCCTAAAATGCATCTGGAATCTCATGGAGCTCCAAATAGCCATAACAACCATCTCATCCTCTGCCGCCCCCTTCTCCTCCTGCCCTCAATCTTTCCCAGCATCAGAAAAGCAAGCACTAGAACCAGGTTCAGAAACGCTGGATGAAATCAGGCTCTGATATTAGACAGCCATGAGTAATAACGCTACAAGATCTAATGGAAAAAATAGTGCAAGAATGGATGGGAAACGCAAGCAGAGACGGGGAAATTCTAAGAAAGACCCTAGCAGAAATGCTAGTTGAAGGCAATGTAACAGATGAAAAGTGCCTCTAATGAGCTCAACAGTAAACTGGATGTGGCTGAGGAAAGAATCTCTGACCTTGATAACATAACAACTGAAACTCTAAAATTGAAAAGCGAAGATTAAAAAAGACTGGAAAAAAAAGAAAAACTAGAATAGAATACCTAGAATCGCGGGCCAACACCCAAAGACGTAACATTCACACATGAGACCACCTGCAGGAGAGAGGGGAACTGAAGGCATATTTGAAGATGACCAAGAATCCTCAAATGAACGTCAGACACCAAATCCCAGAGACAGGAAGCTCTGAGAGCAGTGGCAGAATAAACGCTGGGAAAAATCACGGCAAGGAATACATTCAACTGGAGAAAAGCTAAGACAAAGAAAAAAAATTTGAAACAAGTCAGAAGGGGAAGTTCTTTATGTACATTACTGTCATTCAGCCGCTCAGTCTTGTCTGGCTCTTTGTGACCCCATGGACCTCGCACGCCAGGCCCCCTTGTCCTTCATCATCTCCTGGTGTTTGCTCACAATCACCTTCATTGACTCCACGACGCCATCCAGCTGTCTCATCCTTTGCCACCCCCTTCTCCTCCTGCCGTCAATCTTTCCCAGCATCAGGATCTTTTCCAATGAGTCGGTTCTTCACATCAGTGGCCAAAGTATTTAGTGGAGCTTCAGCTTCAGCATCAGTCGTTCCAATCAATATTCAGAATTGATTTCCTCTAGGAATGACTGATTTGATTTCCCTACAGTCCAAGGGATTCACAAGAGTCTTCTCCTGCACCAAATTCAAAAGCATCAGTTCTTCAGCATTTAGCCTTCTTTATGGTCCAACTCTTAGATCCATACGTGACTACCGGAAAAACCACAGCTTTGATTATGTGGACCCCTGTCAGCAAAGTGGTGTCTCGTCATAGCTTTTCTTCCAAGGAGCAAGCGTCTTTTAACTCCATGGCTGCAGTCAAGTCCACACTGATTCTGGAGCCCAAGGTAAGAACAACCTGTCACCGCTCCCACTTTCCCCTTCCATCTGCCAGGAAGCGACGGGACCAGATGCCATGGCCTTAGTTTCCTGTCTACACTGCACGTAGTCTATTAAGCGAGCAACAATATTATGCTAAAACACAACATACACACTGTCAATTTTAAAACATGCTAAAAAGTGCTAAACGTGCTAAAAAGTGCTAACCGTCATCTGAGGCTTTTGCAGGTCATGGCAGCAATGGGATCATGGATCACCATAATATAAAAAGCTGAAAAGTTTCAAATACTGCAAGAATTACCAAAATGTGATACGGAGACATGACATGAAGGAAGAGCAGATGGCACTGGGAAAATGGCACGACAGACTTGCCTGACTTGAGGTTAACACAAACCTTCAATCTTCGAAAACACAGACTCTGCAAAGAACAGCAAACGAGGTCTGCCTGTCCCATGTGCTCAGGGCGGCCACCGCAAGGGAGCGTGCCCGTGACTCACGCATGAGGCGGTCTCAGGCCCACAACTGACGCGCTGAGGGGAATGGCGTCACCATCACGTAAAGCCACGAAAGGAGGGAAAGATCACAAGACAGAGTGAGAACAAGGGCATCAGACAGAAACAGCGAACACAGCAGCTGTCAAGCCAGCTGCATCAAGAGCCACTTCAGACAGCAGGGTCTAAATGCACCATGCGGAGGGCAGAGATGGTCAGCGCGGATCAAAATACAAGGCGGACTACATGTTACCTACAGAAACCCCCTTCAAATAAAAGATGCACAGGTTTAAAGGTAAACGGACAGAGAAAAGAAAAGCAGACTACGCTAATACCACTCAGAACAGAGTGGAAGTAGCTACATCACTTTCAGACAGAGCTGACTTCGGGCAGTCAGCTGAGAGCAACCTGGGATAAAGAGAGGTGAGGACTCGGCAGCTCTGCAGGAAGACGCAGCAGCCCTGTACGGGCTTGTGCCAGTAAGACAGCATTAGGCTACCCAATACAGACTCTGAGGACTCGGGGGGATGGATCCACTTTCCCCGCGTCGGAAAGGGGCAGATCCCACAGGCAGACAGTCACCAAGGACGCAGCTGGGCTCCACACCACCACCTGGGGGAGCCCGCGTCCACCGTGTCCAGATAGCAGGACGCTCGTCCACAGTCACAGGGACGCTCGCCCACACAGACTCGTCCCGGGCCACAGAACACGCCTCCACACGGTCAAAAGAATCAGATCCCACGATGTTTGTTCTCAGGGCTCAATGGAAGTAAACTTGTAATAAAGTAAGTAACAGAAAGATAACTGGAAAATCTCAAAAAAAGGAAGATTAAACAACATATTCCCCAATAACATGAGTCTCTGAAGTGAAGTACTTCAGAATAAAAATATTTTCAACTAAATTAAAAAGAACATGCACCTCAGCGAAACGTGTGGGATGCAGTGGCAGCAACGTGTAAGAGGAAACACATAAGAGTGGATGCAGAGTAGGCGCAGGCAGTCCAGAGCCAACAGCCTAAGCTCCCCCCCTAGGAGACTAAGAAAATAAACTAAGCCCAAAGCAGGAAGGGCAAAAGTGACAGTGAAATTTGCAGCAAAAATCGATAAAGTTGAAAACAGGAAAAAGGAAAATCAACAAGTCCAAAAGCTAGTTCTAAATTTTAAAAGATAAATAAAACGGAAAAACCTTCATAAGAGGTTAACTAGGAGAAAAAGACAGGCCACTGACAGAGGGATGAAAAGCAGGAGCACCACCAGAGAGCCCGCGGAGAGCGGGGCGGCAGAGGGCACCAGGCCACTGCAGACGGGCAGCCTGGGTGGAACGGGCCCGTTCCTGGAATGCGCAACCTTCCAAAACCCACGCCAGGAGAAGTGGAGAGTGAGAACAGTAACTGACAGCCTCCTAAAATACCAGGTCCTACCAACATTTAAGGAAGAAATTGTACCAACTGCCCGTAAGACAGAGAGGAGACAGAGGGAATGCACCCTACCTTGCTCTGTGAGGCCAGCACGACCTTGATGCCAGAACCAGCAGACGATGCAAGGGAACTACAGGCCCTTCACCTCCCACGAGCACGGGTGCAAGAGACCCCCAACCAACCCCAGCAACTTGAGGCCAGCAAGGTGTGACAAGTCTACACCACAGCCAAGTGGGGCTTATTCCAGGTATGCGTTGCTGGTTCAACATTTGGAAAAAAGTCAGTGTAATCCATCACATCAACAGGCTCAAAAAGAAGAGTCACATGACAATATCAGTAAATACAGAAAAAGTATTCGACAAAGTCTAATACCCACCCATGATAAAACGGTCAGTAAACTGGGCATTGATGGCAACCTGCTCCATTTGATTAAGAACACCGACGGAAGCCCACAGGTGGCAGCAACCCCGGTGGGAGAGACCTGCTGCCATCCCTCCAAGACCAGGAGCACAGCGGGCACAGCCCTGGTGCCCACGGCCTTCACACCACACTGGATGTCCCAGCCAAGGCAGTAAGACGAGAAAAGGAAATTAACAGCATACATCCCCTAAAGGGATGCTGAAGTCCCAACACCCCACACTTCAGAGAATGACCTTATTTGGAAGTAAGAGTCTTTAAAGTAAGAGAGTTCCAGAAAAACATCTATTTCTGTTTTATTGACTACGCCAAAGCCTTTGACTGTGTGGATCACAATAAACTGTGGAAAATTCTGAAAGAAATGGGAATACCAGACCACCTGCCTTTTGAGAAATCTGTATGCAGGTCAGGAAGCAACAGTTAGAACTGGACATGGAACAACAGACTGGTTCCAAATAGGAAAAGGAATACGTCAAGGCTGTATATTGTCACCCTGCTTATTTAACTTCTATGCAGAGTATATCATGAGAAACCACAAGCTGGAATCAAGACTGCCAGGAGAAATATCAATAACCTCAGATATGCAGATAACACCATCCTTATGGCAGAAAGTGAAGAGCAACTAAAAAGCCTCTTGATGAAACTGAAAGAGGAGAACAAAAAAGTTGGCTTAAAGCTCAACATTCAGAAAACAAAGATCATGGCATCTGGTCCCATCACTTCATGGGAAATAGATGGGGAAACAGTGGAAACAGTGTCAGACTTTATTTTTTCAGGCTCCAAAATCACTGCAGATGGTGACTGCAGCCATGAAATTAGAAGACGCTTACTCCTTGGAAGAAAAGTTATGACCAACCNTCCCCCCTAGGAGACTAAGAAAATAAACTAAGCCCAAAGCAGGAAGGGCAAAAGTGACAGTGAAATTTGCAGCAAAAATCGATAAAGTTGAAAACAGGAAAAAGGAAAATCAACAAGTCCAAAAGCTAGTTCTAAATTTTAAAAGATAAATAAAACGGAAAAACCTTCATAAGAGGTTAACTAGGAGAAAAAGACAGGCCACTGACAGAGGGATGAAAAGCAGGAGCACCACCAGAGAGCCCGCGGAGAGCGGGGCGGCAGAGGGCACCAGGCCACTGCAGACGGGCAGCCTGGGTGGAACGGGCCCGTTCCTGGAATGCGCAACCTTCCAAAACCCACGCCAGGAGAAGTGGAGAGTGAGAACAGTAACTGACAGCCTCCTAAAATACCAGGTCCTACCAACATTTAAGGAAGAAATTGTACCAACTGCCCGTAAGACAGAGAGGAGACAGAGGGAATGCACCCTACCTTGCTCTGTGAGGCCAGCACGACCTTGATGCCAGAACCAGCAGACGATGCAAGGGAACTACAGGCCCTTCACCTCCCACGAGCACGGGTGCAAGAGACCCCCAACCAACCCCAGCAACTTGAGGCCAGCAAGGTGTGACAAGTNAGAATTTCAGCAAACCAAGATATTGAAAGAATTGTGAATAATCAGCAGTAATAAGCATCATGGAGTATGTTGGGCTCCTACCACATCCACTTTAGAAATATGAAAACTGATGTCCTAAGAAGGCATTTTTTAAGGCACTCAGATGCTCAATGGCCGAAATCAGAGATCACCCCTGGGGTGATCTATCCTTTTAGAAAGGGTCTTTCTATCCCTTTGAACCATGAATGCAGGTCTGGTTGAAGCTCGAGCTTAGATTTTTTTTCCCACTTCTACAGCCTGCTGACAGGACAGCCTCATCAAGGACAGTTTCTGGCTTCTCCATGCAGAGCCTGCAGTGTCACTTCGTGGAAGAGGCAAAGGAAAGCTGGCTCACTCACAGACTCTTCCTGAAGAAGACAGCTTTTATTACCTCTCAGTCCTGACTAGATCCCAGGCTACTGGAGGCTGCAATGCCTCCAGATTAGAACCATTGGTGTGAAGAGGTGTTTAATTTACCTTGCGAATCAGGGGAGCATGCTGAACAAACTGAGGAAGAGCTACAGGTTTCTTTCTAGGCCTCCAGCATCTACCTGGCCCTTAGTCTTCCATCTCTACCCCTTAGAGAACATGTTTCCATGGAAACAGAAGACTGGTTCTCTGAAAAGGCAATGTGAGTTCGGACCAGATCTGCAGGATGAAGTCCCCAGAGCCTAAGCTTCTGGGAGTTGCTCTTGGCAGGCGAAGGTGAAAGTGAAAGGGAAGTCACTCAGTCGTGTCCGACTCTGCGACCCCATGGACTGTAGCCTAGCAGGATCCTCTGTCCATGAGATTCTCCAGGCAAGAATATTGGAGTGGGTTGCCATTTCCTTCTCCAGGGGATCTTCCCAACCCAGGGATCGAACCTGGGTCTCCCACACTGGAGGCAGACGCTTTAACCTCTGAGCCACCAGGGAAATTGGGCATTGAGATGCAGTGGAGTCAGGAGCAGGAATCCTACATTGAAGAAGTGATAAACTGAACTCAACAATGATGAGCCTGTATCCTGGAAAAAGGCCAAGTGTGTGCTCCTCCAGTTTCTTTGCAATCAAGCTTCTCACTGTAGTTTATGGATCTGTGACCACTGAAACCTTGGATCTGGTTCCCACTGAACTTCCCCCTCTCACCCTCATAACCTTAGTGCTAAATATTCTTTCTCTCCATCTACCTGGTGCAAGGCACAATCACAGTGCTGACCCTTCATCTCATTCTCCCCATTGTTTACCTCGCCAGTGCCAGATTTCATCATCACAGGGCACCTCTCTGTCCAACAAACAGATTATGAACTTTGGCCTCAGACACCTCTGAGTTCAAACTTCAGATCTTTCACCTATTGATTGGGAGAGAGAATTGCTTAAAAGAAAAGTGCAGCAGGGTAGGGAGCTGAGGACTAGAGGGAAGTGGCCTTTGGAGCCGGAGTGCTCAGAGTAGAGCACAGCCTTTTCCTCTGGGATTCTCGCCCTGCCCCTCACTCGCTGGGCACCTGTTGAGCTCTTGTTCCCTCCTGAGCCAGAATTCCCAGGCCCCTTGGAGCTCTAGCCCTCCAAGAAAACCAGGATGACTTAAATGCCACCATCACCTTCTTTGGGCTTTGGATCCTTCCCTAAGCATTGCCAGGGGCCAGCCTTACAACAGAAGCAGCATCCTCCAACCTGTCCCCATCCAGCCTTATTCCAATGGACCCAAACATTACAGCTCTACCAGCCTCCAGGGAGCTGCCCAGGAGGCTCAGTGGTAAAGAATCCACCTATAAATGCAGGAGACACAGGTTTGATCCCTGGGTCAGGAAGATCCCCTGGGGAAGGAAATGGCCACCTACTCCAGTATTCTTGCCTGGGAAATCCCATGAACAAAGGAGCCTAGTGAGCAATAGTCCATGGCGTCACAAAAGAGCTGAGCACGACCTAGTGACTAAACAACAGCTAGTCTCCAGAGCTTAGTCTCATGCAGACAAGGCCCCTTATTTGGGACCTTATGAGTTTGATTGGATTCTCAGGCTATGAGTCATGAGTCTACAAGTTATAGACTGCATTCCACCCCTCCTAGAAGAGTTAGATGTCATACACTGGTGGGCAGGTATTTGTCACTGGGGAGAGGTGCAGACATGGCTGCCATTGGCAACTGACACCTCCCAAAGTGAGTGCCCAGCCTCTATTTTCTTATGCTATTTCTCTGCCTTTTTCTCATCTTGCTTTCTGTCTCCCCCCATTTAACTGCTTCTCTTTCTCCTCTCCCTTTCCCTCTTTTTTCTCCTCCTGCCAGCTTCCCCTTTCTCATTCTCTCCCATGCTGCTCCATCCCTTCAGTCCCCCTCTCCCTGGGTTCATGTCTTTCTTTCTCCTTCCATATTCTTCTTTTCCTTGTCTCCTAAAGCCATAAACACTTCCTCCAGATCTGGAAGAAGCCTGCAGAGTCCTACTTGTTAGCTGCCACCTCATCTGTCCTTCTTTCCAAAGAAGGAACTGGATCATCTCCCTTGAACAGTCTGTACTCCAGGGAACCACGGATACCCATGTGCCGAGGGAAGTGAGACACCCTCAGACTTGCATAGAGTGCGTTAGAGATGCTCTCCTGAGAGGCCCATCCTGGGAAGGTCCTGTGGAATGGCAGCTCAGCCCAAAGAAGAGGTCTATGGCAGCTTCTAGCTTCCCTGTCCCCTCAGGCCACTGTCACTGCTGCCACTTAATACCACTCCTTGCAAATGTTGTCACACAGTTAGGACACGGAGCCCCCATCCCCAAAATTTTTGCACTAACCACATAGGGAGGGTGATTTGTTACTTCTCAGAGAGCAAGGCTAGAGCTGTATATGGTCTCTTTCCCCAAAGGCTTCAAGTAGAGCTATGATCTCAAAATGGCTTATGTAATTATCCACGTTGGACCACCTGCATGGGAACACTTAAGCATGTTTCTTGGCCTTCCCTGTAACATGTAATTTAAACACAGGCTTTTTCTTCTGTCTGCTGAAATGAAGCTGAAGGAAACAACCTTCTGCCAGCACTAACTCTGAGAAGCCCTGGGGGTAAAAGCCGCCCCATCCCTAGATTTGGATATTACTACTGATTTCCCTTCAGCACCAGGGACAGCGTCCTCATGCAGGCAGACTCGGCCTGGAGCCAGCTCTTCTCCAGCCTTAGGTGACTTCCCAAAGGGACCCTCCGTATCAGAAGCACTGTTAAAGGAGAAAGGGATATGATAAAATCCCATCAAACGTATCCATTCACAGATGTGAAAATCCAGCTCGGAGGGAGTGAGACAAGTCCATATAAGCAGAGTCCTCCAATCCAGAACCTTTTATGAGCTGTTTCCTTGTGGCTTCAGAGAGCATATCTTTAGAGCCCTTCAGATAACAGGGACACATATGCACGTATTTAGATGCCGCTTTTTCCTGTCTTTGTGAGTAGAGTCCCTGGTATGTGTTCAGTTGTGAGAGTTGTTTTTAATAGGATTTCCAGGGCTCAGTTAGGTAAAAGATATTGTAAAGCTCTCACCATAGGACCTGGGGTAATAATTTGTCCCCTTCCTCCTTCACTCTTTTTGATTTCTTCTATGGGCATCAGGAAAAGGATGCTTTATAAAATCTTTCTCTGTCTTGTTATCATTACCCAAATTACCACAATAGGTTGAAATAAAGAGCATTTTACCACTGTTTCCCAACATTGGAGGAAACCAGAGAGCAGAAACAATTGGAGAGTAAGAAAAATAATTTCTCATTCAACAAAATAGCTGCATCCATTTAAACCTTTTTTTTAAGTTGTTATACAAAAAAAGTTGTTTTATAGGATTTTATGTAGAAGAGAAATAATAGAAAAGTTCTATAGAAATCATTGACAACCTTATGTTGTTTGTTCCAACAGGCAGGCTGTTTTCCCATCAGATACCACAGAGAGTGAGTGCTTTGAATATATTCCTTTGGATATAGTGAGCAATTTTCAACAGCAATTATTTAAAATATTTATAAAAAATTTTAGGAAAAAATTTGTCTCCCCAAATGTGTGCAGGTAAGTATCAAAAATGTCTATTTCTAGAGGGTGGGTGTAATACTATATGGAGCTTTCAAGCAATTGAATGGTCTACATTGATCCATATAAAAAGGGCTCCAAGAATATATAAGCAAGATTAAAATATAAGGGTAGTTTGGGCTTGTTTGCCTTTGTTTGACACATTCCTTTAGGTCAGTTCAGTGGCAAGAGAAGGCTTTTCAAATATATAAAATACAGTCAGAATTTGGAACTTAAGTATGAGTCACAAACAGAATTCAGACTCAGATTGACCCTGCTCTTTAAAACATGCTCCAAAACAGAACTGGTCAGCGCAAATATGGATGTGTATTTATATTCATTGTTTACCATATACCACGCACTGTGCCTTACTTTATTTAATTCTTGCTGAAACCCTGGGAGACAGGTACACTCTCATTTTATAGATGAGAAAACTGAGATTTGATATCTACTCAAGGTAAGACAGCATGCAGTAGTGTTGGTTCTGGAACCCAGGACCATCCGACCATCTAAGCATTCTTATAGCTTGGAATCTAAGTGGCAAATCGCAGGTCGTGTACTTGGAAGAGCACCACGACTCTGGAGGGGCAGATAGCTCTTAGACCTGGCAACACAAGCAGTGCTGCAGACGCTGCTTCCTGGGCTGATGAACTCACTACGTGAGACAGGGTCTAAGCATGGTGATCCTGAGAGGGGAGCATGCTAGTTGCTCTTGGCACAGTTCCCGGGACCCTCTTCCTATCCTTTCTGCTCTCCTCTGTCCTCCTGAAACACCATCTCAAGGCTTCCTGGGGCCAGGAGGATCTGGAGGAGCAGCAGTGCAATCTACACTATTCACTCAGACTCCCAGTGAGATGCCCAGAGGTTAGGCCAGGATGGGGGGGGGCGGACACCATTACAAACAGGGAGGGCAGCGGTGCCTTTGGCAACTCAGAGGTTTGGGAAGAAAAAGGAGGGATTGTTTTCTCAGAATATAGTTTCTGATGCCTTTACTTCATCCTGGAATTACAAATAGGGTGTGGAATGACACCCCAGAAGACTATTTAGTTCAGTTTTTCAATTGACAGGTTGAAGGTAAAGCTCAGAGGCCAAGTGAACTGCCAGTGGTGGCAAAGCAGCTAAGCAGATCACAGGTGGTTACCCAGCAGGCAGGTGGCAGGGCCCAGACAGAATGAGGAAGTCACAGCCTGCTCCCCAGGTGCGTGCATGGTGCAGCCAACTCACCCAACCTCATGGCCGCTGTGATGGCTAATTTTATGTCAGCTTGACTGGGTGCCCAAGATCTGTTAGACCTTACTTCCAAGTGTGTCTGTGTGGGTGTTCCTAAACAAGATTATCTTGTGAATTGGTGGGTTGAGTAAAGCATATGCCCTTCCCCAGTCTAGGTAGGCATCATCCAACCCATTGAGGGCCTATGAATAGAATGAAAAGAGCTGAAGAAAATGGAATTCTCTTTCTGCCTAACTACTGGAGATGGGATATCAATTTTCTCCTGCCCTTGACTCCTCTGGTTCTCCAGACTTCCTGCTGGAATCTACACCATCAGCCTTCTGGCTCTCAAAACTTAACCTACTACCAGCCTTCCTGGTTCTCCAGCTTTCAGATGGCACATCATGGGACTTCTCAGCCTCCATAAACATGCGAGCCAATCTATTATAATGAATTTATTGAAATTTATCTCCTATTGGCTTTATTTCTCTGGAGAACCCTGATTAATACAGCCACCTTTGCTGGTTTTCCACTCAGAGTGTCTGTGAAAGAGACCAACTCACACTGACTTAAGCAAAAAGAAAGGATTATCAAGGCTCTTGCTGGTTTGTGGAGCTAGATTCGAAGAAAAACCCAAGCTTCAGAGAGGCAGAAACCCATGGGTCACCTGGGCATAACTGGGTAGTTAGCTGACTTCAACATGGCTAGCTAGGACCACAAATTGCCATATTACACAGACAACTGTTATATTCATCTTCTCAATTTTAGCTCCTCCTTGAATAAATTTCTTGATTCTAAATTAACCAGAGTATGAGCCTCAGTGAAAATTCCCAAGAATACACATTCTATGGATGACCTCATTTCAAAATATGGCCACTATATGCAGAAGGTTGATGGGGGGGAGGTGCACTTGCTTTACTCAGAACTAGACTTCAGCAACTCCTCACTAGGACTATGTGAGGTTGGCTGATGACTGATCCTCAGGAGGCCATCAGATCCCCATGCTGATGCTCACCTGGCTGGCCGAGTCCGGGCAGCCTCAGAGGATATTTACGGTGTATTGATTACTATAACCAAGATGCCAGCTGCCTCCTCCTTCCCTGTTTCCTGTGTCTCATAAAACTATCTCAGTGTTCACCAGCAACGACCCACTGGTAGAACTCAGCAACTTTTGAGCTTCTCTAAAAGGATTCACACACACAAATGAATTTGTAAAGTAGATGAACATGTCTGAGTCTGTCCGGAAGAGAGAGATGGTTTACATCACCGACCCTACAGCAAAAGCTTCAAAAGCCCCCCGGACATCTCTCACCCCAGCCACACATTCTCAGACTCCAGACTCCTGTCTCTTCTTAAATTCTATGCTTGTCTTATGCACACCAGTCTGGAAACCACTCTTTTTTTTTTTTTTTTTCAACAGGACAAATGTTTTAGAGCTGTTTTAGGTTCACAGCAAAATTGAGAGGAAGATAAAGAGATTTCCCATGGGCTCCCTCCCCTGGTCCCACCTCCCCCACCCTCCCACTGACACACACTAGCACAAACTTCCTCATTATCAACATTCCCCAACAGAGTGGTATATTTGTTACAACCCAGGAACCAGCACTCATACATAATAACCATCCAAAGCCCCTGTTTTATATCAGTGTTCTCTCTTGGTGTTGTATGTCCTGTGGGTTTTGACAAATGCATGATGGCATGTATCCATCATTATTTACCTTACAGAATAGTTTCACCATCCACTTCACTTTCCTGGCAGCTACTGATTACTTTACTCTCTCCAAAGTTTTGCCTTGCTTACAATGTCATATAGTTGGAATCACATAGAAAATAGTTTTTTTCAGATCATCTTTCACTTAGTAATATGAATTTAAGTTTCTTCATGTCTTTTCATAGCTTGACAGCTCATTTCTTTTTAACACTGAATAATATTCCATTGTCTGGATATACACAGTTTATCCACTCATCTACTGAAGGACATCTTGGTCACTTCCAAGTTTTGGGAATTATGAATAAAGCTGCTATAATCATCTGCATGCAGGGTTTTATGTGGACATAAGCTTCCATCTTTGGGGGGTAAATATCAAGCATGATGCTGGGCAGTATGGTAAGAGTATGTTTAGTTCTGTGAGAAACCACCACACTGTCCTCCAGACTGGCAGTGCCCAATTTACATTGCCGTAAGCCAGAGTTTCCGTGTTTCTACATCCTCACGGCATTTGATGTTTGTTATTGGTATTCTGGATTTTGGCCATTTAATAGGTGGGTAGTGGTATCTCATTACAGTTTTAATTCATGTTTTCCAGATGGCATGGGATGTAGGTCATTTTCGTATATGCTTATTTGTCATCCGCGTACCTTTTTTTGTGAGGTAATCACTTTTTTAATGTAACTCAAGCAGGTTCTTGGGGAGTTGCCTCCAAACCCAAACCCATCAGTGTCCTGTTTTTCTTCTTATAACCAAAGAGCATTTGTATGTTGTTTCCTTATACTTTTGAGTCTATCTGTTCGCTTAGACTCACACTCTGAAGTGAGCACCATCTTTACTTTCTCCTTCAATCATAACCCAAGGTCTGTTGAATCAATCATTATTTCTGACAATTGGTAAGGTTATTTGTACTAGAATCTTGCACAATAATAGGCGCATTTCCCATACACTGTGCACTGACTATGTGCTNCTAATGCTAGGGTCACTTCACAGATAGAGTGATTGGAGCTTGGTGAAGGAAGTAACTGGCTCATGGTTACACAGCTCTTAATGTCAGGGCCGAATTTAACTGAAGCCTCATTCTGACATTCAAGCATGTGCCAGACTTCTCTGCTATGATGCTAGATGCTTCCATTTGTCCCTCCAAATTCTCCTTCCAGCCTTGTCTGCCCTAGGAAGAATATCAAAGAGCTCTCTTTCCCACTGGCTTCTGGTTGGGGTAGTATAGTGGGGAGTGGCAGTAAGTGACAGGGGAGAGGGAGAGGGTATGAGCAGTGTAGTTATTTCTTTGGGTCCTTCTCTGCAAAGTTGCTCAGGATTAGCTGTGCCCTTGGATGGAATATCACGGCTCTTCCCAGGATGTATGTCCATACTTTCCTCTCCTCTTTGTTCTCCCGACTGTCCCTTTCTTTGCTCTTTCAGTCCTTGGGGGCAATGTTATAGTTGCTTGTGATTTCCTTATACTCTTCCCACAGCTCTTTGAATTGTCCTACTTTGATTGTACTGGGAGGACCCTGATTGATACAGCCACTTTGCAGGTGTGGCTGGAAAACGCAGTCATAGCACAGATGTGATCTGCTTAGGTCTGCCTCTATGTCACTTAGCCACCATCAATCTCTTTAGTGACCAAAGATGGTTCCTAGCCTAGGACCATTCTCTGTCCACTAGCCAGTGCTCACAAACATTAATACATTATTGCTCATTCCCTGTCTAAGCTCCACACCAACAATTTTTTTTTTTTTTTACCATGCACAATTCCTCTCAGATGGATTAATAATTTACCAATGATAGCTTAACCTTTGGCTGTGCTTTGCTTTGAAGTCCAAGCTGATTTTGCTCTTCTCTGGTTGGGGTGACATCTATCCTTTGAGATGTTCCTGCACGTGGCTAATCTCTGTAGTTCTGGGCAGATTATGCTCATTTTCCTCCTGGGAAATCAGAGTATTTCCAAGCATTTGGGAGACAGTGAAGAGCTATGAGTTCAGTTCATCAGGTGGTAAACCTGTTGGACTGATGCACCATCTGCCTTTTTGTAGCCTGGGATTGTCTTTCCTTTGAAGGGAGCTGGAACTCAGCTGAGAAGAGGAGGAGGAGGAGAAGGAGAAGGAGGAGGAGGAGGAGAGGTCTACCTCTGCCTTCTCTCTGCAAACTCTAGCTCCACTTTAATGCCTCGCAGTACCTCTAGGTGTTTGACAGTTCACTGCATTCATTTTGAATAATAAAAAAATAGACTAGCTCTGGGTTTGAACAAACATGTTTTTACTCAAGGTTTAAAGCATTTCTTTTATGGTTCCCCCGTGGTGCCTCTGATTGTCTCCCTTTCCTCAGAACATGAATGATTGTTTATTAAACATAATAATAATAATAAAGTAGAGGTAGGGTCCCTTAGCTGGCATTAGTTCAGATTCCAATTTCATCTTTCCCCAGTCTCACTTCATTACAACTCTATTCAGTTGCGTGTTTCATACCCAGCATGTGTCATGGTGACTGAAGTCAGGCTTCAGAAAAGCATGTCAGTAAGATGATTGTTCATGGAACACACAGTACCTCTGGTCTATAATTAAAAAAAAAAAAAAAACACACAACCTGTTTCAAAGAAAAAAAAATTAACTTCCTTCATTGCACAGAACTTAGTAGCTTTGAAATGGCAGAGTCTGCCTTCCCGAGCCAAAAGACCTGTCCCTGTGAATGTCAGGATAGGGGGGAGAAGCTTTGTGATTTTTCAGAGGGGTGAGCTAGGCTCTTCTGAACCACTCAAAGAGATTTAGGAGGGGCATGAACCTTCAGTCCTTAAACTTCCAGGAACAGTGTGCTTAGGATGACAGGCTCTGCCTCTTGTTGGTAATGTGGCCTCAGCTCTTTCAGCTATAAAGTGGGAGTGATAATAAGTGATATCTGAGGCTGTTATACACATTACGAAACATGAGATGCTGCAAGTGATGAGCAGACTGCCCAGCACATAGTCAGTGCACAGTGTATGGGAAATGCGCCTATTATTGTGCAAGATTCTAGTACAAATAACCTTACCAATTGTCAGAAATAATGATTGATTCAACAGACCTTGGGTTATGATTGAAGGAGAAAGTAAAGATGGTGCTCACTTCAGAGTGTGAGTCTAAGAGAACAGATAGACTCAAAAGTATAAGGAAACAACATACAAATGCTCTTTGGTTATAAGAAGAAAAACAGGACACTGATGGGTTTGGGTTTGGAGGCAACTCCCCAAGAACCTGCTTGAGTTACATTAAAAAAGTGATTACCTCACAAAAAAAGGTACGCGGATGGCAAATAAGCATATACGAAAATGACCTACATCCCATGCCATCTGGAAAACGTGAATTAAAACTGTAATGAGATACCACTACACACCTATTAAATGGCCAAAATCCAGAATACCAACAACAAACATCAAATGCCGTGAGGATGTAGAAACACGGAAACTCTGGCTTACGGCAATGTAAATTGGGCACTGCCAGTCTGGAGGACAGTGTGGTGGTTTCTCACAGAACTAAACATACTCTTACCATACTGCCCAGCATCATGCTTGATATTTACCCCCCAAAGATGGAAGCTTATGTCCACATAAAACCCTGCATGCAGATGATTATAGCAGCTTTATTCATAATTCCCAAAACTTGGAAGTGACCAAGATGCCCTTCAGTAGATGAGTGGATAAACTGTGTATATCCAGACAATGGAATATTATTCAGTGTTAAAAAGAAATGAGCTGTCAAGCTATGAAAAGACATGAAGAAACTTAAATTCATATTACTAAGTGAAAGAAGATGATCTGAAAAAAACTATTTTCTATGTGATTCCAACTATATGACATTGTAAGCAAGGCAGAACTTTGGAGAGAGTAAAGTAATCAGTAGCTGCCAGGAAATGCAAGCAGGGAGGAGTGAAGAGGATGGTGAAACTATTCTGTAAGGTAAATAATGATGGATACATGCCATCATGCATTAGTCAAAACCCATAGGACATACAACACCAAGAGAGAACACTGATATAAAACATGGGCTTTGGATGGTTATTATGTATGAGTGCTGGTTCCTGGGTTGTAACAAATATACCACTCTGTTGGGGAATGTTGATAATGAGGAAGTTTGTGCTAGTGTGTGTCAGTGGGAGGGTGGGGGAGGTGGGACCAGGGGAGGGAGCCCATGGGAAATCTCTTTATCTTCCTCTCAATTTTGCTGTGAACCTAAAACAGCTCTAAAACATTTGTCCTGTTGAAAACAAAAAAAAAAAAGAGTGGTTTCCAGACTGGTGTGCATAAGACAAGCATAGAATTTAAGAAGAGACAGGAGTCTGGAGTCTGAGAATGTGTGGCTGGGGTGAGAGATGTCCGGGGGGCTCTTGAAGCTTTTGCTGTAGGGTCGGTGATGTAAACCATCTCTCTCTTCCGGGACAGACTCAGACATGTTCATCTACTTTACAAATTCATTTGTGTGTGTGAATCCTTTTAGAGAAGCTCAAAAGTTGCTGAGTTCTACCAGTGGGTCGTTGCTGGTGAACACTGAGATAGTTTTATGAGACACAGGAAACAGGGAAGGAGGAGGCAGCTGGCATCTTGGTTATAGTAATCAATACACCGTAAATATCCTCTGAGGCTGCCCGGACTCGGCCAGCCAGGTGAGCATCAGCATGGGGATCTGATGGCCTCCTGAGGATCAGTCATCAGCCAACCTCACATAGTCCTAGTGAGGAGTTGCTGAAGTCTAGTTTTGAGTAAAGCAAGTGCACCTCCCCCCCATCAACCTTCTGCATATAGTGGCCATATTTTGAAATGAGGTCATCCATAGAATGTGTATTCTTGGGAATTTTCACTGAGGCTCATACTCTGGTTAATTTAGAATCAAGAAATTTATTCAAGGAGGAGCTAAAATTGAGAAGATGAATATAACAGTTGTCTGTGTAATATGGCAATTTGTGGTCCTAGCTAGCCATGTTGAAGTCAGCTAACTACCCAGTTATGCCCAGGTGACCCATGGGTTTCTGCCTCTCTGAAGCTTGGGTTTTTCTTCGAATCTAGCTCCACAAACCAGCAAGAGCCTTGATAATCCTTTCTTTTTGCTTAAGTCAGTGTGAGTTGGTCTCTTTCACAGACACTCTGAGTGGAAAACCAGCAAAGGTGGCTGTATTAATCAGGGTTCTCCAGAGAAATAAAGCCAATAGGAGATAAATTTCAATAAATTCATTATAATAGATTGGCTCGCATGTTTATGGAGGCTGAGAAGTCCCATGATGTGCCATCTGAAAGCTGGAGAACCAGGAAGGCTGGTTGTAGGTTAAGTCTTGAGAGCCAGAAAGCTGATGGTGTAGATTCCAGCAGGAAGTCTGGAGAACCAGAGGAGTCAAGGGCAGGAGAAAATTGATATCCCATCTCCAGTAGTTAGGCAGAAAGAGAATTCCATTTTCTTCAGCTCTTTTCATTCTATTCATAGGCCCTCAATGGGTTGGATGATGCCTACCTAGACTGGGGAAGGGCATATGCTTTACTCAACCCACCAATTCACAAGATAATCTTGTTTAGGAACACCCACACAGACACACTTGGAAGTAAGGTCTAACAGATCTTGGGCACCCAGTCAAGCTGACATAAAATTAGCCATCACAGCGGCCATGAGGTTGGGTGAGTTGGCTGCACCATGCACGCACCTGGGGAGCAGGCTGTGACTTCCTCATTCTGTCTGGGCCCTGCCACCTGCCTGCTGGGTAACCACCTGTGATCTGCTTAGCTGCTTTGCCACCACTGGCAGTTCACTTGGCCTCTGAGCTTTACCTTCAACCTGTCAATTGAAAAACTGAACTAAATAGTCTTCTGGGGTGTCATTCCACACCCTATTTGTAATTCCAGGATGAAGTAAAGGCATCAGAAACTATATTCTGAGAAAACAATCCCTCCTTTTTCTTCCTAAACCTCTGAGTTGCCACAGGCACCGCTGCCCTCCCTGTTTGTAATGGTGTCCCCCCCCCATCCTGGCCTAACCTCTGGGCATCTCACTGGGAGTCTGAGTGAATAGTGTAGGTTGCACTGCTGCTCCTCCAGATCCTCCTGGCCCCAGGAAGCCTTGAGATGGTGTTTCAGGAGGACAGAGGAGAGCAGAAAGGATAGGAAGAGGGTCCCGGGAACTGTGCCAAGAGCAACTAGCATGCTCCCCTCTCAGGATCACCATGCTTAGACCCTGTCTCACGTAGTGAGTTCATCAGCCCAGGAAGCAGCGTCTGCAGCACTGCTTGTGTTGCCAGGTCTAAGAGCTATCTGCCCCTCCAGAGTCGTGGTGCTCTTCCAAGTACACGACCTGTGATTTGCCACTTAGATTCCAAGCTATAAGAATGCTTAGATGGTCGGATGGTCCTGGGTTCCAGAACCAACACTACTGCATGCTGTCTTACCTTGAGTAGATATCAGATCTCAGTTTTCTCATCTATAAAATGAGAGTGTACCTGTCTCCCAGGGTTTCAGCAAGAATTAAATAAAGTAAGGCACAGTGCGTGGTATATGGTAAACAATGAATATAAATACACATCCATATTTGCGCTGACCAGTTCTGTTTTGGAGCATGTTTTAAAGAGCAGGGTCAATCTGAGTCTGAATTCTGTTTGTGACTCATACTTAAGTTCCAAATTCTAACTGTATTTTATATATTTGAAAAGCCTTCTCTTGCCACTGAACTGACCTAAAGGAAAGTGTCAAACAAAGGCAAACAAGCCCAAACTACTCTTATATTTTAATCTTGCTTATATATTCTTGGAGCCCTTTTTATATGGATCAATGTAGACCATTCAATTGCTTGAAAGCTCCATATAGTATTACACCCACCCTCTAGAAATAGACATTTTTGATACTTACCTGCACACATTTGGGGAGACAAATTTTTTCCTAAAATTTTTTATAAATATTTTAAATAATTGCTGTTGAAAATTGCTCACTATATCCAAAGGAATATATTCAAAGCACTCACTCTCTGTGGTATCTGACGGGAAAACAGCCTGCCTGTTGGAACAAACAAAATAAGGTTGTCAATGATTTCTATAGAACTTTTCTATTATTTCTCTTCTACATAAAATCCTATAAAACAACTTTTTTTGTATAACAACTTAAAAAAAAGGTTTAAATGGATGCAGCTATTTTGTTGAATGAGAAATTATTTTTCTTACTCTCCAATTGTTTCTGCTCTCTGGTTTCCTCCAATGTTGGGAAACAGTGGTAAAATGCTCTTTATTTCAACCTATTGTGGTAATTTGGGTAATGATAACAAGACAGAGAAAGATTTTATAAAGCATCCTTTTCCTGATGCCCATAGAAGAAATCAAAAAGAGTGAAGGAGNTGGTTTCCTCCAATGTTGGGAAACAGTGGTAAAATGCTCTTTATTTCAACCTATTGTGGTAATTTGGGTAATGATAACAAGACAGAGAAAGATTTTATAAAGCATCCTTTTCCTGATGCCCATAGAAGAAATCAAAAAGAGTGAAGGAGGAAGGGGACAAATTATTACCCCAGGTCCTATGGTGAGAGCTTTACAATATCTTTTACCTAACTGAGCCCTGGAAATCCTATTAAAAACAACTCTCACAACTGAACACATACCAGGGACTCTACTCACAAAGACAGGAAAAAGCGGCATCTAAATACGTGCATATGTGTCCCTGTTATCTGAAGGGCTCTAAAGATATGCTCTCTGAAGCCACAAGGAGACAGCTCATAAAAGGTTCTGGATTGGAGGGCTCTGCTTATATGGACTTGCCTCACTCCCTCCGAGCTGGATTTTCACATCTGTGAATGGATACGTTTGANTGGCTCAGATTCATGTCCACTGAGTCAATGATGCTATCCAGCCATCTCATTCTCTACTATTCCTTCTCCTCCTGCCCTCAGTCTTTCCCAGCATCAGGTTCTTTCCCAGTGAGGTGGGTCTTCACCTCTGGTGGCCAAAAGATGGAGCTTCAGCTTCCATCAGTCCTTCCAATGAACATTCAGGACTGATTTCCTTTAGGCTTGACTGGTGCTATCACCTTGTTGTCCAAAGGGCTATCAAAAGTCTTCTCTAGCATCACAATCAAAAAGCATCAGTTCTTCAGCAGTCAGCTTTCTTTATGATCCAGCTCTCACATCCACGTACATGACTCCTGGAAAAACCATAGCTTTGACTCTATGGCCCTTTGTCAACAAAGTGATTTCTCTTCTTTTTTGTACACTGTCTAGGTTTATCATAGGTCTCCTTCCAAGGAGCAAGCATCTTTAATTCCATGGATCAGTCACTGCACACAGTGATTCTGGAGCCTAAGGAAAGAAAACCTGCCGCTATTTCCAATTTCCCCTCTTCTATTTGCCATGAAGTGATGGGACCACAAGCCACTCTCTTAGTTTTCTGAATGTTGAATTTCAAGCCAGCTTTTTCACTCTCCTCTTCCACCCTCCTCAAGAGGCTCTTTAGTTCCATCATAGTGGTACCATCTGTGTATCTGAAGTTGTTGATATTTCTCCTGGCAATCTTGATTCCATCTTGTGATTCATCCACCCTGGCATTTTGCATGATGTACTCTGCATATAAGTTAAATATACAGCCTTGATGTACACATTTCCCAATTTGAAACCAGTTAGTTGTTACATATCCAATTTGAACTGTTGCTTCTTGACCCCCATACAACTGTCTCAGGAGACAGGTAAGGTGGTCTGGCACTCCCTTCTCTTTAAGAATTTTCCTAGTTAAAAAAAAAAAAAAAGAATTTTCCTACTTTGTTGCAATCCACACAGTCAAAGGCTTTTGCATACTCAATGGATCAGAAGTAGATGTTTTTTTTGGAACTCCCTTGCTTTCTCCATGATCCAACAAATGTTGGCAATTTGATCTCTGTTCCTCTCCCTTTTCTAAACCCAGCTTGTACATCTGGAAGTTCTCAGTTCACATACTGCTGAAGCCTAACTTGAAGGATTTTGAGGATAACCTTTTTCGCATGTGAAATGAGCCAAACTGCACTATAGTTTGAACATTCATTGGCATTGCCCTTCTGTGGGATTGAAATGAACACTGACCTTTTCCAGTCCTGTGGCCACTGCTAGATTTTCCAAATTTACTGACATATTGAGTGCAGCACTTTGATATCATCATTGTTTAGAGATAGCTCACTTGGATTTCATCACCTCCACTGGCTTTGTTTGTAGTAATGCTTCTGGAGGCCCACTTGCCTTCGCACAGTGGTAAGGAGTGTTAACATTTGCTGCTGTTATTGCTAATGTTTTCTGTAACAAGAGCATTTTAATTATTCACTTAGTTATGCTTACTCTTTGGAAGGAAAGTGATGACCAACCTAGACAGCAGATTAAAAAGCAGACAGTANCTTTATTTTTTCAGGCTCCAAAATCACTGCAGATGGTGACTGCAGCCATGAAATTAGAAGACGCTTACTCCTTGGAAGAAAAGTTATGACCAACCTAGATAGTAGATTCAAAAGCAGAGACATTACTTTGCCAACTAAAGTCCGTCTAGTCAAGGCTATGGTTTTTCCAGTGGTCATGTATGGATGTGAGAGTTGGACTGTGAAGAAGGCTGAGTGCCGAAGAATTGAGCGTTTGAACTGTGGCGTTGGAGAAGACTCTTGAGAGTCCCTTGGACTGCAAGGTGATCCAACCAGTC
This sequence comes from Raphicerus campestris, assembly GCA_006410735.1. Classification (NCBI taxonomy): domain Eukaryota; kingdom Metazoa; phylum Chordata; class Mammalia; order Artiodactyla; family Bovidae; genus Raphicerus; species Raphicerus campestris. The sequence continues at coordinate 206,151 of SJYW01024324.1, forward strand.
CATTCCGATGGAGATCAGCCCTGGGATTTCTTTGGAGGGAATGATGCTAAAGCTGAAACTCAGTACTTAGGCCACCTCATGCGAAGAGTTGACTCACTGGAAAAGACTTTGATGCTGGGAGGGATTGGGGGCAGGAGGAGAAGGGGACGACAGAGGATGAGATGGCTGGATGGCATCACGGACTCGATGGACCTGAGTGTGAGTGAACGAACTCCGGGAGTTGGTGATGAACAGGGAGGCCTGGCGAGCTGCGATTCATGGGGTCGCAGAGTCAGACACGACTGAGCGACTGAACTGAAATGAACAGAGGTAATCAAGTTAAAACGAAGAAATTATGGGGAGCCCTAACCAATACGACTGATATCCTTAAGAACGGGGAAATCTGGACACAGGACAGACGGGCACAATGGGGAGCTTTGTGAAAAGATGCAGGGAGAAGACAGCCACGGAGAGAAGGACTGGAGAGAACGCTGGAGATGGCCAGCAAACCACCGAAGCTGGAGTCACGGAATGGATTCCCTCTCAGAACCCCCAGGAGGAAGCAGGGCTGGCAACACCTTGATTTCAGACTTACAGCCTGAGAACTGTAAGGCAGTAAGTCTCTGTTACTTTAGCCATCCTGCTTGTGGCATCTCGTCACCAGCAGCTGCATACAAGCCAAATGCTTTCACATGTTGTCAGCAATGAACAACTGGAATTTTAAATTAAAAAGCCAAATTAGCCTCAAAAGACCAACATACTAAAGCATAAATCTAACAAAATACGTACAGCATCAAATCAGGAAAACTACAGACCTCTGATAAATGAAATCAAAGAAATAAATAAATGGATATTCCATGTCCATGGATATGAAGACTCAATAGTGATAAGATGTCAGTTCGTTCCTTCTCATCTGTAATTCAACACAATCTCAATCAAAATTCCAGCAAGGTATTTTGTGGATACTGACAGATTAATTATAAAAGTTATATGGAAAGTAACTGGCAACTCAGTGTTAACGGAGGACAAAGTCACAAGACTGACAAGGTGTGGCTTGCGAGCGCACGTGGGAGCAGACGGGGCTAGAGAGCCCCGCGTGGCCTCTCCTGTAGGAGGGCACCAACTCCATCACGAGGGCTCCACCCGCAGGACCGCACCGCCTCCAACAGGCCCTGTCTACTGAATCCACTGAGTTGGGGTTGGGACTCCAGCATGTAAATCCGGGGCTCACAATATCAGACCATCCTGCAGGGCCAGTCAGCCGGGTTTCAAATAGGGACATGAGGGGAGGGGATCTCCAAGCGAGGCAGCTGAGGGAAGAGGAGATTCCCGGAATTTGGAACTGATCTTAAGATGTTAGAACACAAGTTGGCAAAATATGGCCCACAAGTCAAACCCAGCCCACTGCCTGTGTTGTAAATCAAGTTTTACTGGAACACAGTCATTAGTTTATGCATTGTCTATAGCTGCTTTCATCTGCAAAGTCAGGGTTCAGAAGTTAAAACACAGACCATAGAGTCCCTGGAGCTGAAAACATTCTCTCCAGCCCTTTACAGAAAAAGTCAGCTGACCTCTATATTAGAGAGACTTACGGATGAACTAAGGTGTGTAATGCAAGAGAAGGAAAACTATTAAAAGCCTCAGACAAACCAAAATGCTGTCTAAGAAGGAATACATAATCCTCACACGTTACCAGCTAGGTAAACATCACTGACTGACTTATACCTTTAGAATCAACCAAACACATGAAGACTCTGCTTCCAGACAGAAATGCAGACGGCAGGCGCTGGGAGGCGCTGAGAAGCCAGGCGGCACAGACTCCCACAGCCTGGCACAGCAAGTGGGAGCCCTGCCCACAGAGCAGAGAAAGGAAGGGGGACGCCAGAGGGCGCGGAGCCCGAGAGCTGACACCGCTGGGGCGCGAAGAGGCGGCGCCAGAGCTGCCAGGCTTGCCAGAGTGCCTCCCGTCTACAAGCAGCAGTGTCTTCACCGGCCAAGGCCAGAAAGGAACAGACGGAGCCTGGAAGCGGCAGCCTAGAGAAGGGCCAGCAGCTGCCTGGGGAGCGGGCGGGAGCTGGGAGGCGGACCGCGGCCTCTCGCCACAGGCCTTTTGTGCTACGAATCTGACGTCAATTACCTTAACAACGTCTTCAGTATTGGGTTGGCCAGAAAGTTCTTACCATCTTACAGGAAAACTCAAACAAGCATTTTGGCCAACCTAATATTGAAAAGTAAGCTACAGACAATGTGATCGACAGGAAGAGAGTCTGTCCCAAGTGTCCTCAAGCACCAGCTGGTGGGGGCGTCTCTCCCACCCCCACCACACCTCCCACAGGTCAGCCCTCTCAGTGGCAATCCGCATGCAAAGTTTGCATCTTCAGTTAATACAGGGGTTGGCATTTTTCTATCAACAATGAACACTCCTCAAGATGTTCAAACACCACTTCTGTTCACGGGCTTCCCTGATAGCTCAGCTGGTAAGGGATCCCTGGCACTGCGGAAGCCCTGGGTCAGAAAGACCCCTGGAGAAGGGCAAGGCTACCCGCTCCTGCATTCTTGCCTGGAGAACTGTACTATATAGTTCATGGGGTCACAGAGAGTTGGACGTGACTGAGCGACTGTCACTCTCACTTTTTCCGTTCATACCTTTCTTCTCTGAAAACAGATAGACAGCTCTGCTTTGAGTCCAGTGAGTCCTCCGAACCAAAATGCAGCTGGGACGCTCTCCGCTCACTCTCCCTCACGGGGCGGTCATCTACAGAGGAGACAGCAAGGGAAAGTAGCATGAGGCAGGTGCCAGGCCCCTCCACGGCACACCCACTGGCTGCCATGGGCAGTAAAGGCGCCCGCTGCCCACTGGGCCTCACAGGTACCTGACCAGGGGCGCTGCCCTGTTCTGGGGCCCTTCCCTCCCCTGAGGGCCGACCCACCACAGGAGCCCGTGGAGATGCTGAGTGTGAGCCGGGAGGCGGCAGCTCACACTCGGCTTGAGCCTCAGACAGGAAGGGAAACACACACCAAGTTCACGAGCAGGCATGCCTGTCTCATCTCCTCTTGACACATATTCTGGATGCTGGGCAAGGCTCCCAAACCACTCCTAGCAAGTAAGCACCCCTAGCAAGCGTCCACGGACAAGGAGCCCGGGGAGAGAAGAGGCCCAGGCCACGTGCTGGCACCCAGGGCTCACCTCCTCGGATCCCGGGGACTGGAACAGGAGACAGAGCCAAGCTTAACCGTTTCGCCCTGGACCCAGGAAGACCTCCCGCGTCCACAGCCACCCGTCCTCGCGAGTACCCAAGGGAGGCTGCCCTCCCAAACGCTGGAGGCTGGCCCTCAGGAACTTGTTGGGACCGCCCCAGAATTGCTCAGGAAGCCGAGCCCACAGCACCCTGAGGTGCACATCCCAGTGAGAAACAAGGACCAAGGTGTGGACTCTGCTCGGCAGCCCCGGCCCCACGCGGGGTGCCCCCGGGAGCCCCCTCCATTCCCTCAGGGACTCCGTCCGCTACACGCCAGCCTGAGGCCTCCTGGACTCTGCGCTCTCACGGCCTGGACGTGGCCTTCATGCCAACAACTCACGACTCCACTTGCTCAGCCTGAACTTCACTGAGTCAGCGCCATGCCCCTCACTGAACTCAAGCTCCATGTGGCTAAGACCAGTGCAAACCCCTCTCACCCAGGCCACACCCTCTCTGCACGGCAGCGGCCCCCAGGCCCGGTGAGGGCCTCCTCTGCTCCTGGCCAGAGCACTTGGGTTACTCCCTTGGACTCCTACGGTGCCCGGCGGGAGAGCAGGCCTTCCAAGAGCTCCAGGGCTCCCACAGCACAGACGCCAGTGACTCTCCTTTCTCATCTGAGTACCTTTCAGACTGGAACAACTCTGTAAGACCGAATCTAAAACTTTTATCACAAGTAGAAACTCATCATTTAAGACCGAAGACTGCACAACTTTCACGAAGGACTGTAAGGCTTCCACAGTTCACAGAGTACTCACAGTCAGCTAAGGACACAAGCATTTAATCCTCCCAAATATCTAAAAACCAACATAACGTTTAAACCCTACGTAGGTCTGAACAAACAGTGCGCCTCTGGGGGTCAGTGCCCCAGGCCCAGGCCAGTGTGGCCTAACCACGCAGCCAGGCTCCCTAAAGCCAGCACCACCAGCCCGGGGGACAAGGAGGTGAGCCAAGGCAGGCACAGCCAGGGTGCTCGTGAGACGCTCTGTGTAGCTGAGGGGGCAGAACCCAGAGTGTCTGCAGGTCCTGTGGACACTGAACAGGCAGGAGCCATGGTCTGCCCACTGCCCATCTTCTACCTGACAAGCGCTGCCATGTGGGTCTCACTTCATTATCTCAACACCTGGGAGGTGGAGACACCCTGGAACCCTTCCAGCCTCCCCAAGTGGTCAAAGGCCCTCTGAGTGGAGAACACGCGCTGATCATTGGGGGCACAGAAGGACCACCACCCTCCAATCAGACAGTCCTAACTGCCCTCAAGGGGCACTTCCACAGGAGGACCAGGTCCAAGACCCGAGGCCCTCCTTCCCCAGGGCCTCCTGGCTGGCACACCCTCGGCTCCCACTGCAGTACCCTCCTCTGAAGCGGGACGTGGGGCGGGGTGGGGGTTGGCCAGCGGTGCCTGGGCCACAGCACAGCAGCTCCCGGGAGATTCGGGGTAGTGGGCGAGGGCTCTGGCCTCCCTGAGCACAACGCTCCTGACCGGGCACGGCTGGCTGGCACCCTGGTGGCTGGGCCTGCAAGCCCGAGAGGTTCGGCTCTTCCTGGGCCACAGTGGCGTCTGCACCTGCCAGGAGGCCCTCCTGCGAGGCCCTCCCGCCCTCTCATGCTGTCGCCCGGGGCCCGTGCAGCACAGTAACTTCACGTTCCTGTGCTCCAGGCGCACGCAAAACCAGGCTGAGTCCAGCCGTCCAGCTGAGCCTGGGACAACGCCCGGGAGGCCGTGTGAGGAAATAGACAGGAGAGCTTGAGAGTAGCTGGAGCGCCGAGCCAGCCCACACCTGCGGCCCGCCAGGCCGGCAAGCACTCGTGGCCTCAGAAGTGGCTCCCTGCCACCTTCCCAGGCGGCTTTCCTGTGAGAGGAGGAAACCAGCTCCCCTCTCCAGAAGGGCCAGCAGCGCGATCGCCCCAAGACGAGCGGGGCGCGCGGCCGGCCTACCCAGCTGCTGGAGCCCCGGGAGCATGTGCACCATGAAGAGGCGGTAGTCAGACTCGCTCTTCACCACGGGGTTCAGCCGCAGGTCCACCTCTGAGAGCCCCGCCAGGGAGTGGAGCCGGAAGACCTCCGACAGCGAGGAGATGCGGTTGTAGTAGAGGTTGAGGCTCTCCAGCGCCGTCAGGCACTCAATGCCCTGCCGGGACAAAGGCACGGTGAGACGGGCGCCGACACACATGCTCTCCACACATACAGCCCCCTCCCCAGCGTCAGAAGCAGAGCTAAGGCGAGCTCCGCGCGAGCTCTGCTCCCGGGCCTGAGGCGGCCGAGCGGGTCAATCCCTGCGGGGGCCTCACGCGCCAGCTGAGCGACACATCAAACGCCACACTTTCACACCCAGCCGCCAGCGCAACCGCCGCTGCCCTCGCTTCACAGACAAGGACTGAGTGCAGCCTGGACGAGATCCTGCACCAGACACTGAGGCGAGGGGCAGGGCTCCCAACCAGGTCAGGGGCGCTGACAGAGTCGCGCTCCAGGCAAGGACGTCCTGCCTCCCTTTCTCCCCACCACAGGCCCTGGCAGTTCACATGACGTTCCCGCTCGCCATCGCCTGGTGACTTGTCTTCATCACCAGCACCTGCCGCGTCAGGCACGCAAGCCATTCAAGGGCCCAAGGCCGCTAACAGTCAGACACACACGGATGAGAAGTGCAGCATGGATGAGAGAAGGACAGCTGATGCAGGATGAAGATGGGCCCACACACGCTCATCTTTCGGGCCTTTCTTCCTTTACAGACACAACCATCTTCATCAGAGCACGGTGATTTCATGTTACAGTTGGAATACAATATGATGCATAAGAAATCCAGCTCACAGCAAACACAGGAAAAGGAGCGCAGCACTTATAGTCACTTTACGTGTACAGTTTACAAGTTTTAGAAGCAGTCATAAAACAGATTGCTTTTTTTTTTTTTACCATAAATGTACTTCCCACTGCTATTACAGCAATAAATTTTCTTTTAAGAAACAAACCTAAAACTTACCTCTAGACTAACCAAGGAGTTTCGTGAGAGATCTAGAGATTTTAGACCTGTTAAATTTATCAAAGAATTTCCCAGGTGAGTAATCTTTTCTTGGTAAGTTCCCGGAATAGATAATGACCGAAGTTCAGCTAAAAATAGAAAATTAAGAGATTTTAATTACAGTAATTTATTTTCCCTCCAAAACCCACTCACCAGGAAGCCCTCCTAAGGGGGCTGCCAGTCCACTGCCTCTAAGCCTCCACGCAGGGATCACATCTGAAACCCTCTCAGGGGCTGACCTGAGGTCACGCCATTACGAGTGAGGGCCAGCGGCACTTGGAGGGCACCACACACTTCTCTGGGACACACCTAGTAAGCACTCATAAGACAAATGTCACTACAAAGATAGTGACATTTGGAGTTGGTGATGGACAGGGAGGCCTGGCGTGCTGCGATTCATGGGGTCGCAAAGAGTCGGACACGCCTGAGCGCCGGGACTGACTGAAACTGAGTGAAACAGACACTCTGTTTGGATTCACCAAATAGTTTCCTGGGAACTTTTGTCTGAAAACACATTTTGATTAAATACAAAACTGGTTTTTGGGCTTCCAGTTTCAGACAAAACAGAGCAGACACATTTCGCCCTATTCCTCCCATTAGACCTAAAAACCCTGGACAACAACACGAGAAGCAAGTGCCTGGCAACTGAAGGGTGGGGACAGAAGGCCAACCATCTAGGGACCTAAAAAACAGGGCCAAGCCCCAAGGGCTGGTTTTGTTGTCTCCTATACATCCCAATCTGAATGAAAGAGAAGGTGGCCACCCAGAAACACCCATGGACATCTACCAAAATATATGGGTAAGCCTGCTGTCCACTGTCAAAGATGGACAGTGATGGCCTTGCAGGACAGACTCCTGACAACCCAGCCCCACTCCCACCCAGCATCAAGGGAGGATCATGGACCCCGCACCCCTGGCCTTGCACAGTGGCCAGCACTGGGACCGTGAGAGTGGGCCTGCCTGCTGTCCTGGGCTGTCTGCAATGAGCCATCTGCAGAGGTGTGTGTGTGACAGGGGCCTGGCCACCGCCTCAGCAACAAGGCAGCACCAGGCAGTGACAGAGGTGAGGAACAAGATTCAAACAGGAAGCAGAATCCCAATCAAAATGACCAAATATGATGAAGAACTAGGAAAATCTCAACTTGAATGAGAGAAAACAATAGACATCAATAATGAGGAGAGAGAAATCAGAATTATCTAACAAGGATTTTAAAGCCACTGATACAAAAATAGTTCAATGAGCAATTATGAACATGCTTTAAAAAATGAGAAAGTAGGGATTCTTGGCAAAAAACCAGGAGATATAAAGAAACAAATAGAAATTTGAGAACTGAAAGAAGCAAATAAAAACCGTGGGAGCAGCTTGATAACAGAATGGAGACAACAGGAAAAACTCAAAGAGAGTAAGCACAGCGACAGACAGAACTATCCCATCTGCCCAAGAGAGGAAACAGGTGAAAAAATGGACAGAGCTTCAAGGCCCTATAGAAAAAGAAAAGCAATGTAACATTCACGTCCTTGGGAACCCATGGAGTTCCAATTAGAGTTTCAAGAAGAGAAAAACAGCACGCTTTAAGAAAAAAAAAAAAAAGAAGTAACAGCTGGAAACTTTCCAAATCTGGCAAAAAAACAAAACCCTACACATTCAAGAAGCTGAAAAAACATCGAACAGAATAAAGGCAAAGCTAACCTATCAGAACCAAAAGCACCAACAGCAATGAAAGGATCTGGAGAGCAACCAGAGAGAAAGGCGCCACCCAGAGGGAGAAACAAGGCCGGTGGCAGGGAGCGCCTCCTCAGAAACCACGGTGGCCTAAAGGAAACGCTCTCACATTTTTCAATTGCTGAGAAAAAGAACTTTCACCTTAGAAATCCATATTCTCCAATAACAGTCTTTATGAGTGAAGGTGAAATACAGGTATTCTTAAATGAAAAAACAGTAAGAGAACTTTTCACCAGCACGCCTGTCAGAAGACAACTGCTTAAGAAAGATCTTTAAAACTGAAGGGAAGATAAGAGAAGGAAACCTAGGACATCAGGCATGAAGAAAGAAAAATGAAGCAGGTAAGCACGCGGGTTAGTGCTTCCTCCTAAGCTACTTAAGCCGCCAGATGACTAAAAGGAAAAAATCTTACCATTACTGTGGTTCTCAGGTATGCGGATGAAATAGCTAGACAAACCGCACAGTGGGAAAATAATGAGCCTGAACGGTGGCACACTTGCAGAGGACATCATGAGAAACGCTGGGCTGGGCCACGCACAAGCTGGAATCAAGACTGCCAGGAGAAATACCAATAACCTCAGACATGCAGATGACATCTGCATATATAATATGGAGTGGCTGCATTCCCTGGTGGCTCAGAGGGTAAAGCATCTGCCTGCGAGGCGGGAGACCCGGGTTCGATTGCTAGGTTGGGAAGATCCCCTGGAGAAGAAAATGGCCACCCATTCCAATATTCTTGCCTGGAGAATCCCATGGACGGAGGAGCCTGGTGGGCTACAATCCATGGGGTTGCAAAGGGTAGGACATGACTGAGCAACTTCACTTTCACGCAGATGACACCACCCTAATGGAACAAAGTCAAGAGGAACTAAAGAGCCTCTTGATGAAGGTGAAAAAGCTGCTTTAAAACTCAACATTCAAAAAACGGAAGATCACAGTAAATAGATAGGGAAAAAATGCAAACAGTGAAGAGACTTTATTTTCTTAGGCTCCAAAATCACTGAGGATGGTGACTGTAGCCATGAAATTAAAAGACACTTGCTCCTTGGAAGAAAAGCTATGACAAACTTAAGACAGTGTATTAAAAAGCAAAGACGTCATTTTGCTGACAAAGGTTCATATAGTCAGGCTATGGTTTTTCTAGTAGTCACGTAGAGATGTGAGAGTTGAACCGTAAAGAAGGCTCAGCACCAAAGAATTGATGCTTTTACACTGTGGTGCTGGAGGGGACTCTTGAGAGTCCCCTGGACTGCAAGGAGATCAAATCAATCAATCCTAAAGGAAATCAACCCCAGATATTCATTTGAAAGACTGATGCTAAAGCTCCAATATTTTGGCCACCTGATGCGAACAGCTGCCTCACCGGAAAAGACCCCAATGCTGGGAAAGACTGAAGGCAGGAGGAGAGGGGGGCAGGAGAGGATGAGGTGGTTGGATGGCATCATGGGCTCAATGGGCATGATTTTGAGCAAACTCCAGGAGACAGTGAAGGACAGGGAAGCCTGGAGTGCTGCCGTCCATGGGCTCTCAAAGAGCCGCACACAACTGAGCGACTGAACGGCAACAACAAAAACAGTGGTGAAATTTCCACACGAGAAAACTGTGTTAGATCACACAAACACGTATGCTATAGCATGGAGAGCAATGACTAAGAAAGGCTAGGAAGAGATACGCTCGGAAATATAACAGATAAATGAGAACGCAACAATAAAAGATACCCAAGGGAGGGAGGGAGGAAGCGGCTTCCCCCGCGGCTCACCTGGTAAAGGCCCTGCCTGCAACCAGCAGGCCTGGCGCCATCCGTGGGTGGGGAAGACCCCCTGGAGAAGGGAAGGCTACCACTCCAGCATCCTGGCCTGTGACTTCCAGGGACTGTACAGTCCATGGGGTCGCAAAGAGTCGGACACGACTGAGGAAAAGGAAGGAAGGAGGAAACACAGAAAGGAAGGAACAGGAAATGAAGGAAGAAAAGACAAAGGGAACAACAGGAAAATAATGAATGGCACCCACAGCCATATAAATATTAATGAATGGTCGAAATACACGATCAATGGGAAGCTTCCCTGAAGACTCAGACAGTGAAGACCCTGCCTGCAATGCAGGAGATGAGGAACCAATGCAGGGCTCGGCCCCTGGGTCAGGAAGATCCCCTGGAGAAGGGAATGGCTACCCACTCCAGCATTCTTGCCTGGAGAAGTCCATGGACAGAGACCAGCAGACTACAGTCCATGGGGTCGCAAAGAGTTGGATACAACTGAGCAACTAACATTTTCACACCGTAAAAGACAGCTTAGCAGAGTAGACTAGAAATTATATACAGTGTATACTGATTCCCCTGTTAATCCAGTCAGTAAAGAATCTGCCTGCGATGCAACACTCTGGCCACCTCATGCAAAGAGTTGACTCATTGGAAAAGACTCTGATGCTGGGAGGGATTGGGGGCAGGAGGAGAAGGGGATGACCGAGGATGAGACGGCTGGATGGCATCACCGACTCAACGGACATGAATTTGAGTGAATTCCGGGAGTTGGTGATGGACAGGGAGGCCTGGCGTGCTGTGATTCATGGGGTCGCAAAGAGTCGGACACAACTGAGCGACTGAACTGCACTGAATATTAGATAAAGTAGATGTCTCACTGTAGAAAATTATCAGGAATACGGAAGAATACTACATATGTTACAAAGGTCACTCCAATATGAAAACATAAAAATCCTAAATATGTATGCACCAAACAGCAGTTTCAAGACACATAAAGTGGAAAGATAAACAGACAAATCCACAATTATAATTAGGGATCTCAATACCGATCTCCTAGTAATTAAGAGCCTCACTGGACAGAAAATCAGCCAGGATAAGAAAGAACTGAGCAACGTAAGTCAACAGAATGACACTGATGTTTACACAACACTCCAGTCAGTGAGAGTACACATTCCTTCCAGCTGCACTTGGTACATATAGGCCAGATCTTGGGCCATAAAACTAACCTCAACAAACTTAAAACAAGATCATACAGAGTATATTTTCTGACCATAATGGAATCACATCCGAATCAATAACAGAAAGAAAAAAATACCAAACAAACTAGGAAAACCCCAGTCACACAAAAATGAAAAAACGCATTTCTGAACAATCCATAGTTCTAAGAGAAAGTCAGGAAAATTTAAAAAAAGCAGTGAACTAAATGAAAATACGACAAAACTTTTGGATGCAGCTAAAGTTGTGCTTAAAGGGAAACTTACAGCACTAAAATGAAAGTCTCAAATCAGAAATCTAAATTTTCATCTCAAGAATCAAGAGCAAAATAAATGCAAAGCAGCAGAAAGAAGGAAATAATACAGAATCAATGAAATTCAAAACCAAAAAACCTATGAAGAAAACCCCAAAGCTGGCTCACTGACAAGTGTAACAAAATCCATAAACCTCAAGAAAGATCAAAAAAGAGAAGAAATGACCAATATCAGGAATGGAAGAAGGGTATCCTCCAGACCACGCAGACAGTAACCAGCTAGTAAGGAAGCGCCGCAAACGCTATACACATAAATTTAACATGTTGGATGAAATCAGTTTTGCAAAACCCCACACAACCATAACTCACTTAAGATGAAGTCGATAATATGCACAGTTCTGTAATTTAAAAGCTTCAAATACAGACATTTTCAGACGCATAAGTTTTCGCTGGAAAGTTCTATCAAGCAAAAAAGAACTGGCACCAGTTTTACAGAATCTCTTCCAGAAAACCGAAGAGGCACTTTACCCACGATGTCATGAGCTCGGTATTACCTTGATACCAGAACCAGACAGAAATAAATAAAAAAAGAAAACTAGCGCCCAACACGAGTCCAGAGATCCTCGGCCTGGGAGGGGCGAACGAGCCCCACCGCAGCAGAGGCCGCCCCTTCTCCAGAGAAGGGGCGTCAAGCTTTCGCAGAAAACCAGCCTAATCCAGCTGACTAACGGGTGGAAGAAAACCCGAGTGACCTCACCAGTTCAGGCAAAAAACGCCGCCGCGAAGGCTCCGCAGACGCGCCCGGAGGAGCGCCCCTCGGACGGCGCAGGCTCCGCAGACGCGCCCTCGAGCCTCCGCGGGGCCCGCAGCTGGCCCGGGCCCCGCTCCTCCCGGCTCCTGCCCGCTCCTGCCCGCTCCTCCCGGCTCCTGCCCGCTCCTGCCCGCTCCTCCCGGCTCCTGCCCGCTCCTCCCGGCTCCTCCCCGCTCCTCGGGCCCCTCTTCGCGCCCCCGGCCCAGCCCCCCCGCCCCTCAGGCCTGGGGCGGCCCGGAACCGAGCGGTCTCTTCCGACCTCCGGCCTGANCTGTAAATTTTGGTCTCCGTGTGTCTGCTAGGCTGTAAACTGTGACTGAGCCTTGTGTGTCGAGCCTATATTCTGGGACGTTGCCTAATCTGGTTGTTAGCCCTAGTTGTTCCTTTTTGTAAATTCCTTAACTTTTTACATAAACAACTGTAACACGTACCAATAGATGATGGCATGCTCAAAAGCAGAGGCATTTGCCGACTAAGGCTAGTCAAGGCTATGGTTTTTCCTGTGGTCATGTATGGATGTGAGAGTTGGACTATAAAGAAAGCTGAGCACTGAAGAATTGATGCTTTTGAACTGTGGTGTTGGAGAAGACTCTTGAGAGTTCCTTGGACTGCAAGGAGATCCAACCAGTCCATTCTGAAGGAGATCAGCCCTGGGATTTCTTTGGAGGGAATGATGCTGAAGCTGAAACTCCAGTACTTTGGCCACGTCATGCGAAGAGTTGACTCATTGGAAAAGACTCTGATGCTGGGAGGGATTGGGGGCAGGTGAAAAGGGGACGACCGAGGATGAGCTGGCTGGATGGCATCACCGACTCGATGAACGTGAGTCTGAGTGAACTCTGGGAGTTGGTGATGGACAGAGAGGCCTGGTGTGCTGCGATTCATGGGGTCGCCAAGAGTCGGACACGACTGAGTGACTGGACTGAACTGAACTGAACCAACAGATGTGGCTTTACCCCTTCCTTTCCAGTCTGTACGTCTCTGTGCCTTTATCTTCTTTGCACCCGGGTTTCCAGCGTGATGTTGGATGGGGTGCTGAGAGCAGACGCAGTCCCCTAACCCAGATTTTGGGAAAAAGTGTTCAGTGTTTAGGCACCGAGTGTGGTGTTGGGTGTGTATCTTTAAATAGACGTCGGTCATCGGGTTCAGGGTTCTCCCTTCTATTCCTAGTTTGCTGAGGCTTTTTGTCATGGACGAATCTTACATTTTATCTTTTTTTTTTTGCATCGTCTGAAATGATCGCATAGTTTTCCTTCTTTATCTGTTAAATATGGCAGATTATACTGGTTGAATTCAAGTGTTTATCCAGCCCTAACAGCCCCTTAGTCACCGTGCACCATCATTTTTGCATCTTGTTTGGTCTGACCTTCTGATACACTGCTGGGCGTTTTTGCATCTCGGTTCATGAAGTGTATTCCATGCAGTTTCCTTTCTCGGCTGTGACTTGCCTAGTTTTGCTATCAGGGCGATGCTGGCCTCGGAACCTCAGACAGGAAGAACTGGTCTTCTGTCTTCTGGGGGAGACTGTGTAGAGTGGCTTGTTTCTTCTTTAAATATTTGTAAAATTCACTAATGGCACCGTCTGTATCTGGGATTTCCATTTCTAGGTTTTCGCTACTTATTCAGTGATTTTCCTACAGGAAGGGTCATTTGCGCTGTCTCTTTCTTCTTGGGTGACTTTTGGCAATCTGTTTCGAGTGACTGGCTGTTGCCTCTGATTGGCCAAGCACACGCACTGGAGCAGCTCTCAATGGTCCATACGATGCCTCAGCATCTGTGGGGTCGCCAGGCACCTGCTCTCCACCAAATTTATGTCTCCTCTCCCTCTCTCATCCGTCCAGTTAAAGGTTTGTCAGTCTTACCGATATTTTCAGAGACCCAGCTTTTGGCTTCGTGGACTTTTCTGAATTACCTTTCTGCTCTCAGTTTCACTGGCTCCTCTTGCCTCTGTTGTGCCTTTCCTTCTGCGTGCTTCCAGTCTAACTTGGTCTTCATGTTCTCATTTCTTGGTGGAAGCTTACATTGTTAATTTCTAATACTTCTTTATTCCTTCTGGTTAAATGCTTCTAATACAAACAGTTATTTCTATAAATTTCCATCTAAACACTCTTTAGTTTTGATATACTGCATCTTTTTTTTCACTCGGTTCAAATAATTTCCAGTTTGGCTGAAATTTCTTCCCTGGCGTGTAGATTATCCAGAGGCATGTTGTTTAATTTCCACATATTTGGGGAATTTTCCAGATGTTTGTCTGTTATTGATTTCTTCATTAATTCCTTTGAGGATTTTGTTTTTAAGCTTATTAAGTGTGTTCCGAAGGCAGAAGGAGAAGATGGCATCAGAGGGCATCAGATGAGATGGCTGGGTGGCATCACTGATGCAAAGGACATGAACTTGGGCAAACTGCAGGAGACTGCGAGGGACAGAGAGGCCCGGTGTGCTGCAGCCCGTGGGGGTCACAAAGAGGTGAACGCGACAGCAGCAAAGTGTTTTATGACCAAAGATATGTCTGTGGTGGAGAATGTTCCATTGGTGCCTAAAGAGCACGCATGTCTCGGCCTTGTTTGGTGTGTTCAATAAATAAATGTCGATCAGATCCAGCTGGTTCACGGCCCTGGTGGGTTCTTATATAACCTTGCTAATTTTCTGCCAACTGTTTTATCAGTTACTGAGAGAGGAGTTGTTATGGACAGAACTGTGCTTCCCCCAAACATGGTTTGAAGACCTAACCTCCAGTGTTTCTATATTTGGAAAGGGGATTGCTGGGTGGTAATTAAGGTTACATGAGGTCATGAAGGTAGGGTTGTGCGTCACAGGACCAGAGGGGGAGATGTCAGATCTCTCTGTCTGTGTCTCTGTCTGTCTCTGTGTCTCTCTGTGTCTCTCTGTCTCACTCTCTGTCTCTCTGTCTCTGTCTCTCCGTGTCTCTCTCTGTGTGTCTGTCTCTGGGTCTCCGTCCCTGTTTCCCTCTTTCTCTGTCTCACTCTCTGTCTCTCTGTGTCTCTGTCTCTCTCCGTGTCTCTGTCTCTGGGTCTCCGTCCCTGTCTCCCTCTTTCTCTGTCTCTCTCTCTGNGGCTGTTTAGTTCCTCTTCACTTTCTGCCATAAGGGTGGTGTCATCTGCATATCTGAGGTTATTGATATTTCTCCCAGCATGAAATACTATTATTCATGAATGAAATGAAATTACTCATGAATGAAATGAAATGCTATTACTCAACCATAAAAAAGAACAAAATAATGCCATTTGCAGCAACATGGGTAGACCTGGAAATTATCATGTTAAATGAAATAAGCCAGACAGAGAAAGATAAATATCATTCAATATCACTTGTATGTGGAATTTAAAAAAATATACAAATGAACTTATTTCCAAAACAAGCTTACAGACATAGAAACAAATTTCTGGTTACCAAAGGGAAAAGGAAAGTGGGGGAGGGTTAAATTAGGAGGTTGGGATTAACATACATGTACTCCTATTTATAAAATAGATAATCAAGGACCTAGTGTATAGCATTGGGAACTATATTCAATATTTTATAATAACCTATAGGGAAAGAGAATCTGAAGAATATATGTATATAATGTGTAACTGAATCTCTGTGCTGTAGAATCTCTGAAACTAACACAATATGAAAAATCAACTATACTTTAATAAAAAAAGAAATTTATTTTGTAAAGTAACCATCCTGCCTGGCAGAAGCAATGTCACAAAATACACTCTTTGGCCTGAGCAACATGTGCTAAATTCCACTGACTTCCCAGCACTCCATCTGGCTTAGAATGGCCTGAGAATAAATGAATTCTAGGGATATTTCTCCCTCAGAACAGACTGTTAATAATCAGGAATATCCTCTCTAGACGGACCTATTTTTTTTTAGAGGCTTGGGTTCTCTTGAAACTTGCAGAGGATTTAATGTGTTCTCTTGCTTGTAGGTCTCTCTGTTCAAGAATATTTGCTGTCTCTGACACAGCATCCTCCCCAATCTCTATCTCTGTTCTTCATGCGTTCTTCTTTAAACACCTCCCTATCCTTTTGCTCTTAATTCAGATAGCATCATCTCCCAGATAATGCTTTCTGACTCCAAGGTTATGCTTGTTCATCCAGAGTACTCTGCATGCATGCATGATCAGTTGTGTCTTACTCTTTGTGACCCCATTGACTGCAGTCCATCAGGCTCCTCTGTTCCTGAGATTTCCCGGGTAAGAATACTGGAGTGGGTTGCTAGTTCCTCCTCCACCAAAGTACTCTGGGCTTCCCCTAATTAGAGCACCTATCACATCCTCTACCAACCATATCATGCCTTCAGAGGATGCATATGATACCAGGGTGCATGACTTGGTCATCAGAACCCCCTTTCTCCCTCAGTCTGAAGCTCTTGTGTGGGGTCCTAGAGGCAGCCTTGGTACTTATCACAATTGCCTGTTAGCTTGTTTGTTCATACCTCTCACCCTTCAATCAAACATTCAAGGGAAGAACTATGCTCATAATAGAATCCTTTGTTTCTTACATAGGTGGATTTTTATTAAAATGTGCATAAAAGCCATTTCTCCAGAATATCTTTCTCAATTTCAAGATGACTAAATTATAACATGATTCAAAAAAAGATTAGTAGGACTTTTCAAATATGTGGTCAATCTGGTTCTCCCTTTCAAGTTCCCTAGGATCTGTACGTCATCCATGCAGGGCCAGTTTGGTGGCAAAGTTCCTGAAAAGCAGATGAGATGCGCTTCTCACCTCCCAAAGCTTCTTTTCTTTCATCTTAGGTATTTTTGAGCCATTTAATGAGGTAGAAATTTCAGTCTGATTTCTTCATTGTGCACTTTTCCCACTCACATCATAAACTGTGCTGCTCTTAAAATGTTTACCATCTGAATGTTTCAGGTGGAAATATTAGCCATAATTTATGCTGGCAGCTGTAATTTGTTTCAATTTATTTTATATATTTTCTCTTGAATTCAACATTTATATTTATCCAAATATCAGGCAGGCTGAGCTTGTTGTTATTCAGTCACCAAGTCGTGTCTGACTCTTTGTGACCCATGGACTGCAGCATGCCACGCTTCTCTGTCCCTCACCATCTCCCAGAGTTTGCCCAAGCTCGTGTCCGATGAATTGGTGATGCCATTCAACCATTTTGTTCTCTGTCACCCTCTTTCCTTCTGTCTTCAATGTTTCTCAGCATCAGGGTCTTTCCTAATGAGTCAGTTGTTCTCATCAGGTGGCTAAAGCATTGGAGGTTCAGCATCAGTCCTTCCAAAGAGTATTCAGGGTTGATTTCCTTAAAGATTGGCTGGTTTAATCTCCTTGCTCTCCAAGAGATTCTCAAGAGTATTCTCCAGCACCACAGTTCAAAAGCATTAATTCTTTGGCGGTCTTCCTTNGTCTCCGTCCCTGTCTCCCTCTTTCTCTGTCTCTCTGTGTCTCTGTCTCTCTCTGTGTGTCTGTCTCTGGGTCTCCGTCCCTGTCTCCCTCTTTCTCTGTCTCTCTGTGTCTCTGTCTCTCTCTGTGTGTCTGTCTCTGGGTCTCCGTCCCTGTCTCCCTCTTTCTCTGTCTCTCTGTGTCTCTGTCTCTCTCTGTGTGTCTGTCTCTGGGTCTCCGTCCCTGTCTCCCTCTTTCTCTGTCTCTCTGTGTCTCTGTCTCTCTCTGTGTGTCTGTCTCTGGGTCTCCGTCCCTGTCTCCCTCTTTCTCTGTCTCTCTGTGTCTCTGTCTCTCTCTGTGTGTCTGTCTCTGGGTCTCCGTCCCTGTCTCCCTCTTTCTCTGTCTCTCTGTGTCTCTGTCTCTCTCTGTGTGTCTGTCTCTGGGTCTCCGTCCCTGTCTCCCTCTTTCTCTGTCTCTCTGTGTCTCTGTCTCTCTCTGTGTGTCTGTCTCTGGGTCTCCGTCCCTGTCTCCCTCTTTCTCTGTCTCTCTGTGTCTCTGTCTCTCTCTGTGTGTCTGTCTCTGGGTCTCCGTCCCTGTCTCCCTCTTTCTCTGTCTCTCTGTGTCTCTGTCTCTCTCTGTGTGTCTGTCTCTGGGTCTCCGTCCCTGTCTCCCTCTTTCTCTGTCTCTCTGTGTCTCTGTCTCTCTCTGTGTGTCTGTCTCTGGGTCTCCGTCCCTGTCTCCCTCTTTCTCTGTCTCTCTGTGTCTCTGTCTCTCTCTGTGTGTCTGTCTCTGGGTCTCCGTCCCTGTCTCCCTCTTTCTCTGTCTCTCTGTGTCTCTGTCTCTCTCTGTGTGTCTGTCTCTGGGTCTCCGTCCCTGTCTCCCTCTTTCTCTGTCTCTCTGTGTCTCTGTCTCTCTCTGTGTGTCTGTCTCTGGGTCTCCGTCCCTGTCTCCCTCTTTCTCTGTCTCTCTGTGTCTCTGTCTCTCTCTGTGTGTCTGTCTCTGGGTCTCCGTCCCTGTCTCCCTCTTTCTCTGTCTCTCTGTGTCTCTGTCTCTCTCTGTGTGTCTGTCTCTGGGTCTCCGTCCCTGTCTCCCTCTTTCTCTGTCTCTCTGTGTCTCTGTCTCTCTCTGTGTGTCTGTCTCTGGGTCTCCGTCCCTGTCTCCCTCTTTCTCTGTCTCTCTGTGTCTCTGTCTCTCTCTGTGTGTCTGTCTCTGGGTCTCCGTCCCTGTCTCCCTCTTTCTCTGTCTCTCTGTGTCTCTGTCTCTCTCTGTGTGTCTGTCTCTGGGTCTCCGTCCCTGTCTCCCTCTTTCTCTGTCTCTCTGTGTCTCTGTCTCTCTCTGTGTGTCTGTCTCTGGGTCTCCGTCCCTGTCTCCCTCTTTCTCTGTCTCTCTGTGTCTCTGTCTCTCTCTGTGTGTCTGTCTCTGGGTCTCCGTCCCTGTCTCCCTCTTTCTCTGTCTCTCTGTGTCTCTGTCTCTCTCTGTGTGTCTGTCTCTGGGTCTCCGTCCCTGTCTCCCTCTTTCTCTGTCTCTCTGTGTCTCTGTCTCTCTCTGTGTGTCTGTCTCTGGGTCTCCGTCCCTGTCTCCCTCTTTCTCTGTCTCTCTGTGTCTCTGTCTCTCTCTGTGTGTCTGTCTCTGGGTCTCCGTCCCTGTCTCCCTCTTTCTCTGTCTCTCTGTGTCTCTGTCTCTCTCTGTGTGTCTGTCTCTGGGTCTCCGTCCCTGTCTCCCTCTTTCTCTGTCTCTCTGTGTCTCTGTCTCTCTCTGTGTGTCTGTCTCTGGGTCTCCGTCCCTGTCTCCCTCTTTCTCTGTCTCTCTGTGTCTCTGTCTCTCTCTGTGTGTCTGTCTCTGGGTCTCCGTCCCTGTCTCCCTCTTTCTCTGTCTCGCTCTCTGTCTCTCTCTGTCTCTCTCCCCCGACAAGCACAGAGGAAGGTCACGTGGGGACGCAGCAGGAAGGTGACTGTCCACCCGCCTTGGAGAGGGCTCTGGCTGGGGCCAGCCCTGCCAGCCCCGGGATCCTGGACCTGTAGGTCCAGGATGTGGGAAGGCCACGTGGCTCCGGCCGCTCAGGCCCCACGGAGCCGTGCCGGCCGCGGGCTGGCTGAGACTGGCAGTGGAGGCCCGCTCCCAGCGGAGGGGCCGTCGCCCCTCTCGCGTCTGTCGCGTGGGCTCCTGTGACCTGAAGCTCTGCTGCCCGAAGCCCACGCATTCAGGGCTGCTGCGCCTTGGTGGCGGCTCCCTGGCCTTGGTGGCGGCTCCCTGGCCTTGGTGGCGGCTCCCTGGCCGTGGTGGCGGCTCCCTGGCCTTGGTGGCGGCTCCCTGGCCGTGGTGGCGGCTCCCTGGCCTTGGTGGTGGCTCCCTGGCCGTGGCGCGGTCTTCTCTCCTCTACAGTGTGCTGTGCAGCCCCAGTGTTTCGAGCTGGGTAGCGCAGTGTCTTTTCCTCTCTTTATCTGCAGTGTCTGCGTCTTCACATCACAGCGGGTTCTGTAGGTGGCTGTGGGGAGCTCTTGTTGCCTGTGTCCAGGCTGACCGTCTCTGTCTTCATTGATTCCTCGGTCATTTGCCCTCATTCTAATTGTTGATACACTGAATGTAGAGCAACTGTTTTAATACGTGTCCTCTATTTGTCTCCGCCTCTTCTCCCCCATTTCCTGTCTTCTCTTGGGTTATTGGAATATTTTTCAGTATTTCATTTTCATCTGCCTGTTGGTTTTTTACCTAAATCTGTTTGCACAGGGATTACTGTATACACACAAACTTCTCCCTCTACTTATCATTCTAGCAGAACTGCCGTCTCCCCATTTCAAGTGGGGCGTGAGAAGCTCATCCATCACCCTCACCCTGTGTGCTGTGCTTGGCATGCGCGTTGCATCAGCACCCGCTGAGCTCCACTGTCGTGATAGAATTGCTGCTCGTAACAGCCACGCCTTAAAGACACACCTACAAGCTGCCTGCGACTTAAAATGTAACACTGTAGGCAGGCTAGAAAGGAGTGGAAGGGGTTACGTCAGACAAACATCAGTTAAACAAAAATCCTCCAGTGGCCCTGTCACTGCCAACAAATGGGCTTCAGGGCCAGGAACATGCAGCAGGAGGGATGAGGGAGAGCCACGCTGAGCCTGCCCCTCCCTTCCTCCCCTCCTCCCTTCCTCCCCGCCCCTCCCTCATTTTGATGATGAACACACAGCTCTGACTAGATGGCCCTTTGGGTTTACCTTAAGTATCTTTTTAAGTAGAATTGATTTACAATGTGGTGGTGGTTTCAGGGGTACAGCACAGAGCCTTAGTTTTAATGTACGTACACGTCTCTGTTCTTGTTCAGATTCTTTCCCATCTAGGTTACTATGCAATACTGAGTGGAGTCCCCTGTGCTATACAGTAGGGCCCCACTGTCCACCTATTTTACGTATGGTAGTGTGCGCATCTCTTGACTTCCTACTTTTGCACTCCAGTCCCCTGTGATGGAAAGGACATCTTTTTCGGTGTTAGCTCCAGAAGGTCTTGTACTCTTCATAGAACCGCTCGACTTCAGCTGCTTTGGCATTCGTGATGGGACATAGACTTGGATGACTGTGACACTGAACAGTTTTGTCTTGGAAACGAACTGAGATCCTCCTGCCGTTGGTGAGACTGCACCCAATTGCTGAATTTTGGACTCTTTTGTTGACTATGAGGGCTACTCTATTTCTTCGAAGGGATTCTTGCCCACAGTAGCAGATATAACGGTCATCTGAGTTAAATTCACCCATTCCTGTCCATTTTAGTTTGTTCTTTCCTAAAATGTTCACTCTTGCCATCTCCTGTTTGACCACTTCCAATTTATCTTGATTCATGGACCTAATGTTCCAGGTTCCTATGCAGTGTTGTTCTTTACAGCATCAGCCCCCTGACGAGAAAGACCTGATGCTGGGAAAGAGTGAAATCAGGAGGAGAAGGGGACAACAGAAGACGAGATGGTTGGATGGTGTCACCAACTCAATGTACGTGAGTTTGAGCAAGTTCCAGGAGATGGTAAAGGACAAGGAAGGCTGGCATGCTGCAGTCCACAGGGTCTCAAAGAGTTAGACGCAACTGGACTGAACTGGACTGAACTGAGTATGAGTTAAATGTATCCCTTCCTCCTTTTCCTCTTTGGTAACCGTAAGTCTGTTTTCTTTCTTGCCCCTTTCTTTTGTACTGTTTTATTGAATATAGTTGATTGCCAATATTATAAGTCTCAGGTGTACAGCATAGTGAGCCAATATTTTTCAGTTTATTTAAATGTGATTACAAGATATTGGCACCAATTCCCTCTTCTCTTTGCATCATGTGGCCCACATATTGGAGTTTCAGCTTCAGCATCAGTCCTTCCAATGAATATTCAGGACTGATTTCCTTTAGGATTGACTGGTTGAATCTCCTTGCAGTCCAAGGGTCTCTCAAGAGTCTTCTCCAGCACCACAGTTCAAAAGCATCAATTCTTTGGCACTAAGCCTTCTTCACAGTCCAAGTCTCACATCCATACATGACCACAGGAAAAACCATAGCCTTGACTAGACGGACCTTAGTTGGCAAAGTGATGTCTCTGCTTTTTAGTCTGGGTTTGTCATAGCTTTTCTTCCAAGGAGCAAGCGTCTTTTAATCTCACGGCTGCAGTCAGCATCCTCAGTGATTTTGGAGCTAATAAAGCACTCTTTAGATAGCGGCGCTCACTGTGCTCAAGAAGGCAGACATAAGAATGGAATTCCAACAGAAGACTGGAACTATCAAAAGATGACACAGCAGATTCCAGCAAGAGCCACATAGAAATTCTGCAATAACCAAAAATTAAGAA
This sequence comes from Raphicerus campestris, assembly GCA_006410735.1. Lineage (NCBI taxonomy): Eukaryota > Metazoa > Chordata > Mammalia > Artiodactyla > Bovidae > Raphicerus > Raphicerus campestris. Next base: position 228,308 of record SJYW01024324.1, read on the forward strand.
CACACAGAAAATAAGTTTAACAGAAGAGTAGCAAGAATGAAAGAGCAATTAAGTAATTTGGAAGATAGTTCAGAAGAAATGATCCAGAGTGAAGTCAGAAAAAGAGAGGAGGGCAGAGAGGAGAGGGCCCGTCACCGGGAGGGGTCTGACCTGTGCGCGGTGAGAGCTGCGCGAGGAAAGGGAGAGAATCCACATGGAAAGAGATGGCGTTCGAGATGTTTCCGAAAGTGGGCAAAGACACCAAGCNCCTCTTTGGTAACCGTAAGTCTGTTTTCTTTCTTGCCCCTTTCTTTTGTACTGTTTTATTGAATATAGTTGATTGCCAATATTATAAGTCTCAGGTGTACAGCATAGTGAGCCAATATTTTTCAGTTTATTTAAATGTGATTACAAGATATTGGCACCAATTCCCTCTTCTCTTTGCATCATGTGGCCCACATATTGGAGTTTCAGCTTCAGCATCAGTCCTTCCAATGAATATTCAGGACTGATTTCCTTTAGGATTGACTGGTTGAATCTCCTTGCAGTCCAAGGGTCTCTCAAGAGTCTTCTCCAGCACCACAGTTCAAAAGCATCAATTCTTTGGCACTAAGCCTTCTTCACAGTCCAAGTCTCACATCCATACATGACCACAGGAAAAACCATAGCCTTGACTAGACGGACCTTAGTTGGCAAAGTGATGTCTCTGCTTTTTAGTCTGGGTTTGTCATAGCTTTTCTTCCAAGGAGCAAGCGTCTTTTAATCTCACGGCTGCAGTCAGCATCCTCAGTGATTTTGGAGCTAATAAAGCACTCTTTAGATAGCGGCGCTCACTGTGCTCAAGAAGGCAGACATAAGAATGGAATTCCAACAGAAGACTGGAACTATCAAAAGATGACACAGCAGATTCCAGCAAGAGCCACATAGAAATTCTGCAATAACCAAAAATTAAGAACACACAGAAAATAAGTTTAACAGAAGAGTAGCAAGAATGAAAGAGCAATTAAGTAATTTGGAAGATAGTTCAGAAGAAATGATCCAGAGTGAAGTCAGAAAAAGAGAGGAGGGCAGAGAGGAGAGGGCCCGTCACCGGGAGGGGTCTGACCTGTGCGCGGTGAGAGCTGCGCGAGGAAAGGGAGAGAATCCACATGGAAAGAGATGGCGTTCGAGATGTTTCCGAAAGTGGGCAAAGACACCAAGCTACATATTCAGAAGTTCCAAAGAGCTCCAAACAAGATGAATTAGAAATGAAGCCAGGGGCTCCTTCGTGGTTCCCAGCGGTTGGGCCTCTGCTTCCACTGGCAGGATCCCGGGTTCCGTTCCTGGTCGGGGCACTAAGACCTTGCAAGCTGCGTAACACAGCCAAAAAAAATTATGAATATTTTAAGAAGCCACAGCTTAGGCACGTTATAGTGAAACTGCAGGAAATCAAGAGGGAAGTCATAGAAGCAGCTGGAGGGCACAGCAAGTTCACTTTAAGGGAGGAACACTCCCTGGAGGCTCAGGGGCTGAGAGCCCGCCCAGCAGCGCAGGGGACCTAGGATAGACTCCTGGTCCGGGAGGATCCACGCGCTGCGGGGCAATCAAGCCCGTGAGCCACAAATACTGAGCACCTTCTCTAGCGCCTGCAAGCCTCAGTGACTGATGCGTGCGCGCTCTGAAGCCCGCGCCCTGCAACAAGAGATGCCCCTGCAGTGAGAGGCCTGTGTACAAGAGAGAGTCGCCCTACTCACTGCAGCCAGAGGAAGCCCACGCGCAGCCATGAACAGTGCAGCCAGCAACAAGTGCAATAATTAGTAATTGATTAAAAGATAAAGACAAAAAAAAGGAGTGACACTTTGATAGACATCTAACTTCTCGACAGAATAATGAAAGCTAGGGACTTCACTGGCGGCACAGTGGATAAGAATCTGCCAGCCAGTGCAGGGGACACGGGTTCGAGCCCTGATCCAGGAAGATTCCACGTGCTGTGGAGCAGCTGAGCCCTGCATGTTGCAGCTCCTGAGGCTTGCAGACCAGAGCCTGTGCTAAGCGCCAGGAGAAGCCGCCGCAGCGAGAAGCTCTCGCCCAGAAGGAGGCCAGTCCCCAGTCCCTGGAGCTAGAGAAGCCCACGCAAAGCAGCAAAGACGCAGCACAGCCCAAAGAAAAACTGGCTGATTTTAAAGGTAACGGCAGCCAAGGGCAAGGGAGTCACGTCTTCAGTGCTCTGAGAAAGAAGAAATAACTCCCAACCTGGAATATCGTATCCAGTAAAGATGCTGTTCAAGAATGGAGTTAAAATATACCTACTTTCATACTAAAGGTGAAAGAAAGCGAGAGTGTGGGAGAGCAACCAGGGTGCTGCAAGGCAGGCTGGAAACGCGGTCTTGTCGACGAAGAGCGTGCGGTCAGTTTCGTGTCTTTGTGGGAAACGCTAAGACGTGCCTGACACAGGGCGTCTCCTCCGAGCCCTGAGAGGCCAGTGCTGGCAGCAGGTGCCCCTCTCAGAAGTCTGAGCTGGAAAACTGTAATAATTGTAATAATTTAAAATTTTAATAATTCCAATCTTCCCCCTCCCTTCCCCCACAAACATGGTAGCTGCTTTTGGAAGTTTCTACCTATTGATACAAGATACCCTTCAGAGGATTCCCTAGTGGTCCAGGGGCTAAGACCTTGAGCTCCCCATGCAGGGGCTGGGGTTTGATCCCTGGTTAGGGAATTAGATCCCACATGCCACAGCTAAGACCCAGTGCAGCCAAACAAATTTTAAAAAATAAAAGATACCATTCAGTTACCTGATAAACATCATATCCAGTTAATAACACTTTCTATTCAACTCCCTGTGTAAATGTGACAGTGGGAAATTTTGGAATAAAATCTGCACCTCTAGTGTGAGAGTTGGACTATAAAGAAAGCTGAATGCTGAAGAACTGATGCTTTTGAACTGTGCTGTTAGAGAAGACTCTTGAGAGTCCTTGGACTGCAAGGAGATCCAACCAGTTCATCCTAAAGGAAATCAGTCCTGAATATTCATTGGAAGGACTAATGCTGAAGTTGAAACTCCAATATTTTGGCCACCTGATCAGAAGCAGCTGTGAAAGTGCTGCACTCAATATGGCAGCAAATTTGGAAAACTCAGCAGTGGCCACAGGACTGGAAAAGGTCAGTTTTCATTCCAATTCCAAAGAAAGGCAATGCCAAAGAATGCTCAAACTACCGCACAATTGCACTCATCTCACATGCTAGTAAAGTAGTGCTCAAAATTCTCCAAGCCAGGCTTCAGCAATATGTGAACCGTGAACTTCCTGATGTTCAAGCTGGTTTTAGGAAAGGCAGAGGAACCAGAGATCAAATTGCCAACATCTGCTGGATCATGGAAAAAGCAAGAGAGTCCAGAAAAACATCTACTTCTGCTTTATTGACTATGCCAAAGCCTTTGACTGTGTGGATCACAATAAACTGTGGAAAATTCTGAAAGAGATGGGAATACCAGACCACCTGACCTGCCTCTTGAGAAATCTGTATGCAGGTCAGGAAGCAACAGTTAGAACTGGACATGGAACAACAGACTGGTTCCAAATAG
>SJYW01024324.1:256060-266256 GCA_006410735.1 Raphicerus campestris
TGCTGGGAAAGATTGAAGGCAGGAGAAGGGGATGACAGAGGATGAGATGGTTGGATGACATCACTTACTCGATGGACATGAGTTTGAGTAAGCTCCGGGAGTTATCGATGGACAAGGAGGCCTGGCGTGCTGCAGTCCACGGGGTCATAAAGAGCTGGACAGGACTAAGCAACTGAACTGAACTGAACTGAGTCTTTTGTTCCTACCCCTGCCCTTTGCTGCAAAACTCCTATGTACCTCGACCCCTTTCTTGGAGCAGGTCTCTCCGGGTCACTTGAGATGCAGTCTCTTGGGCTTGAAGGCCTTAGAATGCCCACTGAATAAAACGTACCTCTCAGCTTTTGGGTTGCGAATATAATTTTTGTTTTTTGTCGACATGCTGCTAAGCGGGAATGACTGTAATCACATTTTAGAAAGAAGACAGATTTCAAATCAACAACTTGATTTTACAGTTCGTCAGGGGGAAACTGCACAGCATCAGAGTTGTGAGTGAAGTTTTATTTGGGCAAAATGAGGACTGCAGCGCGGGGAGCAGCGGCTCAGACAGCTCTGAGGAACTTCTTTGCGGAGGTGTGGGGGAGCTTGGATATATAGCAGGTTTTGCAACAAAGGACAAGTGGCAGGAACATCAAGATTCTTGTTAATTAAAGAAAACCAGATATCCCAAGCTAAGGGACGTAGCGCTTTTCTGTATTTGGGAGGCTGTGCAAGTCTGGGCTCACTTTGATAGGCACCTCGGCTCCCTGGACCAGGCCCGTGTGCTCACGGCCTGTGCCCCCTCAGGGCTCCCTGGGGAAGAGGCTGCATCCAGGGCTAGATGGCAGGGGTTCTTCTCCCCCGGGTCCCCTCGGGGCTCACCAGCTCTTGTTAGAGGGCTGAAATCACTGAGGACTGTGATGTTCTTCGTTTACTGATATGGAAGGAAATGTTCCACTTCTCAGATTAAACAGACTAGAGAAAGAAGCTGAACCCAAAGCAGCTAGTGGGAAAAATAAAAAAGATTAGAGCAGAGATAGAGACTGCTGCTGCTGCTGCTGCTGCTTCAGGCGCGTCCCACTCTTCGCGACTACCAGCCTACCAGGCTCCTCCACCCATGGGATTTTCCAGGCAAGAGTGCTGGAGTGGGTGCCATCGCCTTCTCTGAGATAAAGACTAGCAAATAGAAAAACAAAGCAACATAAAGAAAAGGTAGTTCTTTGAAAAGATGAACAGTCGACGGATCTTACCTGGAGGAACTAACAAAAACAGAGGCTCAAATACTAGCAGCAGAAATTAAAGTGGGGACATGGCTGCCCACTCTACAGAAGTGAGAAGGATTAGAAGAGAGCCTTGGGAGCAAACGTCACCCAGCTGGGTAACAGATGAAGTGCACATTCCGAGAAACACAAAGCCTAGACCAGCAAGAAATACTGAATTGAAAAACTGAATAGACTTTATATTATACTAAGAAGGAAACTGAATCAGTAAATTAAACATCTCTCAGCAAAGAAAATCAAGCTGAGCACTCAGTGGCTGGCCCTGGTGAATTCTCCAACTAACAAACATTCAAAGTGCTAAGACCAATCCTCATACTTTTCCAAAAATAGACTGAAGAGAAGGCGACATACCCTTACTATTTTATGAAGGCAGCGTTGCCTGACAACTGAGCCAGACAAGACCCAGACGATAGAAAGCCACAGACCAATGTCCTTACGGGCTTCCCAGCTGGTGCCAGTGATAAAGAATCCACCTGCCTGTGCAGGAAACATGAGAGCCTTCGGCTCGATCCCTGGGTCGGGAAGATCATCCCCTGGAGGAGGAAATGGCATCCCACTCCAGTGCTCTTGCCTGGAAAATCCCATGGACAGAGGAGCATGGCGGGCTACCGTCCAGGGGGTTGCAAAGAGTCAGCTGAAGCAGCTCACCACGTGTGCACTGTGCTCATGAAGATCCTCCCCAGACACTAGCAGGCTGAGCTCGGCAGCACATCAGTTCAGTTCAGTTCAGTCGCTCAGTCGTGTCCGACTCTTTGTGACCCCATGAATCGCAGCACGCCAGGCCTCCCTGTTCGTCACATCAAGTGCGCATCAACAAACGAATGGGTCAAACCTGCTCTATGCGTCGAAACTGCGGACAAGAAATGTCACTTGCCAGCAAACCAAGGAAGTTGCGGCCATCAAGCTGCCACATCACAGCTGGCCCTGCCTCCAGCAGGGCCCCCTGAGGGCTCTCGGGATGGAGACAGGCAGGATTCCGGCCCTAGGTGTGTGACAAGGTGCACATCCGAGGAATGACTGCGGTGAGCCCAGGAGAGCGCTCGGCGCATTAACTGGAGACACCTGGTGATCAGCCGTCGTATTCTGAGGCTTGGCCACACTCTTTTTTTTTTCCAAAAAAACTCCAATATATCCTGGCTCCTCCCAACTTCTTCAAATCAGTCTCAGAGCTACCAAGAGTCTGTGTTCTGGACTCTAGTCCTCAGGAGTGTCCCCAGATGAAACAATTCTCAGCTTCTAGGCTGTGCATTTTTTCAGTTGCCTGACAGCCTGCTTCTCTGACCATGGTGTAACGCCTATGAAATAAAATCCGTATTTTACAGGGAGATGAGAAGAATCTGCTGTTTGCCTCCCCTGTCTCCCCCCGACCCTGCACACTGTGCGTCCGTATCTGCAGCGACCCACCTCCCCATCAGCAGGGACACCTGCTCAGCCTTGAAGAGCGACATTCGCCCGGCACCAACAAGACAGCTCCGTGAAGACAGCACAGTCACCAGGACCCCACCTTGCCCTCACAGACCTGGAGTGTGCAGACAACCCATGGCACGTCACACAGAGCCTGTCTCAGAAACCCGCATCGCTGTGGGTTGACCTCTGATGACCAGTCAGCTTTCTGAGAGGCTCTTCCTGGGTGATAATCCTCACCTTGGCTTGAGTAATAGTAGTTTCTATTTCTTCCTTAGATGGACAGCCTTTGCTGCGAGACGTCCGTTTCACAGACAGCCCTTGGATGAGCACGCTACAGCGAGGTCACCAGCAAGGTGCCCAGTGAGGAGTCGGGCCAACCACCGCCAGCTTGAGCTTCCGCTTCCCAAATGCCCTGGTGACCCACATAGCAGACCACCACAGTGACCCCCTCTCCCTCCTTCCCTAACTCCCACCATTCTGCCTTCAATTCACCGCTGAGGAGTGAAGCCCCAAGCCCCAGGCCCCACCCTCGCCCCCAGAGAGGCAGAGCCCCATCCACTCTCTGCCCGNCAGCCTACCAGGCTCCTCCACCCATGGGATTTTCCAGGCAAGAGTGCTGGAGTGGGTGCCATCGCCTTCTCTGAGATAAAGACTAGCAAATAGAAAAACAAAGCAACATAAAGAAAAGGTAGTTCTTTGAAAAGATGAACAGTCGACGGATCTTACCTGGAGGAACTAACAAAAACAGAGGCTCAAATACTAGCAGCAGAAATTAAAGTGGGGACATGGCTGCCCACTCTACAGAAGTGAGAAGGATTAGAAGAGAGCCTTGGGAGCAAACGTCACCCAGCTGGGTAACAGATGAAGTGCACATTCCGAGAAACACAAAGCCTAGACCAGCAAGAAATACTGAATTGAAAAACTGAATAGACTTTATATTATACTAAGAAGGAAACCGAATCAGTAAATTAAACATCTCTCAGCAAAGAAAATCAAGCTGAGCACTCAGTGGCTGGCCCTGGTGAATTCTCCAACTAACAAACATTCAAAGTGCTAAGACCAATCCTCATACTTTTCCAAAAACAGACTGAAGAGAAGGAGACATACCCTTACTATTCTATGAAGGCAGCGTTGCCTGACAGCTGAGCCAGACAAGACCCAGACGATAGAAAGCCACAGACCAATGTCCTTACGGGCTTCCCAGCTGGTGCCAGTGATAAAGAATCCACCTGCCTGTGCAGGAAACGTGAGAGCCTTCGGCTCGATCCCTGGGTCGGGAAGATCATCCCCTGGAGGAGGAAATGGCATCCCACTCCAGTGCTCTTGCCTGGAAAATCCCATGGACAGAGGAGCATGGCGGGCTACCGTCCAGGGGGTTGCAAAGAGTCAGCTGAAGCAGCTCACCACATGTGCACTGTGCTCATGAAGATCCTCCCCAGACACTAGCAGGCTGAGCTCGGCAGCACATCAGTTCAGTTCAGTTCAGTCGCTCAGTCGTGTCCGACTCTTTGTGACCCCATGAATCGCAGCACGCCAGGCCTCCCTGTTCGTCACATCAAGTGCGCATCAACAAACGAATGGGTCAAACCTGCTCTATGCGTCGAAACTGCGGACAAGAAATGTCACTTGCCAGCAAACCAAGGAAGTTGCGGCCATCAAGCTGCCACATCACAGCTGGCCCTGCCTCCAGCAGGGCCCCCTGAGGGCTCTCGGGATGGAGACAGGCAGGATTCCGGCCCTAGGTGTGTGACAAGGTGCACATCCGAGGAATGACTGCGGTGAGCCCAGGAGAGCGCTCGGCGCATTAACTGGAGACACCTGGTGATCAGCCGTCGTATTCTGAGGCTTGGCCACACTCTTTTTTTTTTCCAAAAAAACTCCAATATATCCTGGCTCCTCCCAACTTCTTCAAATCAGTCTCAGAGCTACCAAGAGTCTGTGTTCTGGACTCTAGTCCTCAGGAGTGTCCCCAGATGAAACAATTCTCAGCTTCTAGGCTGTGCATTTTTTCAGTTGCCTGACAGCCTGCTTCTCTGACCATGGTGTAACGCCTATGAAATAAAATCCGTATTTTACGGGGAGATGAGAAGAATCTGCTGTTTGCCTCCCCTGTCTCCCCCCGACCCCGCACACTGTGCGTCCGTATCTGCAGCGACCCACCTCCCCATCAGCAGGGACACCTGCTCAGCCTTGAAGAGCGACATTCGCCCGGCACCAACAAGACAGCTCCGTGAAGACAGCACAGTCACCAGGACCCCACCTTGCCCTCACAGACCTGGAGTGTGCAGACAACCCATGGCACGTCACACAGAGCCTGTCTCAGAAACCCGCATCGCTGTGGGTTGACCTCTGATGACCAGTCAGCTTTCTGAGAGGCTCTTCCTGGGTGATAATCCTCACCTTGGCTTGAGTAATAGTAGTTTCTATTTCTTCCTTAGATGGACAGCCTTTGCTGCGAGACGTCCGTTTCACAGACAGCCCTTGGATGAGCACGCTACAGCGAGGTCACCAGCAAGGTGCCCAGTGAGGAGTCGGGCCAACCACCGCCAGCTTGAGCTTCCGCTTCCCAAATGCCCTGGTGACCCACATAGCAGACCACCACAGTGACCCCCTCTCCCTCCTTCCCTAACTCCCACCATTCTGCCTTCAATTCACCGCTGAGGAGTGAAGCCCCAAGCCCCAGGCCCCACCCTCGCCCCCAGAGAGGCAGAGCCCCATCCACTCTCTGCCCGTGACCTGCGACCACGCTGTGCCCGTGCCAGGGCCCCTCCAGGACCTGTGAGCGACGGGCCTGTCCTCTCGGGGCTCCCTGATGGTCATCGCTGCAGGCGTCTTGCAACCGCAGTGAGGCCACACGGGCCGGCGCAGCCGCAGCCCATCTCCAGGAACTGTCTGTGGGGCACCGCACGGCCCAGGCGAACCCGGGCCTCCCTGGAGGTGCATCAGCGTCCACGGGCTGAGACCAAACCCGCCCACGGCAGAGCCTCGCTCAGCCTTGAGGCCAAACGACAGTCTGACACAGAGCTCGAGGATGCTGTGCTCCAAGATGTGAGCCAGGCACAAGGACAAAGGCTGCTTGGTTTCACAGTGTCAGGTACTGAGAGGAACCCAGTCATGGGCGCGGACGGTGGGCTCGGGAGGCCGGGCTGGGGTGGGGGAGGGCAGTGTTGTTTTGGGGGACAATAAACAATTGTCACACAGTTTCAGTTCTCCGGGATGAAGACTTGCAGAGGTGGGCGGTGGTGATACCAGTGAACACTTAAAACTGGCTAAAATGAGAAATTTTATGTCGTATGTATTTTACCACAATAAAAAGTCTGAAAGGATGAGTGGCTGAGAAGAAGAAGCCCAGTTTGGAGGAATAGACAAGGACTCTGCTCAGTTGAGTCCAGCTCTGTGGTTCTGTGGACGGCAGCCCCCTGGCTCCTCCGTCCCTGGGATTCCCCAGGCAAGAGTGCTGGAGTGGGTGCCACTTCCTTCTCCAATGCATGAAAGTGAAAAGAGAAAGTGACATTGCTCAGTCGTGTCNAGCAGACCACCACAGTGACCCCCTCTCCCTCCTTCCCTAACTCCCACCATTCTGCCTTCAATTCACCGCTGAGGAGTGAAGCCCCAAGCCCCAGGCCCCACCCTCGCCCCCAGAGAGGCAGAGCCCCATCCACTCTCTGCCCGTGACCTGCGACCACGCTGTGCCCGTGCCAGGGCCCCTCCAGGACCTGTGAGCGACGGGCCTGTCCTCTCGGGGCTCCCTGATGGTCATCGCTGCAGGCGTCTTGCAACCGCAGTGAGGCCACACGGGCCGGCGCAGCCGCAGCCCATCTCCAGGAACTGTCTGTGGGGCACCGCACGGCCCAGGCGAACCCGGGCCTCCCTGGAGGTGCATCAGCGTCCACGGGCTGAGACCAAACCCGCCCACGGCAGAGCCTTGCTCAGCCTTGAGGCCAAACAACAGTCTGACACAGAGCTCGAGGATGCTGTGCTCCAAGATGTGAGCCAGGCACAAGGACAAAGGCTGCTTGGTTTCACAGTGTCAGGTACTGAGAGGAACCCAGTCATGGGCGCGGACGGTGGGCTCGGGAGGCCGGGCTGGGGTGGGGGAGGGCAGTGTTGTTTTGGGGGACAATAAGCAATTGTCACACAGTTTCAGTTCTCCGGGATGAAGACTTGCAGAGGTGGGCGGTGGTGATACCAGTGAACACTTAAAACTGGCTAAAATGAGAAATTTTATGTCGTATGTATTTTACCACAATAAAAAGTCTGAAAGGATGAGTGGCTGAGAAGAAGAAGCCCAGTTTGGAGGAATAGACAAGGACTCTGCTCAGTTGAGTCCAGCTCTGTGGTTCTGTGGACGGCAGCCGCCTGGCTCCTCCGTCCCTGGGATTCCCCAGGCAAGAGTGCTGGAGTGGGTGCCACTTCCTTCTCCAATGCATGAAAGTGAAAAGAGAAAGTGACATTGCTCAGTCGTGTCCAGCCCTCCGCGGACCCGTGGACGGCAGCCCCCTGGCTCCTCCGTCCCTGGGATTCCCCAGGCAAGAGTGCTGGAGTGGGTGCCACTGCCTCCTCCGGGGACCCTCCCGACCCAGGGATTGGACCTGGGTCTCCTGCATCTCCTGCATTGGAAGGTGGATTCTTTACCACTGAACCACCTGGGAAGCCCATTTGGAGGAATAGGAGTAACCCATGCACTGTGTGATATCTGCTCCTAAATACATATTCTCCACATTAAAAGAAAACCCATACATGGCTGTTCACGCTGACNGGTGGATTCTTTACCACTGAACCACCTGGGAAGCCCATTTGGAGGAATAGGAGTAACCCATGCACTGTGTGATATCTGCTCCTAAATACATATTCTCCACATTAAAAGAAAACCCATACATGGCTGTTCATGCTGACATTAGCTTACAATAGCCAAATGGCCATAGGCTGGCAAGTGGGTCCATCCACACAGCAGAATATTACTTGGAATAAAGACAAGTGAAGCGCTGACACCCCCTTCAGCACAGGTGAACCCTGGAAACACCCCACTGCAGGAGAGAATGAGGCGCCAGGCCACCCGGCTGTGGTTCTTCTCACGAAATGCCCCAAACAGGAAAATCCACAGAGCCAGGGAGTAGACTGGTCGTTGCAGGGGCTGGGGAGGGAGTGTGCAAGGGAGAGCTGGGGGAGCAGGGTTGCTCTGGGGGAGTAAGAAGGGTCTAAAATAAATTGTGGAGAGGGATGCATGACCAGGAATCCTCTAAAAACCATCATAACACTCACTTCAAATAGACTAACTACATGGCACGTGAATTATATCTCAGTAAATCTGCTTTTGAAAAAAGAGAAAAGCAAGCAAGAAAGAAGTTATGTACCAACATAATGATTCATGATTGCTGGGGCAGCTGGCTCAGTTCAGAGGAGGGTGCCAGTGGTGAGCGTGGAGTCCTGACTTGGGAGGATCTCACCTAGCAGCTGGGCCAGCCCTGCCCCCTGCGCCCTGGGAGTCACCTCCTCTTCACGTGTCTGCCGCAGAGGGGGCTGTGGAACCCAGGGATGGCAGGCTGCCTGGCCCAGCTGGNTGACTTGGGAGGATCTCACGTAGCAGCTGGGCCAGCCCTGCCCCCTGCGCCCTGGGAGTCACCTCCTCTTCACGTGTCTGCCGCAGAGGGGGCTGTGGAACCCAGGGACGGCGGGCCGCCTGGCCCAGCTGGAGCCCAGGGAGGGGCTAAAGGCCTGGCCGGCTCTGCTGGTCAGCGGTCCCGCCAGGGATCAGGCCTGCTCTCTCCACGCCTTGCAGGCCAGCTCGCGCTCCGGGAGAGAAGCAGCTGGCATTTGTATAATCGTCACGTTTTATTTATTTATTTAAGCAGAAAACACACATATGGCAGAAAAGTCAAAAGGGATAAATGAGGTTCACAGGAAGAGTGGGTCCCCAGACACTCAGTTTTCACCCCGGAAGTGATCAGTCACTGAGGTGGCCTCTGAGCTGCAACAGTATTTCCCTCGTGTTTGGGCGTCTTCCTCCAGACTTCCTCCCCTCCATGGGTTGGTCTTCTGTGCCCTGGAGCTTGGCCTGCTTATCCAAGCTTTGTCATGCATCTTAATACGATAGAGTTACCCCCTCATGGCTAGTCCCTTCCCGGAATCTCCGTGGCTGTGTTCTGTAACAGTTACCCAGAAAATCCTTTACTCAGACTATCTGATCAATCGCCAGGCTTAATGCTTTCCCTGTCAAATTACCCATGACAGTTTTCACAGAACTTGAACAAATAACCCTAAAATTTAATGGAAATACAAAAGGCCCAGGATTGCCAAAGTAAATCTTAAGGGGAAAGAACAAAGCTGGTAGCATAACCCTCCCAGGTTTCAGACAACACGACAAAGCTACAGTAATCAAAGCAGTGTGGCGCTGGCGTGAACGCACAGCTCCAGGGAGCAGGGCCCAGGAAGGAGCCAGGCGCCCGTGGCCGGTCGCCCCTGGGCACGGAGGCAGGAGCGTAAAGCAGGAAGAGGACAACCTCGAAAGCAAGTGGGGTTGGGAAACTGGACTGCCAAATATGGATCCATGAAGTTAGAGCTCTCTCACACCACCCACAAAAATAAACTCAAAATGGCTCAAAGGCAAACAAAAGACACAACCCCACAAGGCCCCCAGGGGAGGACACAGGCCATTCCCTGACATAAACTGCACCAGTGTTTCCTTAGGAAGCGGGAGTCCTGCCAGGCAGAGCTTGTGGGGAAGCTTGGCCCCGCCTCAGGGACCTCCTGCCGCAGGCCTGTAACCTGCCTCTAGTCCTTGCAGTCCCCCCAGCAGACCCAACTCAGGGACTTTCTGCAAAATGAAGGGACTGGAACCGTCAAGGGTGACAGCTAAAGCTGCTCAGCGTGGGGCTGGAGTCTCTGCTGAAGGACACACGGAGTCTGGGGACCAGCGTGTGGCCACGAGTTGGCCTGGCACCCTGATGCGGATGTACAGGGGGATGAAGGGGGGATGAAGGGGCATCTCACTTATGATTCACTCTCAGATGGTCTAGAAAAAGACCCACAAATAACTCTGCTTCAGTTCCAATGTAGAAACACAGCCGGCTGCCTGGACCCACCCAACAGCCACGCAAGCTGTTACTGTTGGCGGCTGTTGTTCGGTTGCTGAGTTGTGTCCGACCCTTTGTGACCCCATGGACTACAGCACACCAGGCTTCCCTGTCCTCCACTATCTCCCAGAATTTGCTCAAGTTCACATGCATTGAGTAGGTGATGCCATCCAACCATTTCATCCTCTGCTGCCCTCTTCTCCTTTTGCCTTCAACTTTTCTCAGCATCAGGGTCTTTTCCAATGAGTCTGCTCTTGCAAGCTTATTAAGCTACAAATTCATAGTTTTTAGAAAACATTCATTTTTGTTTATTTATGTGGCTGTGCAGGATCTTCAGCTGCAGTGCGCGAGCTGCTACGGCACACGAGTCCTCAAGTTTTCTGGGTCTTTGCTGGGCATCTGGGCTCCTGTGGCCTGGGCACACTCAGCGGGTATAGTTTGCTCCTGTCAGTCTTATTTT
>SJYW01024331.1:0-17868 GCA_006410735.1 Raphicerus campestris
GACCATTCCAGAAGCACCATCTACCATCATCTATCCATGACATGCTGAAAGCTCATGATAAAATAATTCATTTTAATTTGTAGTTGTTGTTCAGTCACTAAGTCATGTCCGATTCTTTGTGATCCTATGGACTGCAAGCATGCCAGACTTCCCTGTCCTTCACTTACTAGTCTGTGGCATATACTCATTATCACCACGTTTGAAGTCTTAAAAGATTTACCTTACTTTGGAACTGTTCAAATTCACTATCATGACTGAAAGTGTAAGTTGCCATTGGAAGGAGTTGTGGCAGGGGAGAGAATGACATAAGAAACAAATCCTCATTTACTTAAACCCTCCCTGAGTTCTTAGACTGATGGTATCTGCCATTTTTTCCTGCTGCTTTGTGGATCAAGAAGCATCTCTGAGACCAGAGCTGCTGTTAACTTAGCAGTCCTGTGTGTTCCTAGTCACGTGCCTGCTGATCTCCCACCCATTTTGATGCATCTCATTAAGCCACCTCTGAAATGTCCTTTTATGCCTTTCTTTGTAGTGTCTCTCCGTCAGCCTTTTTCTTTTTTTTTTTTCCTCCTCAAGACCCAGAAAAACAGGTTCTTTGTCAGTAGACAGGTCCTGGTGCAGACCTTTGTGTCAGCAACTTGTATAGATGCAAAGTAGCAACTGAGACTTTTGGATTCAAAACTTCAGCACTCTGAGTTTTACCTTGGACTTGTTTCAGGATCACTTTTTTTTTTTTTTTTTTTTAAACCAGTTGGTTACTTGTTACTGCTGATCCTTCTGTGATACTCCAGTGAACGCTTCTAATTTTTGCTTGTTAGTTCCTCAGGCCTTTCCTACTCTTTGCGACCCCATGGATTGTAGCCTGCCAGGCTCCTCTGTCCATGGAATTCTCCAGGCAAGGATACTGGAATAGGTTGCCATTCTCTTCTCCAGGGAATCTTCCCAACCTAGGGATTGAACCTGGCATTGCTGGCAGATTCTTTACCGTCTGAGCCACCAAGGTGATATACATTATCCTACAGCTCTGAATACTGAGCTGAGTACTGTCATCCTTAGCCGTCTGAATACTGTCACAGTAACCTGGGCATGAATTATGAATGGAACTCCAAACTGGCCACTTGTCAACACTTCCAATCACCAGACAACTTTACAGCATTATCTCACAAACCCAGTGACTTCAAAATCATCTTCATTCGACTGCTACAAGTTACAGTGACCTGGACATCTGCTTTGCTCCATAGCTTTTGCTTCACCTCCATTTAGGTAGCCAGGAGCAGTGCAAGTTGGTGCTGGGACTTGTTAGCGCTATACCTATGGTATGACGAACTCAGATTCCCCCAGGCAGCCACAGACTTCAGATTTAGCAAACACTGACTGTGTGCTGACCCCATGGAGACAATGTGCTCCTGCTGCTGCTGCTAAGTCACATCAGTCGTGTCCGACTCTGTGTGACCCCATAGACGGCAGCCCACCGGGCTCCCCCGTCCGTGAGATTCTCCAGGCAAGAGCACTGGAGTGGGTTGCCATTTTCTTCTCCAGTGCATGAAAGTGAAAAGTGAAAGTGAAGTCGCTCAGTCGTTTCTGCCTCCTAGTAATCCCATGGACTGCTAGGTTTTCCCAGATCTGTGAGCTCATCCTTCTACTGGACACCCAGCCTCACACCTTCCAAATCCATCATCTTCTGCAGAACTTCTGGGTTCCTGAACCTTCTCTGTTCTTATAGTTGTTAGTACCCTTCCAGCTCACTTGGCTTACTCTTGCCTCTTTTCAAGCCTGGGACTCATGAGTAGCCATTTCAGCAATGCACTTGCTATGATGTTGGAGCCACCTTTGCAGGCTCTGAGTTTGCCCGCATGGCCTCTTATTTAGGGCTACTGACTGCTATGTGAAAGCACTCAGGTCTATTCCACTTTCCTGTTCTCTCACCATCAGATGAGCCTTGATTGCTGCTGGACAGTCATTTTAGTCAAATCACATGACAGCTGGTATTCACCCTATGTCTCATCCACTCTACCTCTCAACATCTAACGCTTTCTGCCACTTTGCTGTGAATATTGAGGATGTGTTGTATTAGCTTTTAGATCATAATCTACTCTCTTGAAAAGAGGGAGAAAATAAGTGGAAAGGCATATAGCCTGTGTTATTCTAATTAAAACTCAACAATGGAAAAGAGAGGAGCAACTTTGATATAATTTTAAAAAAGGAAGAAGGTAAGATTTAAGAGGACTTTTGGTCACTAACATTGGATTTAAATAAAGCCTGTCAGAGGATGACTGCAGCTTCGTGGTCAGCAGCACAGTTCTTTGAGGCATTATACATAAGAGAAAAGCAAATTGAATGTTCCAGGTACCATCTGAGAATTTCTTGATCATTCCTTACTGATCATTACAACTATAGATGCCACATGACCAAGTTAATGCAGTCTGTATTACTTGGAATCTGAGTGAACTCCCGGAGTTGGTGATGGATATGGAGGCCTGGTGTGCTGCGATTCATGGGGTCGCAAAGAGTCAGACACGACATCCATACATCTCACATCCATACATGAGTGACTGAACTGAACTGAACTAGGAAAGAACAAGGTTAAAGAATGAGGACATACTGTTAACAAGTCATGTGTTCCGAAGCAAAGCTTTATATCTTACGATGAGCCATAATGGAAAAAAATATGGAAAAACATGTGTGTATATATATGTATAACCGAATCACTTTGTTGTGTAGCAGAAATTAACAAAACATTGTAAATCAACTATACTTCAATAAAATAGTTTTAAAAAGCAAAGCCTTTAACTTGGGGCTTTTAGTATTTCTTGAGTTTCTTCCTTCTGACAGTTCAGTTCAGTCACTCAGTCGTGTCCGACTCTTCTCAACCCCATGAATCGCAGCACGCCAGGCCTCCCTGTCCATCACTATCTCCCGGAGTTCACTCAGACCCACGTTTATCGAGTCTGTGATGCCATCCAGCCATCTCATCCTCGGTCGTCCCCTTCTCCTCCTGCCTCCAGTCCCTCCCAGCATCAGAGTCTTTTCCAATGAGTCAACTCTTTGCATGAGGAGGCCAAAGTACTGGAGTTTCAGCTTTAGCATCATTCCTTCCCCCAGGGCTCATCTCCTTCAGAATGGACTGGTTGGATCTCCTTGCAGAACAAGGGACTCTCAAGAGTCTTCTCCAACACCACAGTTCAAAAGCATCAATTCTTCGATGCTCAGCCTTCTTCACAGTCCAACTCTCACATCCATACATGACCACAGGAAAGACCATAGCCTTGACTAGACGGACCTTAGTCGGCAAAGTGATGTCTCTGCTTTTGAATATGCTACCTAGGTTGGTCATAACGTTTCTTCCAAGGAGTAAGCATCTTCTAATTTCATGGCTGCAGTCACCATCTGCAGTGATGTTGGAACCCCCCAAAAATAGTCTGACACTGTTTCCCATCTATTTCCCATGAAGTGATGGCACTGGATGCCATGATCTTCATTTTCTGAATGTTGAGCTTTATGCCAACTTTTTCACTTTCCTCTTTCACTTTCATCCAGAGGCTTTTTAGCTCCTCTTCGCTTTCTACCATAAGGGTGGTGTCATCTGCAATCTGAGGTTATTGATACTTCTCCCGGCAATCTTGATTCCAGCTTGTGCTTCTCCCAGCCCAGCGTTTCTCATGATGTACTCTGCATAGAACTTAAATAAGCAGGGTGACAATATACAGCCTTGACGTACTCCTTTCCTATTTGGAACCAGTCTGCTGTTCCATGTCCTGTTCAAACTGTTGCTTCCTGACCTGCATACAGATTTCTCAAGAGGCAGGTCAGGTGGTCTGGGATTCCCATCTCTTTCAGAATTTTCCGCAGTTTCTTGTGATCCACACAGTCAAAGGCTTTGGCATAGTCAATAAAGCAGAAATAGATGTTTTTCTGGAACTCTCTTGCTTTTTCAATGATCCAGTGGATGTTGGCGATTTGATCTCTGGTTCCTCTGCCTTTTCTGAAGCAGTTCTTCTGAGAGTACTGTTGGAACCGTTGCAGTGGAGGTCTGCCTCGTCATTTCCAGTGTCCTAGGTTTGATTTCCTCCCCCTCCCCCCCTCGCCAAAGATTATTGACTCTAGGTAATAGGAAATTTCTTGGCTGAATATGTGGCTATTTCAGTCTTCCTCTAACATATTTTATCTTAAAACCTTACTGTGATGTGTTAGTATGAAATTTAAAATACAAAAAATAACTAAGCTGTCTTGGGCTGTGATTGATAGTTCACCCTGGACAAATCTATAGCATTTAGCGTTGTCTGTTTTCACAAGTGTGGCCCTAAGGCTTAGTGTTCATTCTTCTAGAATGTTGACTGGAGGGAGGAAGGGAAAAGCAGGCACCCATGTATGAAACTGTATGAAGGATACTGGGTCAATATGTAGCTTAGCATGGTTAAGGGGTAGAATGTGCTAGTGCCAAAATTCAGGATGATTGATCTGTAATTAGTTGAAAGATTGACAAAAACTAATTTCCTTTTCCTGATGCTGATTTCCTTCTTAGAACCACAGGGTTCTAAGTGGTTCAGATTTCCAGTGGTGTGGCAGGCCTTTGATAGAGTAGTCCCTGGTGAAAACCAAATGTTCTGACTGGTAAAATGAGCAAGTCATGTGTTAATGTCCTAGAAGCCGCTCTGAAATGTTAAACTGGGGATTGTAGGTCAAAGTACACGTTGAATTGAGCAGTTGCATGCTGCTCAAATGTCAGATGCTCACATCTGAGGTGTGTCATTATGATCTCTTGGAGGTGATGTGGATTCGGAGCCAGTTTTACCACCTCTGAAGTGTATGCTTTAGGCAAGGGACTTTATATTTGTGCCTGTTGGCTTCATCTAAAAACCAGGGATAATGGTGACACCTCTCTCACGGGGCTATTAATGATTACATGGGATAATGCATCACACATGCTCCTAACTGTGGCTGGCACTATTACGCTGGCATGTGAATGGCAGCAAAGGTCACTTGGAAAAGTTTCTTAGCTCAATGGCTTTTCTTAATAGTTCTGATAAACCAGCATTTCTGCTAAAACTCCTAAATTTTCAGAGACTTGAAACCAATTAAAACAAACTTTTAATTACTGAGAATTAATTATATATCTGCTGAGAATTACTTACACAATTAAAGATAATTTTTCTTCTACATTGGGTTTGTTTATCCTTTGAAAGTAACTGTAGATGCCTAATGAATGTGAAACTGTAGCAGATATTTTTATTGAAACTCACTAGCCTTGACAGTTACCTTGATAGCAGCATTGTGAGTCACACAGCGCTCTCCCATCAGCCACACAAAAATGAGGACGTGAAAATGTGTTCTTAAGAAAATACTCAGGAAGGTACTACTTTGTGGGTTGGCCACCCAACTCATTTTCACCTTATACATTGTTATAAGTTTGCATAATAGATATCCATATACCCATCCCAGATCATTAAAAAAAATAATTAGATACTTTATATTTAAATACATAATTTGGAGAAATGTAAGTAAAGTACTGCTGCAGATGTCATAGTTTCCTGTGTATCCGTCCATGGTCTTCTGTTCTGTCTCTCCCTTTCCCCTTCAGGGAGATGACACGCACTCTTCCAGTCTGTTTCCCAACTTTTACTACGTGTGTGCACTTGTGCTTAGTCGCTCAGTCGTGTCAGACTCTCTGTGGTCCCATGGACTGTAGCCTGCTACACTTCTCTGTCCAAGGAATTTTCCAGGTAAGAATACTGGAGTGGGTTGCCATTTTCACTCTAGGGGATCTTCTGGACCCAGGGATCAAACCAGTGTCTTCTGCATCTCCTGTATTGGCAGGTAGATTCTTTACCATTAGTGCCACCTGGAAAGCCCAGGTGTATTACTACATGTATATATCTGTATCTGTAAATATCATGTGTGTATATTTCAATTTATATAAAGTATATTACTATATCAGTTTGCATCCCTGGTGGCTCAGAGGTTAAAGCGTCTGCCTGCAGTGCGGGAGACCTGGGTTCGATCCCTGGGTCAAGAAGATCCCCTGGAGAAGGAAGTAGCAACCCACTCCAGTACTCTTGCTTGGAGAATCCAGTGGACAGAGGAGCTTGGAGAATCCAGTGGACAGAGGAGCTTGGTGGGCTACAGTCCACGGGGTCGCAAAGAGTTGAACACGACTGAGCGACTTCACTTTCACTTTATGAATATCATGTGTGTATATTTCAATTTATATAAATTATATTACTATAGCAGTTTGCTACTTGGTACTTTCCCCTGACTCAAGTTTTAAAAGAGCTTTCTAAAGTGACCAGTATAATTTAACTGCAGCTTAGAATTCGGTAATGTGACTTTACTGTAGTGTACTATTCCCCATCTCACAGATGAAAAAGTTGATTATACAGTTTTGTTTTCTTTGCCTTATCTCTACTACAAATCGTGCTGTAATAACCATTTATAAACTTCTTCTTGGGCATGTATTCAAGTTTCTCTGTGTATTCCTGGAAATGGTATGTGCATTTTCACACACCAAACTGCTCTCCAAAACAGTTTTATCAGCCTCATTCCACCTATGGTATGTAAAAGTCATATATCGTAACTTAGACTGGATTTATTAGTAAGACAATTTGATTTTTGCTAGTTGGATAGATATGAAATGGTATTTGGTTTTAATTAGCAAAATCAGACATTGGCTAATTTTTTTTCTTTTAAATAATGGGAACACTGGTATTGTTTGTGTGTCCCCTCCCTACTCCTCGGCCCAAGGGAGGGCAGAGAAACCACTGCATCAGTAATGTGGCTTAAAGCTCCTTGTTCTTGGCAGGTGTACTGAGTCATGGGGGTGGGGAGAAACAGATGGTGCCACTGCCCTGCACAACTGGAGGGTGGGCAGTTATCTTCTTTCTGAAAGCACGGCTGGGCCTTAGGACACGGTTTCAGATTCCTCTTTTCAAACAGTGCATCTTGTTTGCAGGCCTGAGCCTTTTGGTTTTCTCTTCCCATTGCTTCATTTCGCTCAGTCTCACTGCTATTAGGTAGCCAGAGAAAAAGCCGTGTATATAAAAGTTAAGTTGACTTTCTTGATAACACTTGATAACTGTATACTAAGATTTCTCTTAAGGATGAAAACTGTAAGTGCCAGGGAGGGTAGAGAGCATGTTCGGGTAAGATTTCTGGAGAGAGCATGTGTTGAAAACACTGCTTAAACTCAGATTTGGTAATTATTTGCAGCTTTCCATTATTCATGTAATCCTTGGATCTGATTAGTATTTGTAAAGTATAAACTCTACAAATGCAGGGTATTAACATGAATAATTAAAAGGTAGGGAGTTAGCTATATGTGACTGTGGGTTTTCTTTTATTATTGTGGAGGCTATTTTAATAACAAAAGGAAGCTTAGACTTGTAGACTGCTGGTCTGGAGACTCCAGAAATGCTCTCAGCTCAACCACATGTCATGATATATTGTACGATTGCCGCATTTTCCTGGAAAAAGAAAGGTACTCTGCTGGTGGAGGGGGTAGCAATATTCTGTGCTTCTATCTATATCAGTTATAAGGGTACAATCTGAATTCCTGGGAGGAGGGCTGTACTTGGTGTGATCAGATCAGCCTAGGTATAATTCTTATTATAGGTTAACATTGCCTTGGTTGTGGCTCTAACTCATTGATTTGGGATCCTGAACCCCCACAAAGTAATCCTTTTCAAAACTAGGTTATTTCCCAGGGGATATTTGCTGTGCTGTAAACAAGGCTACCTGCCTGAGTGCCACCTCCATCCATAAGGTGCCTTCCCTGTTCATACTGTGCCCTCACACTGCTCTACACTCACACATCCCAAACTGGCGTTCTCTAGGTCAGTCCTTCTGCAGGATGTTAATGGATGTGCCAACAAAAGTGATTCTAATTCAGATCACTTTATTATAGGACTCATAAGGGCATTTAGTATACTATTATGAATCACCAAGAAAGAATTGGTAGATGCATTTGACTAAGGAATAATTCTGTGTTGGGTATATGTATGTCTCAACACATGTGTGTGCTACTGCACAGAGTACCACTTTAGGAGATTCTGTCGTGTTTGTGTGTGTTTGCTTGCGAAGCACCATTTAGGAAATTCTTCCTTTGCCACCACGTGGTGCCAAGGCTGTGAGTTGGTTCCATGCAAATGGATGTTAGTGTTTTTTTTGTTTGTTTGTTTTTAATGGCTTCTGGGAGATACTCGTGACAAGTCTTGACGTGTCTAAATCTCTCAAAGTCTAACTTGGACCCCTGTAACATAACAGAAGTCTATAAACCTAATTTGGCTGCTGGTGAAAATGCACAAAAAGCTATCTCAGTCCTTTTTGTTCTTGCTCTGAAAGCTGGAGGCAGATACTATCTCAGTGGATACCAGACTCTGGTCAGTGAAGTCATGGCCACCTCTGGCCCTCTGAATTTATTGTGGGGTGTGGGGAGGAGATGGTCTGTCTATATTCTGCAACCTCATACACAGTCTGTGACCCGCCTTTCATGGGGATGTTCCACTGAGTAAAGAAGGGAAAATTTGTGATAGGAACTTGACCGTTTCCACTGAGATCTACATGCAAACAAGTCATGATGGATCTATTTTCTGTATTCTGAAAGGATAAATAAAATGAAATTACAGTGGTTTGATTATTCTACAGCTTACTTCTTTGATATGTATGTAATAAAAGACATTTGTACAGAGAATTTCAATAAGTAATTTATTATTGTTGTTCAGTTGCTCAGTCGTGTCTGACTCTTTCCAACCCATGGATTGCAGCACATGAGGCTTCCCTGTCCTATACCATCTCCTGGAGTTTGCTCAAACTCGTGTTCATTGAGTTGGTGATGCCGTTCAACCTTCTCATCCTCTGTTGTCCCCTTCTCCTGCCTTCAGTCTTGCCCAGCATCAATGTCTTTTCTAATGTATATCATTTATTTATTATTTATCATTTATTTTACCCAATAAGTAAAATAAATGATATATAAGATCAAAGAGAAATCAAAAGGAAGATCTGAGAAAAATCACTGACTTTTGGATATATTTTCTTCCAGTCTATTTTCTGTTTATCATCCCAGTGATTTGGAATGTTTTGCTATAAAAATCTACTGTGGTTACATTCCTGAAGATTTTCCCCCTGATAGTCTTAAGCTTATGTTACCTGACAGTGCCAGAAAATATTAGTAAAAGATGAGCTTATACTCTTCTTAAAACAAAAATTTAGAAAAATGTTGAAGATTGAGGTATGTAATTGCTGACAAACCATAGCAGATTTTGGAACACTTGTTTTTTGAGAAAATGTTAATCAGAAGTTTCCTTCTTGCTGTTCAAATCCCTTTGGGAGCCAGTTAGAAGCACTTAGTGGTATAACCACCAGCATAGATAGCACTCTGCTACTTTAGCATTGTTATTCTTAATGGAAGGTAGTAACTCTAACATGACTATAAAGCCCAGAAATAATTTATTTAGAGTTAGTTCCAAAGTGATTCCAGATCAGTGAAAAGAATTTTGCAAAACTTGAGGTAGCTCTAGGTAATGGCTAGACATATCCATTACAAATGCACTTAAATGTTAAGATTAACTGGAAAAAAAGGAAAATCAGCTCTTAACAGTGTTCCACAAGGAAGGAATGGAGAAGGAAAATTCCATTTGAAGGAACAATGTACACGTCATGAACAACAGTTTTCCTGCCTGGGGATGCCTGTGAAACCTGTGGTACTTGAAACTTAACAGAATGACTGTTTAATAATAGTCGCCAATATTTATTGAGCACTTGTTATGTGCCAGGTTATTTATATAGATAATTTCCTTTTAATCTTAATAATATTATGACAGAATTATTTTTTAATATAAATTTATTAAATTGGAGGCTAATTACTTTACAATATTGTATTGGTGTTGCCATACATCAACATGAATCCGCCATGGGTGTACACGACAGAATTATTAAAATCCTCTTTACAGAGTTCTTCACTGAGACTCTGAGAGCTTAAGTAACTTGCTCAGGATCACGCAACTAGGAAGCGCTAGCATCTGGTTTAGAATAGAATCCAGGTCTGTCCAGAGTCCACAGTCTGAAACTTCACTCTCGATATTTTGCAACGTTGATTCTATTTTCTTGGTGTCTGGTATTTTTTATTTCCTTTGGATCATTTCCATCATGTGCCTTTCAGCTGCGTCTCATGCACTTTCTTTTGAGTTCTAGGTGAGACCCTGATTAGAGTTCTCCAGGTAAGACGCTGGCTTACACAGTCAGTACAGTCATCACTCAATACCTGAGGAGAATTTGTTCAAGGAACCCTTTGGATACCAAAATCCATGCCAGTGCTGCAGACGTTTATGTAAAATGGAGTAGTTCAAGGCAGCTCGTCCCACCAGCTGGCCCTGCACCCAAAATTCCATCCTCAATTTGTGGAATCTGCAGATGTGTGAACCATGAATACAGAAGGCCAACTGTGTGTGCTTCCAGAGTTAGAATTTGGCTTTAGGCTCCAATAAAAACACGTGAACTTTTCTCTGGGGAAATCTTTAGTGTAGGAATGTCTTGTCATTTGAGTTCCAAAGGACCTAGAACCACTTGCTTGACCTGTAGACCCTGAACATGGCTCCGCAGGGGTGACTCTGTCCTCTTCTTCCAATCCCATTCCTCTATACAAAAGGAAATCAATAACTAGGAAGGGAGGCTTACCTTTTGGTGACAAAAAGACCTCAGGTTATCTTCCTTTTTCCTACTGATAATCCTGGTAGGTAAAGTCTTTCTCACTGTTTTTCCCTGAGATTAGGAGATTAATTGTGCTATGCGATAGTTTGAGCATTCTTTGACATTGCCTTTCATTGGGATTGGAATGAAAACTGATCTTTTCCACTTGTGTGGCTACTCTGAGTTTTCCAAATTTGCTGGCATATTGAGTGCAGCACTTTCACAGCATCATCTTTTAGGATTTGAAATAGCTCAACTGGAATTCCATCACCTCCACTAGCTTTGTAATGATGCTTCCTAGGGCCCACTTGATTTCACATTCCAGGATGTCTGGCTCTAGGTGAGTGATCACACCATCATGGCTATCTGAGTCGTGAAGATCTTTTTTGTATAGTTCTTCTGTGTATTCTTGCCACCTCTTCTTAGTATCTTCTGCCTCTGTTAGGTCCACACCATTTCTGTGCTTTATTGTACCCATCTGTGCATGAAATGTTCCCTTGGTATCTAATTTTCTTGAAGCGATCTCTAGTCTTGCCACTCATCTCCCATGCTGGCAAAGTAATGCTCAAAATTCTCCAAGCCAGGCTTCAACACTATGTGAACCATGAACTTCCGGATGTTCAAGCTGGATTTAGAAAAGGCAAAGGAACGAGAGATCAAATTGCAACATCTGTTGGATCGAGAAAGCAGAGTTCCAGAAAAACATCTGCTTCTGCTTTATTGACTACACCAAAGCCTTTGACTGTGTGGATCACAATAAACTATGGAAAATTCTGAAAGAGATAGTAATACCAGACCACCTGACCTGCCTCCTGAGAAATCTGTATGCAGATCAAGAAGCAACAGTTAGAACTGGACATGGAACAGCAGACTGGTTCGAAATTGGGAAAGGAGTACATCAAGACTGTATATTATTAGCCTGCTTATTTAACTTATATGCAGAGTACTTAATGAGGAAATGCTGGACTGGAAGAAGCACAAGCTGGAGTCAAGATTGCTGGGAGAAATATCAATAACCTCAGATATGCAGATGACACCACCGTTACGGCAGAAAGTGAAGGAGAACTGAGGAGCCTCTTGATGAAAGTGAAAGAAGAGAGTTGGAAAAAGTTGGCTAAAAACTCAACATTCAGAAAACTAAGATCGTGGCATCCAGTCCCATTACTTCATGGCAAATAGATGGGGAAACAGTAGAAACAGTGATAGACTTCATATTTGGGGGCTCCAAAATCACTGTAGTTGGTGACTGCAGCCATGAAATTAAAAGATGTTTGCTCCTTGGGAGAAAAGTTAGGACCAACCTAGACAGCATATTCAAAAGCAGAGACATTACTTTGCCAACTAAGGTCTGTCTAGTCAAAGCTATGATTTTTCCAATAGTCATGTATGGATGTGAGATTTGGACTATAAAGAAAGCTGAGCACAGAAGAATTGATGCTTTTGAACTGTGGTGTTGGAGAAGACTCTTGAGTGTCCCTTGGACTGCAAAGAGAACCAACCAGTCCATCCTAAAGGAATATTCATTGAAAGGACTGATGCTGAAGCTGAAACTCCAATACTTCAGCCACCTGATGTGAAAAACTGACTGATTTGAAAAAACCCTGATGTTGGGAAAGATTGAAGGTGGGAGGAGAAGGGGACGTCAGAGGATGAGATGGTTAGATGGCATCACCAACTCAATGGACATGAGTAAGCTCTGGGAGTTGGTGATAGACAGGGAGGTCTGCCGTGCTGCAGTCTATGGGGTCACAAAGAGTTCGATACGACTGAGCCACTGAACTGAACTGAGGAGAGTTAAGTTCTTCCCCAAGACTGGAGGAGCCTGGGAGGATTGGGAGGTCTCTGCTGCCATGACTGCTCTCCTCAATATTTTTTTGCTTGTAAATTTGAATGGCAGCCTGTTGGTTCTATTTCAGAAATTTCCCATAGAGGTTGCACAGTTTATTTGCTAAACCAGGGGAACATGTGGCTGTCCTGAGTTGAGTTCATTAAAGATGTAAATCTCAAGTGATGCTCCAAAGATTGGCAAACACAGCCTGCAGGCAAATCTGACTTTGGCCTATTTTTGTACTAAGAGCTCAGAACACCTTTTCACATTTTAAAAATTGCAGCTCAGCAGTAAAGAGTCCGCCTGCCAATGCAGGAGACTCGGGTTCAATCCTGGGGTCAGGATGATCTCATGGAGAAGGAAATGGCAGCCCACTCCAGTATTCTTGCCTGGGAAACCCCATAGACAGAGGAACCTGTTGGGCTACAGGTTAGTTACTTAGCAACTAAATGACAGAATGTACATAATATAAAATTTACCATTTTAACCATTATTAAGTTCAGTAGCATTCATTACACTGATGGCTTTGGGTTGTTTTTGTTTTTGTTTTTGTTTTTAACATTTAGAGAGTTATAACAGCAAAGAATATGTGACATATTCATGTAGCTTGAAAGCCTGGAATATTTCCTGCTCAGTCTTTTACAGAAAAGGTTTACTGACCCCTGTCTGGATCTTTCTCTGTACATGGGAAAGTGAGTATCATGATTAGGAGCATCAGCTGTGGAATTGGGGAGCTCTGAGTTCTCTTCTGGTTCTGTTACTATTAATGTTGTCAGCTAAACAACTTGAGGCAAGTTATGTAACATCTGAGCCTTGTTTTTCTCAAGCCCTGTAAAATGTCAATTATAATAGTACTTAACCTCATAGACAGCTTCCCATGTGGTGCTAGTGGTACCGCCTGCCAGTGCAGCGGATATAAGAGATGTGGGTTTGATCCCTGGATTGGGAAGATCCCCTGGAGGAGGGCATGACAACCCAATGCAGTATGCTTGCCTGGAGAATCCCATGGACAGAAGAGGACCCTGGCAGGCTACAGTCCATGCAATCACAAAGAGTCGGACACAACTGAAGCAACTTAGCTCTCACGCAACCTCAGAGCCATCTCTTGATTAAATGAAGGAATATTTGTGAAATATCATATTAGTTAAGATACTTTAAGTGAGATTTATTGGGCTCATGTAAATGACATGTCCAGAGATTAGTAGACACACTTTTTCCTTGGAGGTGGAGGGCTCTTGCTAAAGTTGCTGGCCATAGGAGAGACCAGCCTGAGGGCAAAGCTAGCCCAAAGAGGAGGCCACAGTTAAAAAAAAATTCTCAGAGAAATGGAACCACCATCCTGATGACTTGCTGGATTTTCTAGTCAAACTGAAGCCTTTCCCACTTTTGGACCTGTCAGTTATGAATGCCTATAAATCTTCTGTACTATTTAAGTTATCTTAGCTGAGTTTGCTAATGCTTAAACTGGAAGTATTGTGCAGGGCTGCGGTAATAAAAGTCTGTGGACTGGGTAGCTTTAACAACAGAAATTAATTTTCTTAACGTTCTGGATGCTAGGAGTCAAGATCAGGGTGTCTGCAAGGTTGGTGGATTCTGAGGGCTTGTATTCTTGAAATGTAGTTGGCTATCTACTCTTTTTACATGGCCTTCTCTCTGCCTGTCTGTGTCCTAATCTCCCTAGGGATGACATAGTCCTATTGAATTAGGATCCACCCGTGTGACCTCATTTTACTATAATCACCTCTTTAAAGGCCTTATGTCCAAATATGGTTCCATTCTGAGGTACTGGGGGTTAAGACTTCAATGTATGAATGGTGGAGGATACAATTCAGCCCATAACGTGTTCTGATTTTTATAGTTTTCTACATGTATTAACTACTCCTGTAAATAATACAACAGTCAGGATTGTCTTAGTTTAGGCCAGTCAGAACCCACCCATGGACCTGGGTGGGGATACAGTAAGGGAGGGTTATAGTGCCTGTTGGGAGAGCCACTACCTCCATTAACATACTTCCTTAGACAGAGCAGACACCGTCAGATTTATTCTCTACTAGTATGAGTTGTTTTTAGAAGATAACTTTGGACTTTATTGTAAGGCTCATGAGCAATTAACAATGTATTTTGAACTTTTAAAAATCCTTTCAATTTGTCACATCATTTTTAAAGTGAATTTGCTTTAGAATTGCAAGTCCAGGATGACTCTCCAAAAGTCATCTGGATATTTCTGAGCCTCCATGAGGTACGACATTTACACCAGCCCAGAGGGCTATGTCCCTCACCTGAAAGTCTCTAGTACTTCCTAGCATACCATCACCACACAGTCAAGCTGACATTTCATGTGCAAGGGAAGGGACCTAAAAGGACTAGAGCTTCTTTCTCAATATAGCTGCTGCTGCTACGTCGCTTCAGTCGTGTCCGACTCTGTGCAACCCCATAGACGGCAGCCCACCAGGCTCCCCTGTCCCTGGGATTCTCCAGGCAAGAATACTGGAGTGGGTTGCCATTTCCTTCTCCAATGCATGAAAGTGAAAAGTGAAAGTGAAGTCGCCCAGTCGGGTCTGACTCTTCACGACCCCATGGACTGCAACCTACCATGCTCCTCTGTCCATGGGATTTTCCAGGCAAGAGTATTGGAGTGGGGTGCCATTGCCTTCTCCATCTCAATGTAGCACTGGCATTCAAATTCCAGTAGATACTACTGAATCAGTTAACTGTGGCTGGGTAACAAATCATTCAAATATAAGACTGAAAACAATAGTAGCTTACTCTTTCTAATGGTTCTGTGGGCTGGCTCCATGGTTCTGCTGGTTTTGCCTGGGCTCACTCATGGGCCCATTAAGCTCGAGGGTTGGCTGGACAGGAAGGTCTGTGATGACCTCACTCACTTGCCTGGAGTTCATGGTCATGGTGATCTACTGGTGCACCTGGGTTCTCTTCTAGTAGGCGAGACCTATTTAGTGCTCTTGAGGAAGTATTCCACGAGAGCAGAAACTCCAAAGCCTTTTATGGCCTGGTGTTGAAAGTCACCCAAGGTCGCTTCTGCCATGTACATGATCAAAACATATCACATGGCTAGCTCAAATTCAATGGAGAGGGGAAAAACCCCACCTGCTGCTGTGAGGAATGGCAAAGTCAGATTGCAGAGGAGCCTGAAAAGAAGCTATGACTCATTAGGAGCTGCTGTGGTAACAATGCCACAGCTGCTAATGTTCACTGACCCCAGATGCATTTCCTGGATTGTGACTTACATGGAATACTAGGCGAGAAAGTAATCCAGGTTTGTATGCAGATGTATAGATTTTTTCAAAATGTATTCATAAGTGTGCTTATTGTAAAGAATCCACCTGCCAGTGCTGGAGACTAGGGTTCAATCCATGGGTCGGGAAGATACGCTGAAGGAAGACATGGCAACNTGTGACCTCATTTTACTATAATCACCTCTTTAAAGGCCTTATGTCCAAATATGGTTCCATTCTGAGGTACTGGGGGTTAAGACTTCAATGTATGAATGGTGGAGGATACAATTCAGCCCATAACGTGTTCTGATTTTTATAGTTTTCTACATGTATTAACTACTCCTGTAAATAATACAGCAGTCAGGATTGCCTTAGTTTAGGCCAGTCAGAACCCACCCATGGACCTGGGTGGGGATACAGTAAGGGAGGGTTATAGTGCCTGTTGGGAGAGCCACTACCTCCATTAATATACTTCCTTAGACAGAGCAGACACAGTCAGATTTATTCTCTACTAGTATGAGTTGTTTTTAGAAGATAACTTTGGACTTTATTGTAAGGCTCATGAGCAATTAACAATGTATTTTGAACTTTTAAAAATCCTTTCAATTTGTCACATCATTTTTAAAGTGAATTTGCTTTAGAATTGCAAGTCCAGGATGACTCTCCAAAAGTCATCTGGATATTTCTGAGCCTCCATGAGGTACGACATTTACACCAGCCCAGAGGGCTATGTCCCTCACCTGAAAGTCTCTAGTACTTCCTAGCATACCATCACCACACAGTCAAGCTGACATTTCATGTGCAAGGGAAGGGACCTAAAAGGACTAGAGCTTCTTTCTCAATATAGCTGCTGCTGCTACGTCGCTTCAGTCGTGTCCGACTCTGTGCAACCCCATAGACGGCAGCCCACCAGGCTCCCCTGTCCCTGGGATTCTCCAGGCAAGAATACTGGAGTGGGTTGCCATTTCCTTCTCCAATGCATGAAAGTGAAAAGTGAAAGTGAAGTCGCTCAGTCGGGTCTGACTCTTCACGACCCCATGGACTGCAACCTACCATGCTCCTCCGTCCATGGGATTTTCCAGGCAAGAGTACTGGAGTGGGGTGCCATTGCCTTCTCCATCTCAGTGTAGCACTGGCATTCAAATTCCAGTAGATACTACTGAATCAGTTAACTGTGGCTGGGTAACAAATCATTCAAATATAAGACTGAAAACAATAGTAGCTTACTCTTTCTAATGGTTCTGTGGGCTGGCTCCATGGTTCTGCTGGTTTTGCCTGGGCTCACTCATGGGCCCATTAAGCTCGAGGGTTGGCTGGACAGGAAGGTCTGTGATGACCTCACTCACTTGCCTGGAGTTCATGGTCATGGTGATCTACTGGTGCACCTGGGTTCTCTTCTAGTAGGCGAGACCTATTTAGTGCTCTTGAGGAAGTATTCCACGAGAGCAGAAACTCCAAAGCCTTTTATGGCCTGGTGTTGAAAGTCACCCAAGGTCGCTTCTGCCATGTACATGATCAAAACATATCACATGGCTAGCTCAAATTCAATGGAGAGGGGAAAAACCCCACCTGCTGCTGTGAGGAATGGCAAAGTCAGATTGCAGAGGAGCCTGAAAAGAAGCTATGACTCATTAGGAGCTGCTGTGGTAACAATGCCACAGCTGCTAATGTTCACTGACCCCAGATGCATTTCCTGGATTGTGACTTACATGGAATACTAGGCGAGAAAGTAATCCAGGTTTGTATGCAGATGTATAGATTTTTTCAAAATGTATTCATAAGTGTGCTTATTGTAAAGAATCCACCTGCCAGTGCTGGAGACTAGGGTTCAATCCATGGGTCGGGAAGATACGCTGAAGGAAGACATGGCAACCCACTGCAGTATGCCTGCCTGGAGAATCCCCACTAACAGAGGAGCCTGATGGGCTCCTCTCCATGCGGCCACAGAATCTCACATGACTGAGCAACTAAGCGCATTGTATGTATTGTTTTAAAACAGGTATTAAATGCTAGGTTTATATAATATTTTCTATTTTGCATCTGGGAGGATATATTTCAGAAAGTCCATACTACATCATTATAGCCAACTTAATTCTTCAACTGGGCTGTGCAAATAAATGACTGAAA
>SJYW01024346.1:6601-18549 GCA_006410735.1 Raphicerus campestris
TCCTTCCTTAATCAAATTTGCAACTTCAATGACATATCCTCTGTGAAACTTTCTCCCAGGCCCATGACTAATGAAAAGCACTATCAATAACTACTGCTTGTATCTCCATGAAGGAGGTTAGCCTCAATTCTATTAAGCCTGGGCTTCCCTGGTGGCTCAGATGGTAAAGAGTCCACCTGCAATGTAGGAGATCTGGGTTTGACCCTTGGTTTGGAAGATCTCCTGGAGAAGAGAATGGTTACCCACTCCAGTATTCTGGCCAGAAGAATTCTATGGACTGTATGGCCCATGGATTCACAAAGAGGCAGGCATGACTGAATGACTTTCACTTTTTCACTTTGCTCATCCTAGGAAAGTAGATATAGAAAATACATATCTCTGATCTCAAGGAATGTATTGCCTCAGACAGGTTGTTGCCTGTTTTTGCTTAGAATATTGAATCATACAGTCACAACATACTGCCTGATACTAGAGTTTAACAAATTTTATTTAAAGTTTGGGGCTACACAAGTGGCACAGTGTGTAAGAATCTGCCTGCAGTATAAGAAACGTGTTCAATCCCTGGATCAGGAAAATCCCCTGGAAGAGGGCATGGCAACCCAATCCAGTATTCTTGCCTGGAAAATCTCGTGGACAGAGGAACCTGGTAGGGTGCAGTCCATAGGGTCACAAAGAGCCGGACACAACTGAAGCAAATGAGCATACACACATTTTTAAAGTTTAGCAATTATCAATACTATCAATATTGGGCTTCCCTAGTGGCTCAGGTAGCTGGTAAAGAATCCATCTGCAATGCGGGAGACCTGAGTTTGATCTCTGGGTTGAAAAGATCCCCTGGAGAAGGGAAAGGCTACCCACTTCATTATTCTGGGCTGGAGAATTCCGTGGACTATATATAGTCCACAGGGTCTCAAAGAGTCAGACATGACTGAGTAACTTTCACAACTATCAATTCAATATTTCAGTGAATGAACAAACGGATACTCCATGGAAGCAGAAAAGAAAGAGATTTGGAAAGACATGGGGGCTAGGATGCAGAACTGTTTGCTGTTAAGGAGCCCTGGCTTTGAAGTTGCACATACCTAGATTTGGAATTCAACTCTGCCATGTATTGCTGACTATGTGAATTTAAGCTACACAAGAATATTAGATATAAAGAATTGCAGACAGAGGCTGATATTTACAGGACTAAATAAATACAGTCAAATTGTAAACTGATTTTTTGAGAACTAGGAAAATGTTGATACTAGTAAAAAACTCACTGATATATGACAGACTAAGACATTCCCATCATTCGAAGATTACAACACAATGCTAAAAATATAAACTTAGATGCCTGCATATGGGCATTTAGTTTTAACTCATTTGACATTATTACATTTTTGTATTAATTTTGGGATTTTTTTTTTCCTAAAGGAATGAAGTCAACTTTTTAAAATCCCCTCTTCCACCTCAGCCAACCACCAAACTCAACAGGGTTTTAGTCTCTTGCTTACCATGGCTGATATGAAAATTATATTTGTGAAGTGTCAAAGAGTAGGGCCCCTTCAAAAGCGTGAATCATTGTGCAACCTTTCATTTGTATTCTTTTCCCTTTTCTTTTCCTTTGGGCATAAACTTTCAGTCCTTTTTCTTATATAGATTAGAGTGCTACTGGTTCAGTTGCAGATGCTTTCAACTTTTAATTATTCATTTGAATATACATCAAAAAAATGTTTCTTAAGGTGTTCTGCTGAACATTAAGATGACTGACAATCCTAGATCAGATGATAATATTTACTTTTCCCCAAATGAGTATGACAGTTGCTGAGAATGCGCTTTGCTGAAATAAAGACTGTAGGTCATTTTCCCAATACAGATCTACTTAAGCACAACTCTATGTTTTCCCCATCACTTCTCACCATTGTATCATAAACCTTGACTTGCTAGAGACAATCAGAAAGGCAAGAGGACATAGATTCTTCATTAGTGTCTGTTTCAAAGCAAGAAATGTGAAAAGGAGATAATTGAAGCACATGTCTTATACTGCCCTACAAAATCAATCAACTTTCTCACCATGACACAAGAACCAGCTCTGAATTCATTTTATTTAAAGTAAACTTGAAGGATTTATAATGAGACTATAGCATAATCCTTGACTTTCATCATTATATAGTATCCTGCATAATTCAGAGAGAAATAGTTACAGATAGGCTATATACAAAAGTGGGAACAAGCCTAAAAGGACCACTTTCATTTTCACTTTTCACTTTCATGCATTGGAGAAGGAAATGGCAACCCACTCCAGTATTCTTGCCTGGAGAATCCCAGGGATGGGGGGAGCCCAGTGGGCTGCCGTCTATGGGGTCGCACAGAGTCAGACACGACTGAAGCGACTTAGCAGCAGTAGTATAGTACAGAGACTTATGGCTAATAGTATCAATGTTCTTATCAAGCTTAACCCAAAATGATCAAGATAGTGTGCCTCAAAGTACAAATCAGGAACCAGAAGCATTAGCATTATTTGGAATCTGTTAGACATGAAAATACTCAGCCTCCATCCCTGAACCTAAAACTCTGAGTCCAGTCCCCACCAATCCCTGTTTTAATAGGTGATTCTGATATTTGAGAAACAGTGGGCTGGGAGAAACAGAGACACCTGGTGATCAGAAAAGGAGAGAAATACATTGAACAACTTGAGAGGAGCATTAATATTCAACTGAGGAAAATAGTCCAAATTAGGCTGAATGTAAGTACAGATTTCCCTGGGCCAGATGAGATTTATAACCTCTTCTACAAGTATAACCATTAGTAGCACTTCTTTCACTCTCAGATATGTCCCCATTTGGAAGAAAAATTGTGTAGTCATCCCAGGCTAAGTTGTGTTACAAGAAAGCTAGGGAAATAAAGACTTTCTGTCCTTCTACCCTCACATCTTTCAGCATGATCTTCAGTGCTCAAACTCTTTGGAAGCCTCAGTGGCATATGAACTCTGTGGCTGTAATTCACACAAGTCAGTTTGAAAAGACATAAAGCATATCAGAGAATGGTGAAAAATGGAATAGCAAATGAAAGCTGTTGGTCACACCTGGTGTTTGATTTTCTTTATTGATTTCAGAGAAAATAAATAATACATTCATTTATTTATTACTTATTTTTTAAATTTGTTCTCTTATTGAGACCTTGATAGATATGCTGCCTTTTCCACAGATAGCAAATTATTCATGTCTGAATTTCCTTTGGTCCTTTCACTTATGAAATTGAGAAATTGAGTCAGGATCAAGATAACAAAGTGTTGGACTTCCTTGTGGTCCAGTGGTTAAGAATTCACCTGCCAATGCAGAGAACTCAGGTTGGATCCCTGGTCTGGGAAGATTCCACATGCCTATGGTCAACTGAGCCTGTGCACCACAGTTACTGAGCCCACGAGCCACAACTACTGAAGCCTGCACACCCTATAGCCTGTGCTCTGTAACAAGAGGCCACATCAATGAGAAGCCTGCAACTTCAACTAGAGAGCAGCCCTTGCTCGCTGCAACTAGAGAAATCCTACCCAGAGCAGCAAAGACCCAGCACAGTCAAAAAACAAACAAATAAAATTAAAAGAAGATAAATAGTCTCCAAAAATGTACCTCCTAGTGCAAGCATCTAGGTTGCTTGCACTAAATGTCTCCCATTTTAACTCTGATCTCAAAACCCAGGTAGGAAATTTCATATTGTTTTATGAAAGGAGGCATGAGATCATAATCTCTGTACTAGAAATGCCTAATTCTTTTCATAGAGCTGAGTTAGTAACCAAAAAGTTTTTTGATTTAAGTTTATTTTAAGTGATTGAGATACATTTGTTCCTTTGAATGTAGACTTGATATCAGATATAGCTTCTTTCTCCCTCAGAAATACAGGTGAACATGGCCCAAGCTCCATTTTCTAACATTATTTCAATCCAGATTATTGCCCACATTTTTCTGGACAGGCCCATGATTTACTCTCTCATCTTCTTTACCTCATACATATTTTGCATTTATGCTATATCAGTTCAACTTATAATAACCTTAGGTGCAGAACTCTGCTTCTTCAATTTTTTACTGTTACTATTGTTTTTAAACTTTTGCTCAATATTGAGAAGCTAGTACATCACATATTCTTTTTCCCATAATGCATAACCCTGCCACAGTATATTCTGTTTTATTATATAGGACACAGCACTATCTAAAATGATAATCTTAATTTTCTCAATTATTTTTCAATATTTCTTACCAATGCAAATTCATATGCCTAACAGAGAGGCCAAACAATATTGAAATGTCTGATTTTAGAGCACAGAAAGGTTTATTGCAGGGCTATGCAAGGAAAATGGGTAGTTTATACCCCCAACCCCCTAAAAAATCTGAAGGATTTTAGCAAGACATTTTTTTATTAAAATAATTATATTTAAATGGAGGATAATTGATTTACATTGTTGGGTTGGTTTCTGCCCTACATCAACATGAATCAGCCAAAGGTATACACATGTCTCCTCCCTCTTGAACCTCCCGCCCACCTCCCACTCCATCCCACCCAAGTTGTTACTGAGCATCAGACTGAGATCCTTGCACTATACAGCAACTTTCCATTAGCTATTGGTTTTACACATGGTATTGTATATACTTCAATGGCACTCTCTTAATTTGTCCCACCTTTTCTTTCCCGCTCTATGTCCATAAGTTTGTTCTCTATCCTTGCCTTGAAAATAGGTTCATCAATACCCTTTTTCTAGATTCCATGTATATGCATTAGTATATACAATATTTGTTTTTCTCTTTCTGATTTACTTCAGTGTGTATATCAGGGTCTAGGTTCATCCACCTCACTACAACTGACTCAAATTCATTCCTTTTTTCACGACTGAGTAATATCTCATTGGATAGTAAAACAGTGTCAGACTATATTTGGGGGCTCCAAAATCACTGCAGATGGTGATTGCAGCCATGAAATTAAAAGGCGCTTACTCCTTGGAAGGAAACTTATGACCAACCTTGACAGCATATTCAAAAGCAGAGACATTACTTTACCAACAAAAGTCCTAGTCAAGGCTATGGTTTTTCCTGCAGTCATGTATGGATGTGAGAGTTGGACTGTGAAGAAAGCTGAGCGCCGAGAATTGATGCTTTTGAACTGTGGTGTTGGAGAAGACTCCTGAGAGTCCCTTGGACTGCAAGGAGATGCAACCAGTCCATTCTAAAGGAGATCAACCCTGGGTGTTCTTTGGAAGGAATGATGCTAAAGCTGAAGCTCCAGTACTTTGGCCACCTCATGTGAAGAGTTGACTCATTGGAAAAGATTCTGATGCTGGGAGGGATTGGGGACAGGAGGAGAAGGGGATGACAGAGGATGAGATGGCTGGATGGCATCACAGACTCGATGGACGTGAGTCTGAGTGAACTCCAGGAGTTGGTGATGGACAGGGAGGCCTGGCGTGCTGCAGTTCATGGGGTCACAAAGAGTTGGACACGACTGAGCAACTGAACTGAACTGAACTGATACATGTAATACAACTTCTTTATCTATTCTTCTGTCAACAGCCATCTAGGTTGCTTGCAGGTCTTAGCTATTTTTAAATAGTTCTGCAATAGACACTGAGATACATGTGTCTTTTTCAGTTGTGGTTTTCTCAATGTATATACCCAGTAGTGGGATTGCAACACAACATGTTTAAAGGCAAACTGAGGAAGCAGAGTGTTTAGTTGTTGGAAACTTCTTGGTATAGGGTTCTTTTATTTTTGAAACTGTCCACATAGGTCAGGTAACAATGATCTTATAGATCTCTAAAAAGAAAATAGTATTCACTCTTTTTCATCTTTTTAATTTCTATATGAAGTAAAAAGTGTTCTGCTAAGTTGCTTCAGTAGTGTCCGACTCTGTGCGACCCCATGGATGGCAGCCCACCAGGCTCCCCTGTCCCTGGAATTTTCCTGGCAAGAACACTGGAGTGGGTTGCCATTTCCTTCTCCAATGCATGAAAGTGAAAAGTGAAAGTGAAGTCGCTCAGTCATGTCTGACTCTTTGTGACCCCATGGACTGCTGCCCACCAGGCTCCTCCGTCCATGGGACTTTCCAGGCAAGAGTAAAGTGTTATATACTTAAAGATCAGAACCTTGAGAATGGGCTCACCCATGTATTTCAAGCTATGGGTATCATTCTTAATGCAAAGCAAAAGCAATAGAATATAAAGGTTAAAGTGGAAAAAAGAGACCTAATATGGAGTCAGATTTTCCCTATCCCATTACACATTTTCATCACTGAATTATAAGCAAAGAGAGCAGTCTTATTCTGTTTATTACTGTAGACCTTGTACCATGCACATAATAAATATGCAATAAATGTTAGCATGTTGAGTAGCCAACTGAATATGTGGATGGATAAATTCATAACTGAATAATAGTACATGGTTTTCACTTCTACTCTTTTCCTCACTTATCTTCCCAACACTTTTCTTAACTCCTACCCACTTCAGAATTCTTGCCTGGAGAATTCCATAGGCAGAGGAGCCTAGCAGGCTACAATCCATGGGGTCGCAAAGAGTCAGACATGACTGAGCCACTGTCACTCACTCTTCTCCCTACATCTCATCTTTGCTCTTCTCTTCTCTCTTGTCACCTCTTTCTACTTCTTTTCCTTTTCCTCTTTGTTTTCTTCCTTCAAAGAAATGTCTTTTATTTCAGGTATCCTTAGAATGGGCTTCCCAGGTGGCACTAGTTGTAAAGAACCTGCCTGCCAATGCAGGAGACTTAAGAGATGTGGATTAAATCCCTGGATGGGGGAGATTCCCTGCAGGAGGGCATGGCAACCCACTCCAGTATTTTTGCCTGGAGAAACCCCATAAACAGTATATCCTGATGGGTTATAGTCCATAGGGTCACACAGAGTTGAATAGGACTGAAGTGACTTAGCACAGCAAAGCATAGCACATTCTTAGAATACTCATCACCACAAAAGGCACTTACACAATTTTTTGACTCTGTTTTCTTAAAAGAAAGTCATGGGTTCCTCTAAATAAAATTTTCATAAAGACAATTTTCTCTACCACTTGTGCAGCAAATATTCATTAAGCTCTATTCCAGTGCTATACTAGATAAGGAGCTTCCAGGAGGAACATGCTTAGTTGCTGAATTGTGTCCAGTGTCTGTGACGCTTTGGACTATAGCTCTCCAGGCTACTCTGTCCATGGGATTTTTTAGGCAAGAATACTGGAGTGGGTTGCCATTTCCTTCTCCAGAGGGGTATTCTCAATCCATGGGTTGAAACTGCATCTCCTGTGTCTCCTACATTGCAAGAGGATTCTTGCACTGAGCCATCAGGGAAGACCAAAGGAGGAGCATAGCAGACATAATTACTCATGTGGGGGCCTTAACATGGTGGAAAAGAGAGATATTAATTTGATTATAAACTATTCATTTGGATCATTATTACAAACTGAGATTAATGCTATGAAGGAAGTGATAAGGAACCATGAAAACATATTACCATGGAAACATATAGTCTGGAGATTCAAAAAGGGCTCGCTTTACAGTAAACTTGAATGGAGAAATGAAGCAATAGAAGTTTATTAAGCAAAGGGGGTGAAAGCATGCTTAAATTAACAGATGTATAAAGGCCCTCGTATAGGAGGGAATGTGGCAATTGTAAACATTAAAGGACTGGTAGTGACTGGAGTATTATGAGCAAGAGAGATGGACAAAAGCATGGTTCTTCAAAATATTGAGGTCAAAGTAGATATTTTAATCTTATCATTAAAATGATACAAGGGTCTGAGCATGGACTTTTTAAAGTGAAATATTTCTTTACCTGCAACCAAGCGTGGGAAACCAACTGGAAGGGATTGTAAATAAGTGCATAGAGATCAGTTAAGATCAGCAATTCTCCAGGCCAGAATACTGGAGTGGGTAGCCTTTCCCTTCTCCAGGGTATCTTCCCAATCTAGGGATCGAACCCAGGTCTCCTGAATTGTAGGCAGATTCTTTACAAGCTGAATCACAAGGGAAGCCCATGAGTATAAAATAAATAACAAATAAAGACCTACTGTACAGCACTGGGAACTCTATTCAATACCTGCTGTACAGCACTGGGAACTCTATTCAGTACTCTGTAATGGCCTATATGCAAAAAAAAAAAAAAAAAAAAAAGAGTGAATATATGTATGTATAAACTGACTCATTTTGCTATACAGTAGAAAGTGACACAAAATTGTAAATCAGCTCTACTCCAATAAAATTTTAAAGAAATAATAAAGATTCAAGATCTTTGGGGAAAAAAAGTGCATATGAAGTTCTGTATCTCCTAACATGCATGTAGGAGGATTTTGTTAAGTTTTACAACTTGAAACAGAATTTCTGGCCATAGAGTACATACATCCTCAATACTGGTAAATGTTACCAATTTGTTCCCTGGAAAATGTCATACAATTTATACTTCAGTAGTGTCTAAGGGTACATGGTGCTTTAAATTTTCCTCTTTACTTGGAATTGACACATTAAAAAAAAACCCAAAACCTGTAATTCTGAGAAGGAAATTAAATTCTGTGTAATAATAATTTTATTTCCCTGAATAATTGGATTATTTTACATTTCCATGGTTACTACTGAAGTTCTGAATCTTGACAAGTGTTTATTGGTTTATTATATTTCTTCTATGAATTATTTATTTTATATTGGATTGTGTTTTCTTTTGATCTGTAGACAAAATTTTCTGATTGGTATCTTTCTCATCTCTGTGACAAACATTTTCTTTCCATTCTGAGTTGTCTTCTCATGTTTATTTATCATTTCATTGATGATCTTTTTTCACTGTTAAATTCAATTAATTTTACTTTATATTAAGTATTTTTGCCTCTTTTTGAGAAATTATGTTTATCTCAAATAAATTGGCATATACTTTTCTATTTAAAGTTTGTTTTTCTATATATTATTTAATTCACTTGGATTTTTTCATTGTATGGTAAATATGACTTAATCTAATTTATTTTCATATAGGAAGCAATTGAGCTAGCACTGTTACTTGAACATCTTTCTCTAATCTCATTTGCTAGTTCATTTGCACATTGTTTTCAGGCATTCAAAATAATGTGTCTGGACTTGATTTCATTATACTAACTTTGGTCTGTCATTTTCCTTTACTATACTATTTTAATTTCTATCATATACTAATATAAATTTTGACTCCTAGTAAAGTAGGACATGGGACTTCCCAAGTGGTACTAGCAGTAAAGAAACTGCCTGCCAATGCAGAGACACAAGAGAGGTGATTTCAATCCCCGGGTTGGGAAGATCCCTTGGGGAAGGGCATGGCAACCCACTCTAGTAGTCTTGTCTGGAGAATCACCATGGACAAAGGAGCCTTGCAGGCTGCAGTCCATGTGGTCACAAAGAGTTGGATGACTAAACTGAGTGACTTAACACAGCACTGCACACACACACACACACATATGTATATATATTTTTTCAGATTATTTTTTCTTATACATTATTACAAAATAATGAGCATAGTTCTCTGATATATAGAGTAGTTCCTTGTTGGTTATCTATAATATATATAATAGTCTTGCCTGGGTAATTGCATGTACAGAGGAGCCAGATGGATTAGGGTTCATGAGGTTGCAAAGAGTCAGACACGATTGAAGTGACTTAGTATGCACACATGCAAAGTGGGACACACTTTATTTTCATTTAAAATCACATTTTTATTAATCTTTTGTGTTTTCATTTATTATTTAAAACTAGTTATTTTTTCAATTTCCTTTGGTTGCAATAACACTGAATTCATAGAGAATTTAGAAAGAAGTGACATTTATCAAATATAATCATCCTGTTCTTGGTTGTGAAATATCTTGTCTTTTATTGCCATCCCTTCTCAATACTGTTAATTTTCTCCATAAGGGAAAATTATTCACATTCATATTCTGCATGTTCATTATTATATTTTAATTTTGAAGTGTTACATTTATTTGTTGAGCTGTAATTGGCAAACAATATTA
Source organism: Raphicerus campestris (assembly GCA_006410735.1). Lineage (NCBI taxonomy): Eukaryota > Metazoa > Chordata > Mammalia > Artiodactyla > Bovidae > Raphicerus > Raphicerus campestris. The sequence continues at coordinate 16,590 of SJYW01024346.1, forward strand.
TATTAGTTTTAGTTGTATAGCATAGTTAGTCAATATTTGTGTATGTTGTGAAATGGTTACATTGTTCTGTTTCTATACAATAAAAAAGAACTAATCAAAAGGAGAAATTAAACAATCCCATGTATAAAAATCACAGAAGAATAAACTACTTAGCAATAAATTTAACCAAGGACGTGAAAGACTCCTACACTGAAAATTATTACATTGATGAAAGAAATTGAATAAGACACAAGTGAATGAGAGATATTACTGTGCTCATGGATTGGAAAAATTTAATATTGTTAATATTTCTAAATTCAGTTCAGTTCATTTCAGTCGCTCAGTCGTGTCCAACTCTTTGCGACCCCATGAATCGCAGCATGCCAGGCCTCCCTGCCCATCACCATCGCTCGGAGTTCACTCACACTCACGTCCATTGAGTCCATGATGCCATCCAGCCATCTCATCCTCGGTCGTCCCCTTCTCCTCCTGCCCCCAATTCCTCGCAGCATCATAGTCTTTTCCAATGAGTCAGCTCTTCACATGAGGTGGCCAAAGCACTGGAGTTTCAGCTTTAGCATCATTCCTTCCAAAGAAATCCCAGGGTTGATCTCCTTCAGAATGGACTGGTTGGATCTCCTTGCAGTCCAAGGGACTCTCAAGAGTCTTCTCCAACACCACAGTTCAAAAGAATCAATTCTTCAGGGCTCAGCCTTCTTCACAGTCCAACTCTCACATCCATATATGACCACAGGAAAAACCATAGCCCTGACTAGATGGACCTTAGTCGGCAAAGTGATGTCTCTGCTTTTGGTCATAACTTTTCTTCCAAGGAGTAAGCGTCTTTTAATTTCATGGCTGCAGTCACCATCTGCAGTAATTTTGGAGCCCGCAAAAATAAAGTCTGACACTGTTTCCACTGTTTCCCCATCTATTTCCGATGAAGTGACAGGACCGGATGCCATGACCTTCGTTTTCTGAATTTTGAGCTTTAAAAAGCCAACTTTTTCGCTCTCCTCTTTCACTTTCATCAAGAGGCTTTTTAGCTCCTCTTCACTTTCTGCCATAATGGTAGTGTAATCTGCATATCTGAGGTTATTGATATTTCTCCCGGTAATCTTGATTCTAGCTTATGTTTCTTCCAGTCCAGCGTTTCTCGTGATGTACTCTGCATATAAGTTAAATAAGCAAGGTGACAATATACAGCGTTGACGTACTCCTTTTCCTATTTGGAACAAGTCTGTTGTTCCCTGTCCCATTCTAACTGTTTCTTCTTGACCTGCATACAGATTTCTCAAGAGGCAGGTTAGGTGGTCTGATTTTCCCATCTCTTTCAGAATTGTCCACTGTTTATTGTGATCCACATAGTCAAAGGCTTTGGCATAGTCAATAAAGCAGAAATAGATGTTTTTCTGGAACTCTCTTGCTTTTTCCATGATCCAGCAGATATTGGCAATTTGATCTCTGGTTCCTCTGCCTTTTCTAAAACCAGCTTGAACATCAGGGAGTTCATGGTTCACGTATGGAGACGCTCTATACAGTCAACAAAAATAAGACCAGTAGCTGACTATGGCTCAGATCATGAACTCCTTATTACCAAATTTAGACTTAAATTGAAGAAAGTAGGGAAAACAGCTAGACCATTCAGATATGACCTAAATGAAATCCCTTATGATATTACAGTGGAAGTGAGAAATATATTTATGGGCCTAGATTTGATAGATAGAGTGCCTGATGAACTATAGAATGAGGTTCGTGACATTGTATGGGAGAGAGGGATCAAGACCATCGTCATGGAAAAGAAATGCAAAAAAGCAAAATGGCTGTCTGGGGAGGCCTTAAAAATAGCTGTGAAAAAAAGAGAGGTGAAAAGCAAAGGAGAAAAGGAAAGATATAAGCATCTGAATGCAGAGTTCCAAAGAATAGCAAGAAGAGATAAGAAAGCCTTCTTCAGTGATCAATGCAAAGAAATAGAGGAAAA
>SJYW01024346.1:19664-44876 GCA_006410735.1 Raphicerus campestris
AGGGATCAAGACCATCGTCATGGAAAAGAAATGCAAAAAAGCAAAATGGCTGTCTGGGGAGGCCTTAAAAATAGCTGTGAAAAAAAGAGAGGTGAAAAGCAAAGGAGAAAAGGAAAGATATAAGCATCTGAATGCAGAATTCCAAAGAATAGCAAGAAGACATAAGAAAGCCTTCTTCAGCGATGAATGCAAAGAAATAGAGGAAAAGAACAGAATGGGAAAGACTAGAGATCTCTTCAAGAAAATCAGAGACACCAAGGGAAAATTTCATGCAAAGATGGGCTCGATAAAGGACAGAAATGGTTTGGACCTAACAGAAGCAGGAGATATTAAGAAGAGGTGGCAAGAATACACAGAGGAACTGTACAAAAAAGATCTTCACGACCCAGATAATCATGATGATGTGATCACTAATCTAGAGCCAGACATCCTAGAATGTGAAGTCAAGTGGGCCTTAGAAAGCATCACTACAAACAAAGCTCATGGAGGTGATGGAATTGCAGTTGAGCTATTTCAAATCCTGAAAGATGATGCTGTGAAAGTGCTGCATTCAGTATGCCAGCAAATTTGGAAAACTCAGCAGTGGCCACAGGACTGGAAAAGGTCAGTGTTCATTCCAGTTCCAAAGAAAAGCAATGTCAAAGAATTTCTGTATTACCCAAGGCAATCTAAAGATTCAGTGTAATCTCCATCAAAGTTTTAAATGGCATTTTTCGTGGAACTAGAACAAATAATTCTAAAATTTGTAGAAATCACAAAGTCCAAAGAGCTAAGTTACACAGTCTATTTTATTTTTTAATATGCAAAGCAATATCTTTTTAATTAAAGCATAGCTGATTTATAAAATTTTATTTCCGGTGTACTCCAAAGTGAGTAATACATAATATGTGATCAGTTCAGTTCAATTGCTCAGTCGTGTCTGACTCTTTGAGACCCCATGGACTGCAGCACACTAGGCCACCCTGTCCATCACCAACTCCTAGAGCTTACTCATATTCATGTCCATTGAGTCAGTAATGCCAACCAACCATCTCATCCTTGTCGTCCCCTTTTCCTCCTGCCTTCAACCTTTCCCAGTATCAGGGTCTTTCCATATGAGTCAGCTCTTCACATAAGATGGCCAAAGTATTGGAGTTTCAGCTTCAACATCAGTCCTTCCAGTCCTTCCAGTTTTCTGAATGTTGAGCTTTAAGCCAACTTTTCCACTCTCCTCTTTCACTTTCATCAAGGGGTTTCTTAGCTCCTCTTCACTTTCTGCCATAAGGGTGGTGTCATCTGCATATCTGAGGTTATTGATATATCTCCAAGCAATCTTGATTCCAGCTTGTGTTTCTTCCAGTCCAGTGTTTCTCATGATGTACTCTGCACAGAAGTTAAATAAGCAAGGTGACAATATACAGCCTTGATGTACTCTTTTTCTATTTTTTACTTTACTAGCATGTGAGATGAGTGCAATTGTGTGGTAGTTTGAGCATTCTTTGGCATTGCCTTTCTTTGGGATTGGAATGAAAACTGACCTTTTCCAGTCCTGTGGCCACTGCAGAGTTTTCCACATTTGCTGGCATATTGAGTGCAGCACTTTCTGTATGTGTATATATATGCAATTTTTTCAGATTATTTTCTCATACACTATTAAAAATATTGAGTATAGTTTTCTAATATACACAGTAGGTCCTTGTTGGTTATCTATAATATATGTAGTAAAATATATATATTTTAATCCCAAACTCATAATTTATCCCTTCCCCACTTTCCTCTTTGGTAACCATAACTTTGTATTCAATGTCTGTAGTTTATCTCTATTTCCTATAAGTTCATTCACATTTTTTTTTTTTTTTAGATTCCAGATAAAATATAAGTAATATGATTATGGTATTTCCCTGAGTTACTTCACTTAGTATGGTAACCCTTCGGCCTATCCAAGTTGCTGTAAAAGGCATTATTTCACTCTTTTTTATGGCTGGGTACTATTCCATTGTTCAGTTCAGTTGCTCAGTCGTGTCCGACTCTTTGCACCTCTTTGCAGCTGCAGCATGCCAGGTTTCCCTGTCCATCAACAACCTCTAGAATTTGCTCAAACTTATGTCCATTGAGTCGGTATTGCCATCAAACCATCTGATCCTCTCTTATCCCCTTTTCCTCCAGCCTTCAATCTTTCCAAGCATCAGAGTCTTTTCAAATGAGTCAGCTCTTCACATCAGGTGGCCAAAGTATTGCAGTTTCAGCTTCAGCATCATCCCAGCTATTTACCTGGGGACAAACTACGGTGGATATAATGAAGATAATGGTGACCTCCCTCTAAAGATCCCATGCATGTACTGCTATAGTCTGTGCCCCACCCCTGCAGCAGGCCATCACTGACCCACATCTTTACCAGAGACTCCCAGACCCCCACAGGCAAGTCTCCTGTGTGGTTACTGTTCCTTTCCCCTGGATCCTGGTGCACAAAGTTTTTTGTGCCCTCCAATAGTCTATTTCCCAGTCCCATATAAGTTCCAGCAGCTCTATAGCAGGGTTAATGGCGACCTCCTCCAAGAGGACTTATGCCATACTCACACCCAGAGCCCCTGTTCCTGCAGCAGACCACTGCTGACCTGTGCCTCCACAGGAGATGCTCAAACACAGTTCTGTCTCAGTCTCTGTGGAGTCCCTGGGTCCTGGTGTACACAAGGTTTGCTTAAGCCCTCTGAGTGTTTCTGGTGGGAGTGGGGTTTGATTCTAAAAGTGAATTTGCCCCTCCTACCATCTTGCTGGAGCTCCTCCTTTGCCCTTGGACATGGGGTATGTCCACACAGCTGGTCCAGCAAAGCGCAGGCACCGCTCCTGACCTTGGATATGGAGTATCTCCTCTCAGCCGCTTGCCACTCCAGAGCCACACAGCCACCACTCACGGCTCCTGCACCACTGTAGGAAGTACCAAATATACAAATAAATAGCCCATATAAGTCAAGGCTAAAAGAGTTCATTATCAACCTTTTCTTCAATCAAACAAGTGCTTAGTTTTCTGTCTTGAGTTTAGTGTTTATAGTTTTTCCCTATATTCACCACAACTTGTTGGCATTTGGAATACATTTAATTTAAAAAACAAATAAACAAATAAACAAACAAACAAACAAAAACCAGATCACCAATGTCATCCTGCCAGCAGCTGAATCATGTGTGAGATGTGTCTAAAGCTGCATTTTTAAGAAGGTGTAGATGTATGTGTGCACCCCATTGCTCAGTCTTGTCTGACTCTTTGTGATCCCAGGGACTGTGGCTTGCCAGCCTCTTCTGTCCATGGAATTTTCGAGGCAAGAATAATGAAGTGGGTTGCCATTTCCTTCTCCATCAGATCTTCCCTACCTAGGTACTGAACTCAAGTCTTGTGTGCCTCCAATACTGGCAGGCAGATTTTTTATCAGTAGGGAGACCTGGGAAGACTCTTAGGTAAGAAAATGAATTAAAATCCCAACAACAGGATAACTTAAAGATAGAGGGATCTAAGATAATAGTTATTTTTAATAATTAACAGGCTCTTTGACATTTTTAGTAGAATTTAAAGTTGTTTTTCTTTGATATATATAAACAACTCTAAAGCAAAAATAATAGTGGATAATATATAGTGAAAAGACAGCAAAAACAAATTGGCAAGTTTCTTATCTAAAAGTTGTGAACCATAATGTTAATTCATAATGTTTATTTCTGAAATAGATTGTAGTGGTTAAATTGTTTGTGTCAACTGGCCTGAACCATGGAGTGCTTCATTATTTGATTATTCACCATTCTGGGTGTGTGAGGCTGTTTCTGGATGATATTAACATGTTAATTGATAGAAGGAGTTAGTAGATGGACCTCTCTAAAATGAGTGGGCCTCATCGAATCAATTATAGGTTTCCATGGTGGGGGGGGCAGAAATCTGACCCACCATCACGTAAGTACGTTTGTACTCAAACTGAACATCAGTTCTCCTGATTCTTATGTCTTTGGACTCAGGTTGAAATTACACCGTCAACTCTCCTGGGTCTCCAGTTTACCTACTCATTCTACAGGTCTTGGATTTTGTCAGATTCCATAATCCTGTCAATCAATTCCTTATAATAAATATCTATACACACACACACATGCACATACACATATATACACACATCCCTACCTCTTTTTAGTTCTATTAGTTTTGTAAGAGAAATTTGATTAATTTACACATTTACAATTCAATATTAAATATATTATTTCTCCCCTATAGCACATATTCTAGCATATAATTTATATATAACTATTGTTGTTATTGTTGTTCAGTTGCCCAATGATGTCCAAGTCTTTGCAGCCCCATGGACTGCAGCATGCCAGGCTTCCCTGTCCCTCACCATCTCCTGGAGTTTGCAAAATTTCATGTTCATTGCATTGGTGATACCAACCAATCATCTCATGCTCTGACACTCTCTTCTCCTTCTGCCCTCGATCTTTCCCAGCATCAGGGACTCTTCCCATGAGTCATCTATTTGCATCAGATGGCCAAAATACTGGAGCTTCACTTTCAGCCTCAGTCCTTCCAGTGAATATTCAAGGTTGATGTCCCTGAAGATTGACTGGTTTGCTCTACTTGCTGTCCAAGGGTTTCTCAGGAGCCATCTCAAGCACCATAGTTTGAAGGCATCAAATCTTTCATGTTCTGCCTTCCTTCTGGTCCAGCTTTCATAGCCATACCTGACCACTGGGACTTAGCCTTGACCATACGGACCTTTGTTAGCAGAGTAATGTTTCTGCTCTTCAACATACTGTTTACGTTTGCCATCTCTTTCTTGTTAAGAATCAATCCTCTTCTGATTTCATGGCTGCAGTCACTCTCTGCAGTGATTCTGGAGCACAAGAAGAGGAAAACTATCAGAACTTCCCTGTTTTCCCCTTCAAGATTATATACGTATATAATATATTATATATTATTGTATATAAGTATATATATATATATATATATGTATACATACATACATATCAGTTCAGTTGCTAGTCATGTTTGACTCTTTGTGACCCCATGGATTGAAGCATGCCAGGACTCCTGTCCATCACCAACTCCTAGAGCTTACTCAAATTCATGTCCATTGAGTCAGTGATGCCATCCAACCATCTCATCCTTGTCGTTCCCTTCTCCTCCCCACTTGAATCTTTCCCAGCATCAAGGTCTTTTCAGATGAGTCAGCTTTTATCATCAGGTGGCCNCTCCTGTCCATCACCAACTCCTAGAGCTTACTCAAATTCATGTCCATTGAGTCAGTGATGCCATCCAACCATCTCATCCTTGTCGTTCCCTTCTCCTCCCTACTTGAATCTTTCCCAGCATCAAGGTCTTTTCAAATGAGTCAGCTTTTATCATCAGGTGGCCAAAGTATTGGAGTTTCAGCTTTAGCATCAGTCCTTCCAATGAATATACAGAACTAATTTCCTTTACGATGGACTGGTTGGATAGCCTTGCAGTCCAAGGGACTCTCAGGAGTTGTCTCCAAAGCCACAATTCAAAAGCATCAATTCTTTGGCGCTCAGCTTTCTTTATAGTCCAACTCTCACATCCATACATGACCACTGGAAAAATCTTAGCTTTGACTAGACAGACTTTGTTGAAAAAGTAATGTCTCTGCTTTTTAATATGCTGTCTAGGTTGGTCCTAAGTTTTCCTCCAAGGGGCAAGCATCCTTTAATTTTATGGCTGCAGTCACCATCTACAGTGATTTTGGAGCCCCCCAAAATAAAGTCTGCCACTGTTTCCAGTGTTTCCCCATCTATTTGCCTTAAATTGATGGGACCAGATATCATGATCTTAGTCTTCTGAATGTTGAGTTTTAAGCCAACTTTTTCACTCTCCTCTTTCGCTTTCATCAAGAGGCTCTTTAGTTCTTCTTCACTTTCTGCCATAAGTGTGATGTCATCTGCATATCTGAGGTTATTGATGTTTCTCCTAGTAATCTTGATTCCAGCTTCTGCTTCATCCAGTCCAGCATTTCTCATGCTGTACTCTGTATATAAGTTAAATAAGCAGGGTGACAATATACAGCCTTGACATACTCATTTTTGGATTTGGAACTAGTCTATTGTTCCATGTCCAATTCTAACTGTTGCTTCTTGACCTGCATACAAATTTATCAGGAGGCAGATCAGGTGGTCAGGTACTCCCGTCTCTTTAACAATTTTCTACAGTTTGTTGTGATCCACACAGTCAAAGCAGAAGTAGATAAATAAAGCAGTAGTCAATAAAGCAGAAGTAGATTTTTTTTTTTCTGGAATTCTCTTGCTTTTTCAATAATCCAGTGGATGTTAGCAATTCGATCTCTGGTTCCTCTGCCTTTTCTAAATCCAGCTTGAACATCTGGAATTTCATGGTTCATGTACTGTTGAAAGTCTGACTTGTAGAATTTTGAGCATTACTTAGCTAGTGTGTGAGATGAATGCAGCTATGCTGTAGTTTGCACATTCGTTGGTATTGCCTTTCTTTGGGATTTGAATGAAACCTGACCTTTTCCAGTTCTGAAACCACTGATGAGTTTTCCAAATTTGCTGATATATTGAAGGTAACACTTTCACAGCATCATCTGTTCAGATTTGAAATAGCTCAACTGGAATTCCATAACCTCCACTAGCTTCATTCATAGTGATGTTTCCTAAGGCCCACTTGACTTCACATTCCAGGATATCTGGTTCTAGGTGAGTGATCACACCATTGTGGTTATTTGTGTCATGAGGATCTTTTTTGTATAGTTCTTCTGTATATTCTTGTTACTTCTTCTTAATATCTTTGCTCCTGTTAGGGTCATACCATTTCTGTCCTTTATTTTGCCCATCTTTACATGAAATATTCCCTTGGTATCTCTAATTTTCTTGGCAACATCTCTAGTCTTTCCCATTCTATTGTTTTCCTCTATTTCTTTGCATTGATCACTGAGGAAGGAATTCTTGTCTCTCCTTGCTTTTCTTTGGAATGCTGCATTCAAATGAGTATATCTTTTACATATGTATATATATAACTTTTTAAGATTACCAGATCATTCAACCTGCCATACAATTAAAGGGTTTCCCAGGTGGTGCTAGTGGTAAAGAATCCACCTGTCAATGGAGGAGACTTAAGGGTCTTGGGTTCAATCCCTGGGTCAAGAAGATCCCCTGGAGAAAGGCATGGCAACCCATCAGTATTCTTGCCTGGAGAATCCCATGGACAGAGGAGCCTGGCAGGCTGTAGTCCATAGGGTTGCACAGAGTTGGACACAGTGAAAGCAACTTAGCACACACAAACACACACAGCTCTACATTTGGTAAGTCCTTTTTGTTTACTCTCTCACAGATATGTTTCTCTTACAAGTTATGAATACATCAATAATTTTCTCACATTTTTTATTCTTGATTACTTTTAATTCTCTCTAATGTCTTTGCAAAAGAAGGCTCTAGCTTTGATATAGCAATTTTCTTTTGCTTTTCATCATGGCATCTATTCATCTTCAGCTCTGAGCTTTGTATAGTTAATTCAGAGCACGGAATTTATTTTTATTTCTCNTTCTCACAAACAGGGTTATCAAATGAGGATCATATTTCATGACTGCAAAATTAATAATTAACTAGATAACTAATTTGATGAATTGGAAATTAATTTGCTAATTTCTTTGTTATTTTGAAAATAGTTGTACAATCTAGTTGGATTGGGAACAAACCTTAGCTAATGGACGTGTTCAGGGTACTGATTAGAAGATGGGCTTTAGAGTCTGCCTGCAGTGCGGGGGGCCTGGGTTCAATCCCTGAGGTGGGAAGATCCCTTGGAGAAGGAAATGGCAACCCACTCCTGTATTCTTGCCTGGAAAATCCCATGGATGGAGAAACCTGGCAGGCTACAGTCCATGGAGTTGCAAAGAGTCAGATACAACTGAGTGACTTCACTCACTTCACTTTAGAGTCAGACTAAAGTGTTTTTTTTTACAATTTACTTTTACTGAAATATACTTAATTTACAATGTTGTGTTGATTTCTATCATACAGCAAAATGATTCAGTTATGTGTATGTATTCTTTTTCATATTCTTTTTTCCATTATGATTTATCACAGGATAGTAAACACAGTTCCCCATGCTGTATAGTAGGATATTGTTATTTATCCATTCTATATGCAATAATTTGCTNATTTCTATCATACAGCAAAGTGATTCAGTTATGTGTGTGTGTGTGTATTCTTTTTCGTATTCTTTTTTCCATTATGATTTATCACAGGATAGTAAACATAGTTCCCTGTGCTGTATAGTAGGACATTGTTATTTATCCATTCTATATGTAATGATTTGCTTCTGCTATGCCCAACCCCCCAATCCATCCTTCCATAACCTGCCTCCCCCTCAGCAACCACAAGTCTGTTCTCAATGTAAAAGAGTCAGACTGTTTTTAACCCTGGTTGTACAACTTATTTGCAGTGATATGTAAAGACAGAATATTCTTAACCTCTCTGACCTGAGTTTTCTCATCTGTAAAGCTTGATGGTAAGACTACTCCTCACACATTTTTTGTTTAGCACAGTAATTCACAACTATTATGTGTTTAATAATATAATCATCCCTAGAAGTTGGCCTTTTTTAGGGAAGTTATTTATTTCCCTCTAGCTTACTTTCTCTGTTGATCAAATATTAAGTCATAGGAGAGAAAAACTTGTTCTTAGTCTCTGTTAAATTAAATTCTAGTACATAAGAATATCACACACAGTCACAAAATCCTCCTTATGATATTGTTGCTTTAACTTTCCTTCACCTACATTCTACATTAAATATATACATAGAATAATAATAAAAAAACTTTTTCTAGTATAAATCATTATGTATATATAATTATTATGACAAGATGGGGAATAAGTGTGACCCAATACTGTGAAAGCATGGCTTAGTAGACAAATCATCTCAATTCTTTCTTACATAATTACTTTACTCCCAGAACCTGCTGGGTTCCTAAGAAAGAAATCCGAATTTTAATAAAATTTAGCCTGCATATGGACTTTACCAGTGGCTCAGTGGTAAAGATTTTGCTTGCAATGCAGGAGATGTAGGATATGTGGGTTCTATTCCTGGGTCAGGAAGATCCCTTGGAGGAGGGAGGGCATTTCTACCCACTCCAGTATTCTTGTTTGGAGAATCCCATGGACAGAAAAGCTGGGCAGACTACAGTGCATAGGGTCTCAAAGAGTTGGACATGACAGAAGTGACTGAGAACACACACGCATACTCAGCAGGGTAGGATGAATTAGATAAAGGACATGGTTAGCTGTGTTCTGCTCCTCTTATCATTTTCAATATTCTTCTGTCTTCGATTCACTTTGGTGTTCTCCTTTCAGTTTTTCATTTCAACTTTACAGTCTAGTCTCAAATGCTGTTATTCATTTGGTTGATACCTTCAAACGGGCTTCCCAACTTACTTAGGGTAAAGGCCCAAATCCTCCTTGTGGGCCACAAGAAAGGCCCTACCTAAACTCCTTCCACCCACTCCTCCTTTATCTTTCTGACTTTGTCTCCTGTCACTTCTCTGCTCATTCCATACACACTGGCTTTCCTGCTAAGCCCTGACTATATTCTAAACACAGATAATTTCTGGGTTTTTTTGTTTTTATCTGTGATGTTTTTCTAACTAACTTAAAAAAAGAACTTTATTTTTATTTTATTAAAAAAAACCTTTTTTTTCTATTGGGGTATAACCATTTAACAATGTTGTGATTGTTTCAGGCGAACAGTAAAGGGACTCAGCCATACATATACATGTATCCATTCTTCTCCAAATTCCCTTCCCATCCACACTGCCACATAACATTGAACAGAGTTTCATGTGCTCTATAGTATGTCCTTGTTTGTTATCCATTTTAAATATAACAAAGTGCATATGCCCCTCCCAAACTCCCTAATTGTCCTTTTCCACCATCCCTCCCACCAGCAATCATAAGTCTGCTCTCTAAGTCTGTGAGTCTCTTTCAGTTTTTTAAGTTCATCTGTATTATTTCTTTTTAGATTCCACATGTCATAGGATGTCATAGGATAGTCTCCTCTGTTTGACTTACTTCACTTACTATGAAATTTTCAAGGTCCATCAATGTTGCTGCAAATGTCATTATTTCATTCTTTCAATGGCTGAGTAATATTCCATTGTATAAATGTACCACATCTTTATCTATTCCTATTTCAATGCATATTTAAGTTGCTTTCAAGCCTTGGGTATTGTAAAAAGTGCTTCAATGAATATTGGGGTGTACATATCCTTTTAGGTCATTTTTTTCACTCTGAATATATGCCCAGGAGTAGGAATGTGCATCATATAATAGTTCTATTTTTAATTTTTTTAGGGAACTTCCATAGAGTTCTCCATAGTGGCCATACCAATTTACAATTCCACCAACAATGTAGGAGAGTTCCCTCCCCTATGCATCTTCCCCAGCATTTTTTGTTTGTGATTTTTTTTTTAATGATAGTCATTCTGATTGCTATGAGGTGATATCTCATAGTTTTGATTTGCATTTCTTTAATAATCAGTGATGATGAACAGCTTTTTATTTGCCTCTTGGCCATTTGTATGTCTTCTTTGGAGAAGTATCTATTTAGGTCTTCTGCTCATTTTTTGAGAGTGTTGTTTATTTTAATACTGTTAAATGTCAAGAACTAGTTGAAAATTTTGGAGACTAGTCCTTTATCAGTAACATCATTTCTATACACTAACAACAGAAGATCAGAAAGGGAAATTCAAGAAACAATTTCATTTATCAATGCATCAGAAAATAAAATAACTAGGAATAAATTTACCTCAGGATACAAAAGAGTATAATACTCTCTTGTCTCTGAAACTATAAGATACTGATGAAAGAAATCAAAGAAAATATGAACAGATGGAAAGATATACCATGTTCCTGCATTGGAAGAATCAATACTATCAGAATGACTATACTTCCTAAGGCAATCTACAGATTCAGTGAAATCCCTATCAAACTATTAGTGGCATTTTTCACAGAAATAGAACAACAACAATGACAAAAATCTCAAATTTTTATGGAGAAACAAAGGAATCCCAAATAGCCAAAGAAATCTTGAGAAAGAAAAATGGAGTAGAGGAATCAGGCTCCCTGACTTCAGACTATACTACAAAGCTGCAGTCATCAAAAAAGTATAGTACTGACAAAAATAGAAATACAGATCAATGGAACAGGATAGAAAACCCAGAAATAAGCCCATGAATCTATGGACAGTTAATTTATGACAAAGGAGGCAACACTACACATTGTTGACTATATAGTGAAGACATTTCTCTTCAACAAATGTTGCTGGGAAAATGAAACAATTACACACACACAAAATAAATTAGTTCATTCTTTAACTCCACATGTCATGAAAATAAGCTCAAAATGGATTAAAAGCCTAAATGTGAGACTGGATACTATAAAACTCATAGAGGAAAACATAGGCAGAACAATCTCTGACATAAATTACAGAAATATCTTTTTCAATTTGTCTCCCATAATAATGAAATAAAAATAAATAAATAGTACCTGCTTAAAAGCTTTTGCATAGCAAGGAAACAATAAGCAGAATGAAAAGACATCTATAGATTGGAAGTAAATATTTGAAATGTTTTCAATTCATATTTCCATGTGGCTCAAATGTAGTTGCAGAGATTGTTTTACCTTAGGCACATCAAGTGTGGAAAACAGAATAATGCCTCTACCCAAAGTACCAATATTTTAACTCCTAGAATCTGTGTGTATTACCCAACATGATAAAAGAACCTTGACTTTGTAGGATGATTAGGTTAACTACTTGCAATGGGGAGTATTCTGGGTTACCCAGGAGGACCCAATATAATTGTAAGGATACTTTAAGAGAGAGACAAGAGGGTCAGATTTGGAGAGAAGGCAATGCGATTATGAAAACAGAGGGAGAAAATGCTATATGATTTGAAGCCATAAACAGAAGAGCAAGGAGTGATGCTAGAAGTTAGTAAAGTCAATGAACTCCCAAGAACCTCCAGAAAGAACACAGGTACCAACACCCATTTTTGAGTTTCTGACTTCAAAAGCAAAATAAAATGAACTTGTGCTGCTTTAAGCCACAGAGTGTGGATTGATTTGTTACAATGATAAGAGAAATTGAACATATCAGGATTACCTTATTAGCCCCCTTTAATGCAGGATTGAGCCATATGATTGGTTCTGCCCAGTAGGCTGTGAGAATATATTTGCATGACCTTGAAGTTAAAGTTGTTGTTTAGCCACTAAGTCGTGTCTTACTATTTGTGACCCCATGGCTGTATCCTGGCAGATTTGTCTCCGTGGGATTGATTTCTGGGGAAGAATACTGGAGTGAGTTTCCATTTCCTTCTTGAGGGGATCTTCCTGTCCTAGGAATTGAACCCATGTCTACTGCTTGGCAAGTGGATTCTTTATCACTGAGCCACCAAGGTAGAGCTAAAGTATTGACAGGTTGATATAAGGCCCTCTCATCGTTCTTCCCACAGCACAGAGACATACAAGGTTGCGTGCTCCTGTGCAGCCCATACAAGTTAGAGCTGCTATCAGCCTTATTGCCTCAAAGACTGTGTGAAGTACAGCATAATACCCACTCTCACTGAATATATAAAAATAGCAAGAAAATGTCTCTAGTTGAATTATTTCACTGGAGTTTTGGATTCAGATTTTTACTGAAGTTTAGACTAGCACTGCTGTGAATGGTACGCATCTCCTTCAGTTCTTTTGCCAATAGTCACATTCTCAGAAAGAAATCCCCTGACCACTTAAAATACACACACACACACACAGATGCTCAATATGGCTAAACATCAAAGATATGCAAATCAAAACCACAATGAGATATCAACTTACATCTGCCAAAATGCTTATCATCAAAAAGAACATAATATTGGGCAGGATGCATAGAAAAAGTAACCTTTGTACATATAATTGGGAAGGTAAATTGGTGCAGCTCCTATTTAAAATAGTATAAATTTCCTTAAAGAAACTAAAAATAGACTTACCATTTTGTTTACCAATTCCATTTCTGGATATATATCTGAAGAAAATAAAACCACTAACTCAAAAAGATATCTGCACCCCAATGTTCACAGTAATATTATATAGAAGAGCCAAGATACGGAAGCAGTCTAAGTGCTAATCAACAGATGAAGAAGACATGGTGTGTGTGTGTGTATGTATATACACACTTTGTAGGATGATTAGGTTAACTATTTGCAATGGGGAGTATTCTGGGTTACCCAGGAGGGCCCAATATAATTGTAAGGATACTTTAAGAGAGAGACAAGAAGGTCAGATTTGGAGAGAAGGCAATGCAATTTTGAAAACAGAGGGAGAAAATGCTGTATGATTTGAAGCCATAAACAGAAGAGCAAGGAGTGATGCTAGAAGTTAGTAAAGTTAATGTGTATATACACACACATATATATACGGGCTTCCCTTGTAGCTCAGTCAATAAAGGATCTGCCTACAGTGCAGGAGACCCAGGTTCGATCCTTGGGTTGGGAAGATCCCCTGGAGAAGGAAATGGCAACCCACTCCAGTATCCTTGCCTGGAAAACCTCATGGACAGAGGAGCCTGGTGGGCTACAGTTCATGGGTTCGCAAAGAGTTGGACACGACTGAGCGACTAACACACATAACACACACATATATATACACACACACACACATACAAAAGAAGAATGTTATTAGTCATAAAAAACTATGAAATTCTTCCATTTGCCACAATATGGATGGACCTAGAGAGCATTGTTTAATGAAATAAGTGAGTCAAAGAAAGGCAAATATTCTGTTATCACTTATATGTGAAATTTAAAANCATACAAAGGAAGAATGTTATTAGTCATAAAAAACTATGAAATTCTTCCATTTGCCACAATATGGATGGACCTAGAGAGCATTGTTTAATGAAATAAGTGAGTCAAAGAAAGGCAAATATTCTGTTATCACTTATATGTGAAATTTAAAAAAGAAAACCAATGAATATATATAACAAAATAGAAACAGATTCACTGGTTACCAGTGGGTAGAGGGAAGGTGGGGGCAAGATCAGGGTATAGGATTAAGAAGTACAAGCTACAATGTATAAAACAAATAAGCAACAAGGATACATTGTACAGCACAGGGAATATAGCCTTTATTTTTTAATAAATCTAAAATGTGTACAGTATAAATATATTGAATCATGATGTTGCACACTTGATACTAATATTCTAAATTAACTTACTTCTATAAATATTGTCATGAAAATAAATTTCCCTCTTGCCTTAGTTTATTTCTTTTTTCCTTTCTCACCATCTATATTTTTTGGCACTTAAGATTATTTAGCTATGTATTTTGTCATCACCTATCTCCTCCACACTGTCACTGTCCTATTGTAGCCTGGAGGCCTAAGGAATTAGGAGAGGCATGTTAATGTCAGATCCAACCGTATAGAGATTTTTCTCTACTTATCATGGCTTTTTCCTAGCACTTGGNTTTAGCTATGAATTTTGTCATCACCTATCTCCTCCACACTGTCAATGTCCTATTGTAGCCTGGAGGCCTAAGGAATTAGGAGAGGCATGTTAATGTCAGATCCAACAGTATAGAGATTTTTCTCTATTTATCATGGCTTTTTCCTAGCACTTGGAATAGTGTCTGCCATTTTTCACAGATTGATAGATAAATGAGTTTATGCAAGTGCCTCTCCATTCCCTGATCCCTTTGTTCCTGATCAGACTTATTTCAACTCACAACCTGACTTCAGCTTCTGCCCCATGCTGCTCTAGCACTTCATTTCTGAACCATTTTTTTCAATTCTGTCTATCAAATCTACTTTGCACAGTATGGCCAGAACGTCTTCTTTTTTTTTTTTTTCTTCCCTTGAACTTTGATAGAACATGAAGAATGAAACAAAGAACAAGAAATTTGGACCAAGAACCAACCACAAGCTAGATAATGAGGTACAGAAAAAAATGTAGTTCATCTTCAAGTATTTCATGATCATGAGTGGTGACATGCAAATTGAATCAAAATTATAATCAATTATAATTAATCAGTTAGCATTTAATTAATTAGTAAATATATAAACTGTTACCTTTCACTAACACACTGAGTTTAAGACACACGTGTTTAAACTGGATAACTTGCATTTATTCAGAAAATATTGTGTAGCTATCACTATAATTCATGCTGGGAATATAAAAGTGAGCTCAATTGACAGTATCATTGCCTTATACTGCTTAGTGGTCAAAGGAATTAGTAGAAGCTTGTGAAGAAAGGAAGACGGCCATTCACATTTGGTTCAGAGAGTATAGCAAAAGAAATTGCCTGCAAGCTGTGATGAATTACAGATGATCTGGAATATCTGGGTTACAGGGTCAGGACATTAAGAAGATCAATGGAGGCCTTAGATTAACAATATATCAAAAGGCTTAGAATTTTTTGTGAAAAAAATTTGGTTCATCAAATTAAACAGAAGAGTCATATGATTATGTACACAATTTGGAAAGATTGTTCTGTAAGAAATGTAGATAGATGAGAAGAGGACAAAGCTATAGTCAGGATGTCCTGTTAGAATCCTGTTATAACAATCCTAAAGAGAAATTATAAGACTCTTTGAAATTAGGCATAACAGTGGGAAAAAACGAGTAGCTGAATGACTGAAAATTAAGGTTTCAAATTAAAAAAATAAAAATATTGGTTCAGAGATGAAGTCAATCAAGACATTGAACACAAACTTTTATTTTGGAATATCCTAATTGAAACCAGACAGGTGGTAACCTTAATTTAATTGGCATTTTCTGTGTGCCCTGATAATGATTTTCTCCCTCCTGGATCTCAAACCATATGCTAAGCTTAAATGCTTCTGTTTATTTTAAAACCTTCTTAGATAATGCCTGTTAATTTTTCCAAAGGATATTTATTTGAAACCAAATTAAAACGTTTCAGCTTAAAAAAATGAAGGAAAAAAACCCTGTGAATATCATAATTTATGGCAATGATGGATGTCTGCTTTGATTTTAAATTTATAAGATATTTCCAATTATTAATATGCACAGTTCTTTTTTATTATTTTATTTTTAAATATTTTATTCTACTTTACAATACTATATTGGTTTTGCCATACATTGACATGAATNCTTGAACCATTACTATAAAACTCCTCACTACTCCATCCAGGTTGAGACACAGTGTTGAGGGCTCTATCCCTCTGTGGCCCCCTCTGCCTAGAAAAATAGTAAAGCTATTTTCTACTTCACTCCAAACTCTGTCCCTGAGATTTAATTTGTTATCGGGGTATGGAGACTGGATTCAGCTTCTCTACCATCACCAAGAGAGAAGAGCAACAAGAAATATTATAGACCAGTACTTAAATACATGATATTGCATCTATGGAGAATGTAGGAGAAGAGCAGAGCCCATATTATCTATGTCAGCTGGGATCACACCTTCTCTATGATATGGTAAGAGAATCACTGCTAGTGAATAATTATTAAATATGTATACATATGGCTGTTCATGTTGATGTTTGGCAGAAACCAACACAATTCCATAAAGCAGTTATCCTTCAATAAAAAATAAATTAATTAAAGAAGAAATATTTATGGTCTGAATGACATTGGGCCTTGAGTGCAACTGGGCACTTGGAATAGAAATTTAAGTAAATGAAACAAAAATATATGTATAAGCCCATTTGGAGGTGACAGTAGGGATCTAGCCCACAACCAAAGATAAACCAAAAGATATCTTGCAAAATATAAATCAAAATAAGAAAAATTAAGAAAGGAAAACTAGTGGCAGGAAAACTAGGGAAAAGAGGAAGCAAAATAAGCAGAGAGGACTTCTCTGATGGTCCAGTGGCTAAGATTTCATGCTCCTAATACAGGGGGCCCAGGTTCAATCCCTGGTCAGGGAATTAGAACCCATATGCCACAACTAAGACCCAGCACAGCCAAAATAAATAAATACTAAAAAAAAAAAAAAAAAAGCCAGGAACTTGAGGTAACCTCAGAATATTGCTTTGTTTTATTTTCCAATGATAAATAAAATATTATCTTATTTCTTCATCAAAATTACAACTGTTTGTCCCTTGACCAATACCATTCCCACATCAGAGCAATATTATCCTGTGATCAAAACCCATACGCATTTTAACCCAGGATTTAGGGGTTCTATTTGTGCAGTTTATCTTTTACTTGCAAAGTCTTTTTTCTTTATTGTTTCACTAACTTTGGCTGGACTCTTTCATATGATTTCCTTCTAAGCTCTATCTCACCTTTTTGTCACTATGCTAAATAGCTGCTCTTAGAAGAGCCGCATGCTTTGACCTTTCACAGAATCAAAATAATTTCTTAGCAACCTCTTTTCTAGGACCACTTCAAATTTTATCAACAATGAATTGTTTGTGACTGCTAGGTTAGGTCACTGTGTTACCATAAGATGTGATAATACATACTGGTTGAATCAAACTTTTCTGGAAATGTTATGTATTAATAGCACCAAGAAAGAGTCAAATTACCCAGAATCTATTTCACTTGGTGAAAATAAGCATCTAAAGGCTCACAAATGGAATTGTTTTGACATATTATCTAAAAGGGTGCTGAGAAATCAGATGATAAAACAGGAGTTCTCTTTTCATGAGTTTTTGATGGATATTTAAGAAAAACATTTTGAAGAATTATATTGGGAATGCAAAGTGAGTCTCTAGATGAAGTCATTCTCAAATGAAATTTGGTACACACACCACTTTCCAGTTTTCAGAAATGATGCCCTTGGAAAGCATAAAAATTATACTAGGAGAGTGAAGTGAAAGGTGTGCCAACACCAGACAAGGAGAAAAAGTGTTTCTTTGGGACGGAATATGATACCAATTGAATGGTTTCTGCTGTATTGAGATAAATGCGGAAAATTTATCCAGCAATGCTTACTCAAAAGTGAAAGATCAAGATTAATATATCATTTATGATACCAGTGTTTCCACTGAAAAGGAGAAGGAGATGGGTATATTTGAATCCTGGTTAAAGGATTAGGAAACACTCTCCTACTTCTGTGAGCAATCTTGTAGTTCTGAGGGAACTGGTAAAGTTTACATTAGCAGAAGCAGATGCAGTGATGACAACAGAGACAGGCATTATGAAAAGTTCAACTCTGGCAAGATTTGAACCAGGAGGCAGGAATAACATTGTGTGTTGTGTTGTTAGTGACTTGATCTTGGAACATCCTGGCCATGAGTAGTGACAACTAGTGAAACCACACGGTTCTGCAGCAGAACCATACATACTGGAAAACAAGCTGGAAGCTAGGCTACCTGGATGGCACTAGCAAGGAGAAGAGGTGAGCTCCACTACAAAGAGGGGAATGAGAGCAAAACAGAAGGAAAGAGCCACAGTGTTGCACAGAGTGCTGGCACAAAGGCAAAGCACACTCCCTCTCATTGCTGGCTTCCCCAAACTCTCTTTGTGTTCTCTTCTTAACTAATGTATGCAGGAAAATCATGCAAGATTAATAAGAACAATAAAGAAGATTAACAAACCCCAGCGTTTATATTCATTATTTAATCAGAACACCCTAAGACATCCCTGAAAGAAATTCAAAGGAATTTCCATTTTTTGCCGTTGAACTTTGGTAATAGAATTATCAAGGTAGAATCCTGGCTATTTAGTAACCTTGGGGCATTGGACAAAAGCAATTGAACAGTCTAATTTTACTTTTCTAAAAAAAAAAAAAAAACTGGTGATGGTCAAACATTAGGGTATATATATGTGATAATATTTAACCCAATGTTTTATTCATCACAAATACATATACACACATGCAAATCATAGTTTCTCCTCTTCTTTCATCTTCTGTACTTAAAAAACAAAGACTGAGTGGTAAGATCTGGGTTAATGGTGGTTATAGTATAAAAGAACATTTGATTTATGGANAAGCCAGGAACTTGAGGTAACCTCAGAATATTGCTTTGTTTTATTTTCCAATGATAAATAAAATATTATCTTATTTCTTCATCAAAATTACAACTGTTTGTCCCTTGACCAATACCATTCCCACATCAGAGCAATATTATCCTGTGATCAAAACCCATACACATTTTAACCCAGGATTTAGGGGTTATATTTGTGCAGTTTATCTTTTACTTGCAAAGTCTTTTTTCTTTATTGTTTCACTAACTTTGGCTGGACTCTTTCATATGATTTCCTTCTAAGCTCTATCTCACCTTTTTGTCACTATGCTAAATAGCTGCTCTTAGAAGAGCTGCATGCTTTGACCTTTCACAGAATCAAAATAATTTCTTAGCAACCTCTTTTCTAGGACCACTTCAAATTTTATCAACAATGAATTGTTTGTGACTGCTAGGTTAGGTCACTGTGTTACCATAAGATGTGATCATACATACTGGTTGAATCAAACTTTTCTGGAAATGTTATGTATTAATAGCACCAAGATAGAGTCAAATTACCCAGAATCTATTTCATTTGGTGAAAATAAGCATCTAAAGACTCACAAATGGAATTGTTTTGACATATTATCTAAAAGGGTGCTGAGAAATCAGATGATAAAACAGGAGTTCTCTTTTCATGAGTTTTTGATGGATATTTAAGAAAAACATTTTGAAGAATTATATTGGGAATGCAAAGTGAGTCTCTAGATAAAGTCATTCTCAAATGAAATTTGGTACACACACCACTTTCCAGTTTTCAGAAATGATGCCCTTGGAAAGCATAAAAATTATACTAGGAGAGTGAAGTGAAAGGTGTGCCAACACCAGACAAGGAGAAAAAGTGTTTCTTTGGGACGGAATATGATACCAATTGAATGGTTTCTGCTGTATTGAGATAAATGCGGAAAATTTATCCAGCAATGCTTACTCAAAAGTGAAAGATCAAGATTAATATATCATTTATGATACCAGTGTTTCCACTGAAAAGGAGAAGGAGATGGGTATATTTGAATCCTGGTTAAAGGATTAGGAAACACTCTCCTACTTCTGTGAGCAATCTTGTAGTTCTGAGGGAACTGGTAAAGTTTACATTAGCAGAAGCAGATGCAGTGATGACAACAGAGACAGGCATTATGAAAAGTTCAACTCTGGCAAGATTTGAACCAGGAGGCAGGAATAACATTGTGTGTTGTGTTGTTAGTGACTTGATCTTGGAACATCCTGGCCATGAGTAGTGACAACTAGTGAAACCACACGGTTCTGCAGCAGAACCATACATACTGGAAAACAAGCTGGAAGCTAGGCTACCTGGATGGCACTAGCAAGGAGAAGAGGTGAGCTCCACTACAAAGAGGGGAATGAGAGCAAAACAGAAGGAAAGAGCCACAGTGTTGCACAGAGTGCTGGCACAAAGGCAAAGCACACTCCCTCTCATTGCTGGCTTCCCCAAACTCTCTTTGTGTTCTCTTCTTAACTAATGTATGCAGGAAAATCATGCAAGATTAATAAGAACAATAAAGAAGATTAACAAACCCCAGCGTTTATATTCATTATTTAATCAGAACACCCTAAGACATCCCTGAAAGAAATTCAAAGGAATTTCCATTTTTTGCCGTTGAACTTTGGTAATAGAATTATCAAGGTAGAATCCTGGCTATTTAGTAACCTTGGGGCATTGGACAAAAGCAATTGAACAGTCTAATTTTACTTTTCTAAAAAAAAAAAAAAAACTGGTGATGGTCAAACATTAGGGTATATATATGTGATAATATTTAACCCAATGTTTTATTCATCACAAATACATATACACACATGCAAATCATAGTTTCTCCTCTTCTTTCATCTTCTGTACTTAAAAAACAAAGACTGAGTGGTAAGATCTGGGTTAATGGTGGTTATAGTATAAAAGAACATTTGATTTATGGATTTTTATTTTGGAAACTGTTTTGCTGTTAAATAGGTCAAGAATACTTGCAAATAATTCTCAATCTACAATTAAATTTAGTGTAGCTACATAAATACCTAAGAGTAATTTAACCTCTTTATTTTTCAATAATTGTCAAGATCTTTCTTGGCACTAATTTTGGGAATCTTCTGCTGCTGTTTAGTTGTTCAGTTGTGTCCAACTCTTGTGACCCCATGGACTGTTGCTTTCCTGGTTTCTCTGTTCATGGAATTTTCCAGGCAAGAATACTACAATGGTTGCCATGTCCTTCCTCAGGGAATCTTCCTGACCCAGGGATTGGACCTGCATCTCCCGTGTTTCCTGCATTACAGGCGGATTCTTTTCCCACTGAGCCATTGTGACTCTGGTATAGACTAATTATACCACAGGACAGACACATCATATCTGATCTCTACCTCTAAAGCAGTTGGTTGTGAAGTTAAAGATGCAGAAAAGATATATTCACTCATCAAGTTATGTGTGTGTGAAGTCGCTCAGTCCTGTCTGACACTTTGCGACCCCGTGGACCGTAGTCTGCCATGCTTCTCTGTCCATGGGATTCTCCAGGCAAGAATACTGGACTGGGTTGCCATTCCCTTCTCCACATCAAGTTATAGTCGTCACCTATTTTATAGNGTCTGACACTTTGCGACCCCGTAGACTGTAGTCTGCCATGCTTCTCTGTCCATGGGATTCTCCAGGCAAGAATACTGGACTGGGTTGCCATTCCCTTCTCCACATCAAGTTATAGTCGTCACCTATTTTATAGATGTACAGCAATTGTTGAAATAGATCAAAACAAACATTTTTGCAGTGGTGTACAATTCACCATCAGGTATTAGCCATTTTGAAGTTCTATTGGGAATACTGGTTGGCTGGTTAAATGAGAATAAGACTATCTCTTATTAGACTATCTCTTATAAGATTATCATGTACTATTATGTACATGATAATCAATAGGACAAAACCACTGTTCAAGAACTATCTGGTGTTATGCTTCAGAGCTTTAACACATTTCTGACTGGAGTGAGAAAACATGTATTTCTTTTACATCTCACAGTGAAATGAATCCAGGGCATTCTGGGAACTCACTCATTCCTTTAAAACATCTGGAAAAATAGACTGAGTGTTGGTCTCTTTGGACTGCTGTGTTTTGTTGAGGGTGACAGTTTTTATATTCAGAGGAGAGGCTATTTGAGAATATTGAAGACATTTCACATAACAAACCCCAACACAAATCCAGATAAAATGCTGAATCCTTGTCCTTAACTTTTGCAACTGAATATAAAGGATAAAAGTAAAAATGTGATGATCACTGTTCCTCTACTGCCACTTCATCACAGAAATTCTCTGCGCTATGGCCTGGTGTCATCTATGATGCTATTGTTTACTTAAGGGGATATACACAGGTTAAAGCTGACAGAAAAGCAAACTGGGCTTCACTATTCTGTCTTTTCTGTACCATTTTGATTGTATTCCTATGGGGGGGAGGTGTATCGTATTTTTGTTACTATTACTTAGGCATTGGAAAAGACCCTGATGCTGGGAAAGATTGAGGAAAAGAGGAGGTGACAGAGGATGAGATGGTTGAAAGGCATCACTGATTCAATGGACATGAGTTTGAGCAAATTCTGTGAGACAATGAAGAACAGGGAAGCCTGATATGATGCAGTCGATGGAGTAGCAAAGAGATGGACATGACTTAGTGACTAAACAAACAACAACAACAACAATTTTGGAACTACTTAGAATGCATATTTATNGTGTTAAAATAACAATATAGAAGAAAGTCAATATGGTTATTTGAAGTCTATTGTTTTCTTGAATCAGTTCAGTTTATTCACTCAGTTCTGTTCGACTCTGCGACCCCATGGACAGCAGCATGCCAGGCTTTCCTGTCCATCACCAACTCCTGGAGTTTACTCAAACTCATGTCCATTGAATCAGTGATGTCTTCCAACCATCTCATCCTTGTTATTCAGGAAAAGAGAATAGAGGATTTTCTTAATAACAGGAGTTTTTTTCTGTGATATGTATTACCTGCTCCNTTACTCAAACTCATGTCCATTGAATCAGTGATGTCTTCCAACCATCTCATCCTTGTTATTCAGGAAAAGAGAATAGAGGATTTTCTTAATAACAAGAGTTTTTTTCTGTGATATGTATTACCTGCTCCACCTTATTCACCTTTGTCTTTCTCTTTCTCTTACATACATACACACATTTTCTATACACAGCCTTAGGCCAAAAAAAGTTAAGAATTTAATGTGCTTGTTATAAGTGAGTGGGTATGGTTACCAAAATATTTTCCTCTCAAGACGAAATTGCCATTGATTATTCAAATAAGATTTTCAAACTCCTAAAATCACTTGATCTATAGCACTACAGAAAAAGAATCTGCAATATATGTCTCTTCTTCAAAAGGCAAAGGTAATGATGAAAAATAGGGACTTTAAAAAATTTGGTAAAACCCAGGACATGTTCCAGTAAGCTATTTTAGACATGAGTGATATTAAAATGAAGATAAATATGAGACATAAAAAAACCTATATATATTGGTTTTGCATTTTTTTTAATGCACAAAAAACACAAATTACCAAACACTTTCATGATGGAACCTAACAACCAAGAAAATTTATGAGCAACATCTATAAAATTGAAGCTGGCTCTCTCTGCCACTCAGGCACACCTCTTAATCCAATATTGCCAAGGGTATCAAACTTACTGTTATTCTTTTGCCTGGAAAATAGAAGGACGCAAGTTTCCATGAAATTGAGAAATAGTTAAAGCTGTCTAACAACAGAATGGACTGTTTATACCAGTAGAGAGGTCCCCAACCCTAGAAATGATTAAGTCCACATGACCAAGTATTAGTTAGAATGTAGAGGTGAATCTTTCATAGGTTGATAGACCTATTGTCTTCCTCTTTATTCCAAAGAATGTAAATCTGTAACTACCAATGCATGGCATTTCTGCTGATTTTGCAAGGCTCAAGTATTACTTCAACTGAATAATGGGTGACTGACACTTTCATTGATTTATTGTCAGCACAACATATGTCCAAAGAGCCATTTTCTGCCTAGACTCAGAAGACTCCATGAACAAGGTTTGCTTTGAGCTTGGTTCCTCTGAAATTCATGCAGCTTCAAATCAATGTCTGCCTACTTAGAGGCTCAGCCAACCCTAGGGCTGCTGCTGACTGCTAGAGGCAAGAAACAGGCCCAATAAAGAGAGTCCCATGTACCCCTGCCCCAGCACCCATTCTTCTGTTTCTATGGAAACATTCACCAGACAGCAGTATGCCATACTGTGCAAGTGAATAAGAAGGCATATTCCTTTCATCACCACATCTCCTAAAGTGCAACCACTTCTAAGAATAAAAGAATGTGGTGAAAACAGTTCTTTATTCTAACAGAAAAACTGTTGAGAATGGAGAGTTCTTTTCAGAAAATCTGTAGTGTTGATTTTTTCCCCCTGTCTCGCAATTGAGCATTTCCTTCAAAACAATTTATATAAGATCGAGAAAAAGAGAAAGGAAAATAAATCACATTTATAAAGTGCCTACTGTACACTAGACACTTTGCATGCGTTTACTTTTAACATCACAGGAGGAATGGAGATTTAGAATGTACAGGGTTGGCTTAAAATGGCACCACTTTCAACATAGAAAGTCAAAGCTAAAATAAGTCTAGGTCTTTTTGTGAAGACCAGTGGGTTCTTTGTTCCCGTGGTAGAAATGAAGGCCTCTTGGAGTAGGCAGACAGATAGTGGGGAAAGGGCACAAGATCATGACCCAAAAAGCAGAAGCAATGAAATAAGATCAGAAAGTGGCAGAAAGGAGTGATAGGGTGGATTGGGAATAGGCTGGAAGCTGGTAACAATATTAGAAACACAGGAATAGATTCAGTCCAGAATTTACTAGCACTTGATTCAAAAGTAGGTAGCAGGCATGGAGTCAAGATGGTTAGGTGTCAGGAATCACTGTGAATTTTGAAATTAATTTTATTATTTATTAAGAATGCTTGAGTCTTTTGTGGATAACCATCACTCATTCCAGGGAACAATAGGGGAATAACAAATAAAACAGTGCTTTTGTTTGTTTGTTTACTTTACAATACTGTATTGGTTTTGCCATACATCAACATGAATCCGCCATGGGTGTACATGAGTTCCCAATCCTGAACCCCCCTCCCAAGTCATCTCTCTGGGTCATCCCAGTGCACCAGCCCCTGCATCGAACTTAGACTAGCAATTCCTTTCTTACATGATATTATACATGTTTCAATGCCATTCTCCCAAATCATCCCACCCTCTCCTTCTCCTACAGAGTCCAAAAGTCTGTTCTATA
>SJYW01024346.1:63593-81170 GCA_006410735.1 Raphicerus campestris
TACTAAGTGCTGGTCACTTTAGGGAAAAGAGGTTTGGAAAAATGCTGACTTGATACATGGCTTCAGTATTTCCTGCCAAATGTATGCAGTGCAATCAACAAAGACAAATATTCTAAAATAAAAAGTAGTGATCGGGTAAGTTAACTAGAGTCTTAATATTAGTTACCTTGGAGAAATATGCAAAGTTTGATGTATCACACTCCATTCTTGCCATTACTAAGGTCTTTATAAGTGATCAATCTCTTATTTGGGTACAGCAGTATTAGTAGCTCAATGTTGTTCCAGATTTCTGATGCTCACTGGAAGGAAGGTATCTCTGGGGTTCTCTTATACATCCCTCAGTTTATATCAGAGGGTTTGCTCCAAGAAACTGTTAACACTGTTTAGAACAACGATTATATCATGATTACTACCTCTGCTTCACATTTCTTTGACTAATGAAACAGAAAACATGCTTCTAACATCTGCATATTGTTTTCTTCTATATGTGGAGGTATGTCCTCTAACTCCATCCTATTCTCTCCCTGCAGTAAATTTCTAATCTCTTTTCCCGTTCATTGTATATTCTCATCAGTTCTTATTCTGTCTTTTCAGCTAAATTGTAAATTATTTAAGGCTGAGGCCTTCGTCTCATTCACATTTTTATTTCAAGTATCTATCAGAGTGCATGATATGCCACAGATTTTTTTTAACTGTTTGTGAATTTTCAGCATCCATGTCATTGGATCTGACATTGCCCATTGGGTTCACATGAACAACTCTAATCCTGTTTCCACATGACAGTTTTTATATACATGAAACACCTAAAATGTCCCCTATAATTAATCTTTTGCTATTTGATACCTACATCTGCTATTTCACTCATTTTACTTATGGCATAATATTGCATTTGTTTGTCATGTTGACAGCTTTGTTTTTAGTGTTTCTGTAAAAGTGTGACACCCCTTGTGGGGCAGGTTAGCTGAGAGGGATGTGCAACCAAATTCTCTTTCCCATAAATGTGTTTGACTCTAATCCTATGTGTGGGTATCTTGTTCTCACAGGCAGATGAAAAAGCTGAAAATCTTGATGAGAAGGAGTGCCCTATTTCTTTCACTTTGTCCCTATTAAACTATTTTCTTATGAATTTCAAATTCCTTCTCCTTTAAGATATATTTATCTTTTTGTACTCGTGTTCTCCCTTTATACCAGTTTCCAATTTCTCATTTCCAACAAGAGCTTTTCATTTCAAATGCTGATATGCATGAATTTTGTTGTCTAGATAATGCCTATTATTTATTTAGCCCTCTTCTCTTGATCAGGCTGCACACAGAAAGCTAAAGGAAAGCAATCTCCTCTTGAGAAGTAGAACCAAAAGTATTCACTTTTGCACTGAAGGTTTTCTATCACTTTTATCTAAGGAATTTTTCTATCCTACATTCATATCCAAATATCTCTTCCCTCTGTATGCCCCACACTGTAGCCAAAAGTACTTTCCCTAGCTCCAAGAGTGTGTATTTGCATCCATTTGATATGATCATATTCATTCTCTCTAGAGCAAGTCTACCTATGATTGATAAAACCCTATTCGAACTATTTTATTATTTTTTTCTATTCTTGTTTTCCAGTGCTTTCAAAAAGCACATTGTCATCTAATCTATCTATGGCTGTTGTTTAGCCACTAACTTGTGTCCAAATCTTTTGAAACTTTATGGCCTGTAGCATGCCTGGCTCCTCTATCCATGGGATACCCCAGGCTAGAATACTGGAATGGATTGCTATTCCCTTCTGCAGGGTATCTTCCCAACACAGGGATCGAACCCATGTCTCTTGCATTGGTAGGATGGTTCTTTACCACTGAACCACCAAGGAACCCCTATCCCCTATATGTGTATTTATACATATACATTATACAATGTAAAGTATATATGTGTGTGTGTGTTTGTGTGTGTGTATGTATTTTTTCTCACACAGTGGGCAATCCACATGTTGGGGATGAGTCATCAAAAAGTATCTGCTCCCAAGAAGAGCACATGATTTTTAGCAGAGTTTAGCCTATCAAGAACTGTTGGACTAGAGGTTGCCCTTATGTTTACATAGACCATGGGGACTTCTCCAACATGGCAATTTGTTTATTGAAGTGTGTAAGCCAAGACAAAAGAGACAGAGTGCTAGGAAGAGTCACTATTCTTCTTAACCTAATTAAAAATGATACTCCATCACCTTTGCCATATTCTGTTATTAATAGTTAAAAATGAATCATTTGTTCCTGCCTACATACGAAGGGGCAGAAACGAATACCAGACAGTTATCACTGGGAACATCTTAGAAGTCTACCAAGTAGTATTTAGCTGGGATTGTATACCTGGTTAATTTAATACTGATAAGTATATGCTTGCTTAATTGAACCGATGTACTTCGTATTTTTCTATTAGTAGGTGACAGTTTAAAATGTGAAATTTTCAAGGGCTTTTTCAATTTTTATAAAACATGTTTAAAGATAACAAAGCCTAAAATTATAAAGGTAAGAGGTCACTCACTTTTTACATATTAATTTTATCTCATATTTGTTTCTATAAGTCTCTTTCTAACCATAGTAAAATGTCTATATCTTTCTATTCTTTCTTGATCAATAATTTCTTTTATTGCTATAAAGCAAAGCATGAAAACAGGGTGTAGGCTATATCCTTTTATGACCTGTATTTGTTGCTATTATCAATTCTGATTGTTCCTTAACAGGATCAATTTCTACTGTTTTATTTCCCTTAATGAATACTGTTAAAATTATATTAAAATGAAATTAAACTGAAATGCAGTGATAATAGCAATACAGTATAGCACTTTTTCATTAAGGCTTTTCATACTAATATGAACTCCTGCATCTTTCAATTTACATACAACTGCATGCTTCAGTTTCAGTTTAGTTCAGTCACTCAGAGTGTCCAGCTCTGTGACCCCATGAACCGCAGCATGCCAGGCCTCCCTGTGCATTAGCAACTCCCAGAGTCCACCCAAATCTATGTCCTTCAAGTCGGTGATGCCATCCAACCATCTCATCCTCTGTTGTCCCCCTCTCCTCCTGCCCTCAATCTTTCCAGGATCAGGGGCTTTTCCAATGAGACAGCTCTTCTCATCAGGTGGCCAAAGTATTGGAGTTTCAGCTTCAACATCAGTCCTACCAATAAACACCCAGAACTGATCTCCTTTAGGATGGACTGGTTGGATCTCTTTGTACTCCAAGGGACTCTCAAGAGTCTTCTCCAACACTGCAGTGCAAAAGCATCAATTCTCCAGTACTCAGCTTTCTTTATAGTCCAACTCTCACATCCATACATGACCACTGGAAAAACCATAGCCTTGACTAGACGGACTTTTGTTGGCAAAGTAATGTCTCTGATTTTTAATATGCTGTCTAGGTTGGTAATAACTTTCCTTGCAAGGAATAAGCGTCTTTTAAGTTCATGGCTGCAATCACCATCTGCAGTGATTTTGGAGCCCAGAAAAATAAAGTCAGCCACTGTTTCCACTGTTTCTCCATCTATTTGCCATGAAGTGATGGGACTGGATGCCATGATCTTAGTTTTCTAAATGTTGAGCTTTAAGCCAACTTTTTCACTCTCTGTTTTCACTTTGCAGTGCTACTGCTGCTAAGTCACTTCAGTCATGTCTGACTCTGTGCGACCCCATAGACAGCACCCCACCAGGCTCCCCTGTCCCTGGGATTCTCCAGGCAAGAATACTGGAGTGGGTTGCCATTTCCTTCTCCACTTCCCAGTGTATCCTATGCTAATTTAAAATAGAACTCATTATAGACATTATAAATCCTTTGGTTGTTATATAGCTGAACATCTTATGAGCCTTAAAACTATGCCCAAGTTTAATGGCCTACTTAGACTTTGTGTTGCTGAATTCCTCACATCCACATTAGTAAGTCACTTGACCTCTACTGAATGGTTTATTTCTGTTTTGTCCCAAATTCTTGAACCTGCATTGGTACTCAGGAAGCATTGCATGGAGTTGTATAACATAAGCTTAAGAGCTTACTATTAAGTCTTGTAATCTACTGTCTCAGTCCACACTGACTGGATTCTGTTATAATCCCCAAGTATTTTGGTGTTAATATATCTATTCTATGGGTCTTTCCCATAGACATAATTCCTACCTTACACTTAGTCATTTTTGCTTCTACCCTATAAGCTAAACTTTCTCACTGGCTAGGTTTCTTCCACTGAATCCCAGTTTTCTTGTAACTAAGTCTCCAGCCACACTAGCAAACTAATGCTCAAAATTCTCCAAGCCAGGCTTCAATAGTACGTGAACTGTGAACATCCAGATGTTCAAACTGGATTTAGAAAAGGCAAAGGCACCAGAGATCAAACTGCAAACATCCACCAGATCATTGAAGAAGCAAGAAAGTTCCACTAAAATATCCACTCCTGCTTTATTGACTATGCAAAAGCATTTGACTGTGTGGATCACAACAAACTGTGGAAAATTATGAAAGAGATGTGAATATAAGACCACCTGACCTGCCTCCTGAGAAATCTGTATGCAGGTCAGGAAGCAACAGTTAGAACTGGACATGGAACAACAGAATGTTTCCAAACAGGGAAAGGAGTATGTCAAGACTGTATATTGTCACCCTGCGTATTTAACTTATATGCAGGGTACATCATGTGAAATGCTGGGCTGGATGAAGTACAAGCTGGAATCAAGAGTCCTGGGAGAAATATCAATAACCTCAGATATGCAGATGGTACCAACCTTGTGGCAGAAAGTGAAGAATAACTAAAGAGCCTCTTGATAAAAGTGAAAGAGGAGAGTGAAAAAGTTGGCTTAAAACTCAACATTCAGAAACCTAAGATCATGCATCTAGGCCAATCACTTCATGGCAAATAGATGGGAAAACAATGGAAACAGTGACTGACTTTATTTTGGCGGGCTCCAAAATCACTGCAGATGGTGATTGAAGTTATAAAATTAAAAGACAGTTGCTCCTTAGAAGGAAAGCTATGATCAACCTAGACAGCATATTAGAAAGCAGAAATATTACTTTGCCAACAAAGGTCTGTCTTGTCAGAGCTACGATTTTTTGAGTATTCATGAATGGATGTGAGAGTTAGACTATAAAGAAAGCTGAGGATCAAAGAATTGATTATTTCGGACTGTGGTGTTGGAGAAGACTCCTGAGAGTCCCTTGGACTGCAAGGAGATCCAATCAGCCTATCTTAAAGGATATCAGTCCTGAATATTCATTGGAAGGACTGATGTTGAAGCTGAAACTCCAATAATTTGGCTGCCTGATGTGAATAAGTGACTTACTAGAAAAGACTTTGATGCTGGGGAAGATTGAGGGCAGGAGGAGAAGGGGACAACAGAGGATGAGATGTTTAGATGGCATCATTGACTCGATGAACATGAGTTTGAGTAAGCTCCGGGAGTTGGTGATGGACAGGGAAGCCTGGTGTACTGAAGTCCATGGGGTCACAAAGAGTCAGAAACGACTGAGCAACTGAACTGAACTGAACTCTCCAACTTCAATTTTTCTCTCACTTTTAAATGTCCTTTTTATTGAATATGTACCAGAATTTCTTGGCTAGACAGATACTTCAAATATAGCAACACAGTAGTATCTTTGATGATTTATTGATTTGTAATTTGGAAGTTCATATTTCACTTCAATTATTTTAGCATATATTCATTTCCCTCAAAGTAGTGGAATATTTTTGCTTTTGATTTCAAGTCTCTGATTTTAGAATATGCCATAATTCCAAGTTTTACACTTTTCTTTCCAGCCCTTGTCCATTCGAACTTCACCCAGCAGCCAGTGATGAAATCTTGGTCTCTGAGCCTCAGTCCTTTGACTTGAGACATTGAAAACCCAGCCTACCATTATATTGAGAGATTTCCTTTCACAGGTCAGTGGAGTCAGTAATATTTTACATTCTGTATCTCAGTTACAGACTGGGATGGATAAAACACTTGGACAGTACATTTATTACATAGGGTTTGTATTCTGCTTCATATCATAACATTGATCTATCATAGATAAATCCAATAGTAGTGATTAATTGAGATTTGTTTTATTTTTATTATATTAGAAATTTTCATTCATGTGGCTTCTGGCATTGATTCAGTGACAAGGGAAATAGGGCTGAAGTCTGAGAGTTTCTTTGGAGTTTGGGATAAGCAGAAGCAAAGTAGTATATACTGTTGTTGTATTCAGTTGCTAAGTCAAATCCAACTCTTTGTGACCCAATGACTGCAACACACCAGGCAACCCTGTCCTTCACTACCTCCTGGAATTTGCTTAAATTCATGTCCATGGAGTCAGTAATGCTATATAACCATCTCATCCTCTGCCCTTTCCTTTTCCTTTAGCCTGCAATTTTTCCCAGAATCAGAGTCTTTTCCAATGAGTGGGCTCTTTGCATAAGATGGTTAGAGATTTGGAGCTTCAGCTTTGCCGTCAATGCTTCCAAAGTGTATTCAGGGTTGATTTCCTTTAAGATTAACTGCTTTGATCCCCATGCAGTCCAAAGGACTTTCAAGAGTCTTCTCCATCACCACAGTTTGAAAGCATCTATTTTCAGCACTTTTCCTACTTTATAGTCCAACTCTCATACAAACACCCTTTGTAATCTAGTCCTTTCTTCTTTCTATAATGACTAAAGCAGGGACGACCATCTTGATACAATAGAAAAAAAATCTGAGAAACTTTTCCACTGAATCCCAGTTTCTCTGTTTACTTTTGTTTAAAAAATTGTCTTTCTTCAAAACTCTACTCAAGTGTTGCTTATTTTGACAGGATTTTTCTGACTTACTCAGGAAACAATAAATGATTTTCCCTTTGTTCCACCAGTGTGTGTGTGTGTGTGTGTGTGTGTGTGTGTGTGTGTGTGCTCATTTGCATCAGATTCTTTGCAACCCCAAGGACTGTAGCCCACCAGGCTCCCCTGCTCATGGAATTTCTATCAAAAATAGTAGAGTGGGGTGCTGCTTCCTAATATAGGAGATCTTCTTAATCCAGAGTTCATACCCATGCTTCTTGCCTCTCCTGCATTGACAGGTTGATTCTTTATCATTGAGCCACCTGGGAAACCCTAGACCCAGCCTATGCATACTTTATGATATGGGTCACTGTGGACTGTATGTTGTATTACTTTTAATCCAGTCCCTTTCTGCCCCTTGCCATTTGAACTACCTTTATAAAACCAATGCTTAATTAAATGTCTGATACATGGTTAATTTGCTCCCNGAAACCCTAGACCCAGCCTATGCATACTTTATGATATGGGTCACTGTGGACTGTATGTTGTATTACTTTTAATCCAGTCCCTTTCTGCCCCTTGCCATTTGAACTACCTCTATGAAACCAATGCTTAATTAAATGTCTGATACATGGTTAATTTGCTCCCAAAAGTTAATAAATGTATAGACTAAGAGAAAGATGAAAAGAAAGAATGAAATGGAGATAAAAGGTGCAAACCCTATTTTAACAGTGAATTTTTTTAAGTACAGTAGCTCAACAAACTTATAAATGAAGTCNTATACAAATTAACACATGTGCATATACAGGTATATATATATATTTTTTCTTTATATAAATGATAGCACACAGCTGTTCTTATTTTGAATTTTGATTTTTCTTTTTTTCTTAGCAAAGTATATTTGACTACAAGATGGAAAAAATAAAACAAACAAATATATACATATATATTTAAATGTTGCTGTACATATATTTAAATATATATATTTAAATATACATATATATTTAATATAATTTCCAGAATTATATTAAAACCATCATGAGGTCTATAAATTTCTGACAATAATTCCCACCCAAAATAATGAAGTTTGTAATAAATAGAATCATTTTGGTTTTAATATAATTCTGGAAATTATATTAAATATATATACATATTTAAATATATGTACAGCAACATTTAAATATATATGTATATATTTGTTTGTTTTATTTTTTCCATCTTGTAGTCAAATATACTTTGCTAAGAAAAAAAGAAAAATCAAAATTCAAAATAAGAACAGCTGTGTGCTATCATTTATATAAAGAAAAAAATATATATATATACCTGTATATGCACATGTGTTAATTTGTATATTAGTAGAATATTTCTTGTCTGGGAAATCCCATGAATGGAGGAGCCTGGTGGAATGCAGTCCATGAGGTTGCTAAGAACTGAACATGACTGAGTGGCTTCACTTTCACTTTTCACTTTCATGCACTGAAGAAGGAAATTGCAACCCACTCCAGTGTTTTTGCCTGGAGAATCCCAGGGATGGGGGAGCCTTGTAGGCTGATGTCTCTGGAGTCGCACAGAGTTGGATAAGACTGTAGTGACTTAGCAGCAGCAGAATAGCTCTGAAGAGTGATTACCTTTGATAAGAATACTATGTGGCCTAGGTGACATATGGAAGGACATTTAATTTATACAAATTTTACAGTTTACTTTTTTTCTAATGTTAGTTTTACTTCATACAAATATGTTCAGAATTAAACATTGAGGTTAATTTCGGAAAGACATCTATTTCTGTTTCACTGACTATGCTAAAGCCTTTGACTATATGGATCATAACAAACTGTGAAAACTCTCAAAGAGATGGGAATAGCAGATCAGCTTACTTGTCTAATGAGAGACCTGTCTTCAGATCAAGAAGCAATAGTTAGAACTTTGTATGGAACAACTGACTGGTTCAGAATTGACAAAGGAATACAGCATGGCTGTATATTGTCATCCTGCTTATTTAACTTGTATGTAGAGCACATCATGTGAAATGCCAGGCTAGATGAGTTACAAGCTGGAATTAAGATTGCCAGGAGAAATATCAACAGCCTCCTATATGAGGGTAATGCCACTCTAATGATAGAAAACAAAGAGGAACTAAAGAGCCTCTTGATTAGGGTGATAGGAGAGTGAAAAAAAATAGGCTGGAAACTCAATATTAAAAAAAAAAAAACACTAAGATTATGGCATCCTGTCCTATTACTTCATGTCAAATAGAAGGGGAAACATGGAAGCAATGACAGGTTTCCTCTTCTTCAGCTCCAAAGTTGCTGCAGCCATGAAATTAGAAGACAATTCCTTCTTGGCATAAAAGTTGTGACAAACATAGACATTGTGTTAAAAAGCAAAGATATCACTTTGTTGACAAAATTCTGTATAGTCAAAGCTGTGATCTTTCCAGTATTAGTGTACCGGTGTGAGAGCTAGACAATAAAGAAGGCAGAGTGCTGAAGAGTTGATGCTTTTGAACTGCGGTGTTGGAGAAAACTCAAGAATTCCTAGGACAGCAAGGAGATCAAATCAATCAGTCTTAAAGGGAATCAACTCCGAATACTCTTTGGAAGGACTGATGCTGAAGCTTAGGCTCTGAACTTTGGCTACCTGATGTGAACAGCTGACTCACTGGGAAAGACTCTGATGCTGAGAATGATTGAAGGCAGAAGGTGAAGAGGGCAACAGAGTATTAGATGTTGTATGGCATTACTGATTCACTGGACAAGAACCTGCACAAACTCCAGGAGACAGTAAGGGACAGAGAAGCATGGTGTGTTGCAGTTCATGCAATCACAAAGGAGTTGAACAAAATTTGGTGACTGAACAACAAAAAACATTAATTAGGGAAATATGGTCAGCCAAATTATGCTGAAAATAGAAAATAAAAGAAAGCAGCAAATGATGGATAAATTTTGCATTTTTTGAGCTGAATCACCCAAAGATTTACATCCATCATGAAGAATTTTAGATGCATTCATATTTCATTTTTAACAGGATCACTAGGAGAAATATCAATAATCTCAGATATGAAAATGACACCACCGTTATGGCAGAAAGTGAAGAGGAGCTAAAAAGCCTCTTGATGAAAGTGAAAAAGGAGAGTGAAAAAGTTGGCTTAGAGCTCAACATTCAGAAAATGAACATCATGGCATCTGGTCCCATCACTTCATGGGAAATAGATGGGGAAACAGTAGAAACACTGTCAGACTTTNCAAAGAATTGCACAAGACTGAGCAACTGAACTGAACTGAACTGAGGCTGTCTAAACAAAACAAATAGGCCTGTTTTGCTGATTTTTCCCTTCGTGAACTAACTAAATTCACTCATTTGAGAAACTGTTCTATCATCACATATACAGAGTTCAAGGTTTCATTTTTACCAATGATAAAGCAAAATCATTGGTTCATAATCTGTACAGACACACAAACATAAATGATCTTTTTTCTTCATAACATTCATTACCTAAGCCATTGTTTTTCTCAAGTTCTTTGCCCACTTGGTGAAATTAAACTGAAGCAAGATAGTGGGAAATGTCAAAAAGAAGCAAGATTACCCTGACAAAAGAAAGAAATGCTTTTTTCTAACTCTTCTATCAGTGGCAGATTGTTCCCAGAAGAGGCATATTTCATAAATCAAAAGTTAACTTTTGAGATGATTTATAAAGCAGAGGTAGGTCATAGCTATCCAAAGTAAATCCATTGAGAAATATTGACAAAGCAACCATTCCCTACCCTTTCATTACATCCTGGTGCTTAAATGGGAACCTATTCTTCTCAAGAGGACACTATCAGACTAACTGCTGGTCTTTTGAATGGAGTTATAGCTTTGCTGGTGTGAACTCATTCTCTACAATGGTTTGCTATCAGCTATGAATCTCCATTCACTTCAGGGAAGCTGTAGTTCTTGAAGCACTAGATGCTACACCTGAATGGCTTCTATTGACAACAAATCTTCAGCAATAGGAGTCAAAGAAAGAAAGAAAACTCTCCTAGTCATAATACCTGCAGCTTAAACCAAATATAACATTGCAGTCAGTATAGGAGGCTGAATGGTTGGGTTCCTTAACACTCCTTTCCAGATAGAATAAACTTAATGGCACTTCTTGAGTGAAACTTTCTTTTGCTTCTCACATTTCTCCTTAGACACAGGCTTCCCTCACAAATTTAGCTCTAAACTGATCCATTATGTCTCAGAGCAGCTCCAAATACCAGATACAGCATGATTTCTTTTTCTTTTTAATTAGAGTATAATTGCTTTACAATGTTGTATTCGTTTTTATTTTATATCAAAGTGAATCAGCTATGTACAGTCATATATCCCCTCCTTTTTAAACCTCCCTCCCATGCCCCCCATCCCATCCCTCTATGTCATCACATAGCACTGAGACAGCTCCTTATACTATAAGGCTGCTTCCAAATAGTTATCTATTTTACAAATTGTAGTGTATGTATGTCAATATTACACTCTCAGTTTGGTGCACCTTCTGCACCCTCCCCACATGCCCAAAAGTTTGATCTTTACATCTTGTCTCTATTCTTGCCCTGCAAGGAAGTGCATCAGTACCATTTTTCTAGATTCCTGTTAGCTAAGCCTGAACTCTAATTACACAGATAACACCTTAAACATGGCCATAGGCCAGTTAATAATGCCCTCTTGAAAATAAGCAGAACCCTGTGTCTCCCTTCCCTCCAAATAAAAATTTTCCTCCATGTCCCTTGCCTTTTTTGTAGAAAAGCTGACATCTCCCAAGCCTCCCTGAGTCACAAAAGAGAGAGTTCAAAGAATCAATGATTAGGACAGATTGAGTCACAGATTCAATGTCTGATGTACATTTCAGAGTCATTTTACAGATACTATGATTGCCACCAGAAGAAAAAAGCTAACTGCATGATGACCAGACTACAGCCACGGCATAAACTGCTCCAACCTGATCAATACTGATTGTATGATTAAGGCAATTTGAAGAACTGGCCATAAGAGAATGGAATTAGCATTATTGCTCATAATAATCTATATCTTTGTGGGCATNCAGTCAATGATTAGGACAGATTGAGTCACAGATTCAATGTCTGATGTACATTCCAGAGTCATTTTACAGATACTATGATTGCCACCAGAAGAAAAAAGCTAACTGCATGATGACCGGACTACGGCCACGGCATAAACTGCTTCAACCTGATCAATACTGATTGTATGATTGAGGCAATTTGAAGAACTGGCCATAAGAGAATGGAATTAGCATTATTGCTCATAATAATCTATATCTTTGTGGGCATCAAAATAAATATAATTTGCTCTCTCTGTATAGATAAGCAGGCATCTGAAATTGTCAGTGAAGAGATGCCACAGACCCAGGTTGGCATCTTCGACTCCAAAAATAAGGTCCCCTAATGTTAGCAAGAAGAATTTACAGAAGATAGGTCTTTCACTCATTATCCCATAGAAATAGAATGATGTTCTTATAAGTGGGAATTTGTAAGCAGCTTTTGGCAGGAGAGAGCTCTTATGGAATGAATTTTCTGCAAGATGCCCCTTTTGTCTCATCACTTTAACAAAGGGATATTGTAACTAACATTAAACCAGGTACCCTCCCACCCCATGTTCTACTCATCACTGACNTTTGTAAGCAGTTTTTGGCAGGAGAGAGCTCTTATGGAATGAATTTTCTGCAAGATGCCCCT
The DNA here is from genome assembly GCA_006410735.1 of Raphicerus campestris. Lineage (NCBI taxonomy): Eukaryota > Metazoa > Chordata > Mammalia > Artiodactyla > Bovidae > Raphicerus > Raphicerus campestris. The sequence goes on from SJYW01024346.1 coordinate 76,054, forward strand.
TTTGTCTCATCACTTTAACAAAGGGATATTGTAACTAACATTAAACCAGGTACCCTCCCACCCCATGTTCTACTCATCACTGACCCAAGCACACTTTAGATTTTTTGATCACACAGTACCTTGCTAACCAATTATTTCTTTCTGTAGATCTAAGATGTAGAAGTAAATAATAAGCAATTAACAGATCCCTAGCTTCTTCAGTAGTCTTGCAAACAAATTGTGTGAATGAGATAGCATTTAAAGAAAGATCACAAGGAATAGATGAGCCTGCACATGATGGGAGATGACAGTGACTCTGACTCCTTCTCTCAATGATTAACTTGAGATTACATTCCTTTTCCTTTTAAAATCTTCCATGGCTAAGTAGATGTTTCACAGTTGGTTTTGAGACATCAGTCCACCTTCTCTCCAGATTGCTGGTTTTCTGATTAAAAGCATTTTTTTCCCCCACTTCTACTAGCACTTTCTTCTCAAATAGTGACTTTCAATTGATGAGCAGCTGGATCTGAATTTGGTAACATTTTCATGAAAACTGGTCACATAGTGAATGTATAGGAATCCCTCCAAAATTACTCATTCACACTCCCAGAAAAGACCCTGAAAACCCAGGAGCACGTTGCAAAGTAGATACTGCAAAATAACTTCAAAAAATATTTAGTTAAGAAGAGTTATTTTAGAATATTCAGAAGACTATCCTGCTTCTTTATGAAATAAAAGCTGTAAGTAAAATGCTATCCCATAGTTTCTAGGAGCACCTGCCAAGTTTGAAATATTTTTTACATTCACTTCCTCCTTGAGTCTTCACAGCACCATCAGTGATAAGTTAGTTTTTTTTAAATGAAACTCTGAGGCAGAGTTTAATAGAGAGGAGTTAATAGGATAAACATGAATACATCTCAGCATGAAAAAGAGAAGCCTGGTTACATAGCAGACTCAAACAACCACTGAGACCAATCCCAAGACAGGACTGAGGCTATGCTATCCCTTCAGAATTGTCGTATATGGCCTGAAATGGCCAAACCGTTATATCCCTGTTTACATCAGTCGTTCATATTAGCTGTGCCCAGAAGATTCTGGCCTTAGGGGAGGTGGCACTTGAGGCAATCCTGGAAGAGGCTGATGGCTGAAGGCTGCCTGTACTTAACACTACCATCAACCAGGGCAACAAGTCTTTCTTTGAAGGAGAATCTGGGCAGCGTTTCTCTGTGTCCATTATAACATCTTTGTTTAAATAGGGGAGAGGTTAAAAGAAATTAATGTGTAGGCAATCTCTTTCCAAATAATAGATCAAGAAACCACAAGAGGACTTATGGATTCTAATTCTACAGCTCTTACCAGTACTCCAAGCTTCCTCTTCAGAACCTAAAAAAAAAAAAAAAAAAAAAGGTGGGGGGGGAACCTCTTTAATAGTTTCCTATTTAGATAATGCTTGTAACCTCCTCCTTAAAAATCACTTCACCCTCTATCTCAGTGTTTTTCAGAATGTTTATTATATTGACTTGCTTTCCTTTGTCAGAACAATCATCTGTGCTTTTTTTTTTAATCCATTACCTGAACATTTCTTATATCTTACCTATTACTTAATAACCTGAAAACTTGCCACATCAATTATTCTTTATAACTGATGCTCAATTTCCCCCTCACTTATATTTCTCATCACATCTAACACGCATTCAAGGTTTTCTTTTTCTGAAAGAGAACTTTCTCTATGACATCCCTTAATCCACTGCCTCTGCTTGAACCTACTTGATGGCAGTTTCTAGAGTGTTTGAAATCTAGTTTTATCCCCATTGTATATTCTTAAACTGTTCTCACAGTGCACTGCTAACACAGAAACTTGCCAGTGAAATCCTTTTTTACCCTTTGTCTTCTTTCTGAAAAAATCAGTCATTCTTCCTCCTCCCCCTCCTTTTTTTTCACATATTTGCATCTTTTATTGCCCTTTTTACCTTTTCTTAAAACCTCTGGCCTCCTCTCTAAACACCAAAATTTCCCACATTTCTATCTCCTATTTCTTAGCGGTTTTGGTCCAGTGGTAAGTTCATTTTCATCTACATTTTGAAGATATGATTACATATTATAGTTCATGACAGGAATTCACAATTTTATTGTTGGACAAATGGAGTTAATTTTCAAACAATGGTTAAGTAATCTCACTATGCTTGAAATGGCAATATACTGTAATTGTTTAATGTTTTACATTTATTGAGTTCTTTACTAACGTCTTATTTTCCCTTTATCATCCTAATTATTATTGAATACTGCAAAATCTCAAATTATTTACTTTATTCAAATATTTTAATTTAGTGTATATGCAATGATCTTATTAGGTCCTTGAAAATTCATCTTGTAACCACCAATGTATAGAATATTGAAGGCATTAAAAATGTTTGATGATTTAGATAAACAAAACAGCATTGATTAAAGTGCCCAAGGAAATGTTCCTTGACAGACATGAAACTAAGCATTCAACAATTATTTCTGGAGTGTGTATTATGTGGCAGGTGATGAGTTAGTTGTAGAGGACACAGAAAAACAAGGAGATTTCTGTACNATTTAGATAAATAAAACAGCATTGATTAAAGTGCCCAAGGAAATGTTCCTTGACAGACATGAAACTAAGCATTCAACAATTATTTCTGGAGTGTGTATTATGTGGCAGGTGATGAGTTAGTTGTAGAGGACACAGAAAAACAAGGAGATTTCTGTACCTCAGAAGTATATGAATAGTGCTAAGATAGATATAGGTGTTGTATTATAGTCGAGTTCTATGATACAGTACTAAATAAACATATATGTGGAACTGTGTAGACATCAAAACTTTGAATGATTCAAAGGTTCATAGCATATTATATTGCTTTTTATTTTCCCATTGTTAAATTTTGATTTTATGCCCTCAGTTTTATGTAAGATGCTTCTCTGTATATATAAAACATACAACACATCTAAACACATATACACTCAACATATATCTACACATACCCATTTAAGACATATGCTGTTCAGAAAAATCATAGGATGGTGTTCCCACATTATTGTGCAGTACAAATTAGCCAGGTTAAATAAATGATTGATTATAAGCACAAAGAATTATTGTTGTAAACTGTCCTGGTAGCATTCTATACATGCTACTGAATATTTAAAAACAGTATCAAAACTGGTTTATTAAATGAGTAAAATGAATGAATGAATACTGTTGAATATTTTTATAAATGAATGCACTCATCAAATTCTAAAAATTGTGTTAAGAAGCATGAAATTAACAGTTATAGCAATATTTTATACATATTGTTGCTCTAAAACAAATAGAATGCCAATTATTTCTCCAGTAAAAGTAAAATTATTCAGGATCAGCAAATAATTGCATTTGCGCTCTGCAACCATTGCATTGAGCCACTTGCAAGGCCTTAGTAGGAAGAAGAGAACTCTTTTATAGGGGCATAGGGAGATGGGAATTCCATAGTAAACAGAGCTTGTGGGTTTTCACTGACTGAGTTTTGAGAGCCTCTCTTTGGCAGAGTTCTTGCTAGGAAGGAAGAAAAAAGACTTTTTCCCATTGGGATCAGCTATCATCTTAAGGCATGAAAGCTAATATTTTAATCTCTAAAATGTAATTGATATTTCTGACTGTTAATATTTAACTCCCACCACACACACACAATAGTTATTTTCATGATTATTTCTGGCTCAGTTTGTTACATGTGTAAGGGTGAAATGTGTATTTATTTTGTCAGTGAGAAAATGTTGCCTGCCATAGCAGTAAATGTAAAGCAAAGTCAAGTGGGCCTTAGGAAGCATCATTATGAACAAAGCTAGTGGAGGTGATGGAATTTCAGTTGAGCTATTTCAAACCTAAAAGATGATGCTGTGAAAGTGCTGCTCTCAATATGTCAGCAAATTTGGAAAACTCAGCAGTGGCCACAAGACTGGAAAAGGTAAATTTTCATTCCAATCTCAAAGAAAGGCAATGCCAAAGAATGCTCAAACTACCACATAATTACATCCATCCAACATGGCACAGAGTCAGACATGACTGAAGTGACTTAGCAACAGTAGCAGCAACATGCTAGTAAAGTTATGCTCCAAATTCTTCATGCCAGGCTTCAATAGTGCATGAATGAACTTCCAGATGTTCAAGTTGGATTTAGAAAATTCAGAGGAAGCAGAGATCAAATTGCCAACATCTGTTGGATCATTGCAAAAACAAGAAAGTTCCAGAGAAACATCTATTTCTGCTTTACTGACTACGCCAAAGCCTTTCACTGTGTGGATCACACAAAAAAATGTGGAAAATTCTTATAGAGATGGGAATACCAGACCACCTGACCTGCCTCCTGAGAAATATGCAGGTCAAGAAGCAACCGTTAGAACTGGACAGATAACAGATTGGTTCCAAATCAGGAAAGCAGTATGTCAAGGCTGTATAATGTCACCCTGCTTATTTAGCATATATATATATAGAGTACATCATGAGAAACACTGGGCTGGATGAAGCACGAGCTGGAATCAAGATTGCCAAGAGAAATATCAATCACCTCAGATATGCAGATGACACCACTGTTATGGCAGAAAGTGAAGAGGAACTAAAAAGCCTCTTGATGAAAGTGAAAGAGGAGAGCGAGGAAGTTGGCTTAAAGCTCAACATTCAGAAAACAAAGATCATGGCATCTGGTCCCATCACTTCATGGCAAATAGACGGGAAAACAGTGGAAACAGTGACAGACTTAATTTTGGGGGGCTCCAAAATCACTGCAGATGGTGATGGCAGCCAGGAAATTAAAAGACACTTGGTCCTTGGAAGAAAAGTTATGACCAACCTAGACAGCATATTAAAAAACATCCTTTACAAATAAAGGTCTGTGTAGTCAAAGTTATGGTTTTTGCAGTAATTATGTATGAATGTAAGAGTTGGACTATAAAAAAAGCTGAGTGCCAAGGAATTGATGCTTTTGAACTGTGGTGTTGGAGAAGACTCTTGAGAGTCCCTTGGACAGTAAGGAGGTCCAAACAGTCCATCCTAAAGGAGATCAGTCTGAGTGTTCATTGGATGGAATGATATTGAAGCTGCAACTCCAATACTTTGGCCACCTAATGTGAAGAACTGACTCATTTGAAAA
>SJYW01024346.1:82888-104655 GCA_006410735.1 Raphicerus campestris
AAGAGATGGGAATACCAGACCACCTGACCTGCCTCCTGAGAAATATGCAGGTCAAGAAGCAACCGTTAGAACTGGACAGATAACAGATTGGTTCCAAATCAGGAAAGCAGTATGTCAAGGCTGTATAATGTCACCCTGCTTATTTAGCATATATATATATAGAGTACATCATGAGAAACACTGGGCTGGATGAAGCACGAGCTGGAATCAAGATTGCCAAGAGAAATATCAATCACCTCAGATATGCAGATGACACCACTGTTATGGCAGAAAGTGAAGAGGAACTAAAAAGCCTCTTGATGAAAATGAAAGAGGAGAGCAAGGAAGTTGGCCTAAAGCTCAACATTCAGAAAACAAAGATCATGGCATCTGGTCCCATCACTTCATGGCAAATAGACGGGAAAACAGTGGAAACAGTGACAGACTTAATTTTGGGGGGCTCCAAAATCACTGCAGATGGTGATGGCAGCCAGGAAATTAAAAGACACTTGGTCCTTGGAAGAAAAGTTATGACCAACCTAGACAGCATATTAAAAAACATACGTTACAAACAAAGGTCTGTGTAGTCAAAGTTATGGTTTTTGCAGTAATTATGTATGAATGTAAGAGTTGGACTATAAAAAAAGCTGAGTGCCAAGGAATTGATGCTTTTGAACTGTGGTGTTGGAGAAGACTCTTGAGAGTCCCTTGGACAGTAAGGAGGTCCAAACAGTCCATCCTAAAGGAGATCAGTCTGAGTGTTCATTGGATGGAATGATATTGAAGCTGAAACTCCAATACTTTGGCCACCTAATGTGAAGAACTGACTCATTTGAAAAGACCCTGATGCTCTGAAAGATTGAAGGTGGGAGGAAAAGGGGACAATAGAGGATGGGATGGTTGGATGACATCATCAACTCAGTGGACATTAGTTTGAGTAACTCCTAGAGTTGGTGATGGACTGGCATACTGCAGGCCTGGCATACTGCTATCCTTGGGCTCACAAAGAGTCAGACATGACTGAGTGGCTGAACTGAACTGATATAAGTAAATAAAGAATTTTTCAGCCATTAAACCATCACATGATAGCTGCCCNGTGGGAGGAGAAGGGGATAATAGAGGATGGGATGGTTGGATGACATCATCAACTCAGTGGATATTAGTTTGAGTAACTCCTAGAGTTGGTGATGGACTGGCATACTGCAGGCCTGGCATACTGCTACCCATGGGCTCACAAAGAGTCAAACATGACTGAGTGGCTGAACTGAACTGATATAAGTAAATAAAGAATTTTTCAGCCATTAAACCATCACATGATAGCTGCCCCCTACAGTAAGCCTCAGGGAAACTTAGGATGGAAATATCGAGCAGTCAGCTACTGCAACTACTTCCCAGGAATGCACACTTAGGAGCTCAGGATGAGAAAGCACAGGATACTGGCCCCACANCCCCTACAGTAAGCCTCAGGGAAACTTAGGATGGAAATATAATGCGTACTATCGAGCAGTCAGCTACTGCAACTACTTCCCAGCAATGCACACTTAGGAGCTCAGGATGAGAAAGCACAGGATACTGGCCCCACATAACTGATATCACATAAAAGTAGATATTTCAATGAGCCCAGAATCTTGCATTTTCTCATATATAAAAAAGCACTAACATCTTTAACTTGAGTTATCTGGCCTTTTTTAATTAAAAGTAATCTTTTGAAGTTCCAACCACTCGTCCTTTGTTGCAAAAGTTTCACTTCTACCTCTTCTCAGCAGTCTGTTTCTCAGATCTATCTAAGATGCTATACCTCAGATTCTGTTCTGTCCATGGAATAATGCTTCATTGTCATTTAGGTTATGATTTCTTTTTTCAGTCAACAATTCCCTCTGATAGTAAAATGAAAGTAACTATAACCTGTTTCAAACACAATATCTCAACTAAGGATGGAGTTATACTGTAGAGAACTAGCTCCACCAGAAGCTCAGATGTCCATAAACAAATGATGGAAGCCTCTCTGGCTCAAAGGTATTCAGAAACATGCAGAAGACAGAAGAAGATGTCAGAAGAGTAAGACGGGGAGATTGCCAGCCTCCCCCGTGAATACATTAAAAATGCATCAAAATATGGACCACCTCCTACAAAGCAACCTCTAGGCGATAGGAGAAGATCCCAGGCCTCCTGGGGGATAGGCTAAGCTCCCTGAAATGGGAACACAGGCACAAGTCACCCTCAACAAGAAATCAACACAAACCATCAAACCAACATTTCCCTCCAGGGGCAAAAATCAAAAGGAAGAAGCAATACAAAACTAAAGCCTGGGGAAAGGAGATATCAAGTAGAGCAAGTTAGGGGGAAAAATAAAATAAAAAGACAGAGAAATATATTACAATTAAAGATCAAGGTAGAAACTCACAAGACAAAATAAACAAAGAGAAAATAAGTAATCTCCCTGAAAGTGAATTCAGAATAATGATAGCAAAAATGCTCCGAAGACTTGAAAATAGAATGGAGAAAATACAAAAAGATTTTAACACAGTTAATACAGTCACCAAGGACATAGGAGAAATAAAGAATAAGCAAAGAGAAATGAATAACACAATTATTGAAATTAAAAACACTCTAGAAGGAACCAACAGTAAATTAACTGAGACAAAGAAATGGATAAATGAGCTGGAGGACAGAATGGTGGAAATAACTGCTGAAGNAACAACAGAATGGGAAAGACTAGAGATCTCTTCAAGAAAATTAGAGATCCCAAGGGAACATTTCATGCAAAGATGAGCTTGATAAAGGAGATCTATTTTAGATACTATTAAATCTAGGATCCTGGATCTTTCCTCGTGGTCCAATGGTTAAGACTCAAGTTTTCAATGCAGAGGGGACAAATTCAATCCCTGGTCAGGGAACTAGATCCCTGTGTGGGATCAAAAAAAAAAAAAAAAAGGTGTGTGGGAGGGGACAAATCCAGCCTCATGGATAGAGTACAATAGTACATATTTTGAGATTTCAAATTATAGATTGTTTAAGTCTCAAACTCAAGAACTAGATCATAAGCTTTGTTATCTTAGAGTCTCAATTTCTTGGGTTATATTATTCTTGTATGGCTATGATGTCTGGAATAAAAATTTGGCTTGACAGTGGCATTACCTGAAACCAGTCAATCATTAAAATTTGTACAAATTACAAAGTCCCAAGTCTGGTTTATTCTAGGCAGCACAAATTTCATGGGCACTGACTGCCCTGGAGAAGAATAACTAAAACAAGATTCTAGCCCCAAGTTTGTCACTAATGAGCTGTAGTTCCTGGGCAATGTGATTAACTGCAGCTTCGTTTAGTCTCAGTGTTCTGCAACACAAAACTGCTTTTCAACAATAAATGGGAAGTTCTAATACAACTACAGCATTTTACAGCACCTATAATAATTTTGTAATATTCACTTGGTGTGGCTTCATTTACTTTTAGAATCAGCTTGCTTTTAAGAAAAATTTTTAATGTGATTCTATTTTAGTGGAAAAAATTAGAGCTGTTACATACTGATTCTATTTTAAAATTGAAAGTGGCACTGATATTCAATCAAGGATAATTGGCAGTAAACAAAAATGATACTTCTACATGGCAGTTAGTTCATAGAGCTCCTTCCATAATGATAACTTAAAGTAGTGATGAATCATTTTCAAATAAATACTGCCTCTATTTAGAGTATATATAACCGGCTTTCACAAAAGCTGTACACTTNTAAACAAAAATGATACTTCTACATGGCAGTTAGTTCATAGAGCTCCTTCCATAATGATAACTTAAAGTAGTGATGAATCATTTTCAAATAAATACTGCCTCTATTTAGAGTATATATAACCGGCTTTCACAAAAGCTGTACACTTCAAGATACTGACTTAAATTTACTGTGACAGTTGGATTTGCATTAATTGTCACATTTTACCAGATTTGCATTGAAAATAGCTACAGAAATTCCTAAAACATTATTGCACATCTAGGACTAATGGAAAAAGTAAGCTATCATTCAGGCACTCCACAATTAGTGCTTGACACTCTGGATTGGACACCAGAGAAACGCTGTCACTCAACCAAGGACTAACATTCTTCTTTGGGGTGACATTTTTCTTTAAAACAAGTTCCTTGATGGTTCCTGATATTTGGAACAAATATTTAAAAAAAATAATAAGATAAAATCTAAAAAGGTCAAAAGTTTTCTAAAATCCTGTTGTATAAAATGCTTAGATCTTGCTAAATGACAGCTGAAGAAGCTCTAGGTTCTGTGAAATCAAACATTCCTTTGCATTAATGCAACATTAAGCTGGTTCCAGTTTAAAAGTCAGGAATGCAAAGAGACATTGTTCCCATAGCAGCAACCATTTTTTTTTTCCTTTCTGTGGATGATTTGTGAAATTAGTAACCTGCCAACTAAAAATAAACATCTGAAGGACTGTGAAAGGAGAACTGATACTGTTGTGAAAATCTAAGCTCTAAGCATCACCTGTGTGAAGAAGGGAATCATTTTAGTTCAATCAAACTAAAGAAGAATAAATTCTAGAGATCTACCATACCACAGTGTGCCTATAGTTAGTGATATTCTGTTGTAGCCCTGAAAACTTTGTTAAGAGGGTAGATCTCATGTTAAGTGTTCTTACTACAGCTGTTTTCCTTAAAGAAATATAAAAAGATCCATTTGTGTCTGTCCCTTAATATTTACCAATCACATGCACAATGGGAGGAAATTTTTTTTTTCTCCTGAGCTTATACTGTGGAACATTCTCTATAAAACTAGTGTAATTCTTAGTTTGAAATTAAAAGAATTCTTAGCCATGAAATTAAAAGATGCTTATTCCTTGGAAGAAAAGTTATGACCAACCTAGATAGCATATTCAAAAGCAGAGACATTACGTTGCCAACAAAGGTCCATCTAGTCAAAACTATGGTTTTACCAGTAATCATGTATGGATGTGAGAGTGGGACTATAAAGAAAGCTGAGCGCTGAAGAATTGCTTTTGAACTGTGGTGTTGGAGAAGACTCTTGAGAGTCCCTTGGACTGCAAGGAGATTCAACCAGTCCATCCTAAAGGAAATCAGTCCTGAATATTCATTGGAAGGATTGATGCTGAAGTTGAAACTTCAGTACCTTGACCACCTGATGTGAAGAACTGACTCATTTGAAAAGTCCCTGATACTGGGAAAGATTGAAGGTGGAAGAGGGGGACGAGAGAGGATGAGAGGGTTAGATAGCATCACCAACTCAATGGACGTTAATATGAGTAAACTCCTGGAGTTGGTGATGGACAGGGAGCACTGGCATGCTGCAGTCTGTGGGATCACAAAGAGTCAGACATGACTGAATGACTGAACTGAACTCATCTTTAGTACAAAATCACAGAGGGGAAAAAAAGGATTTATTTATCAATTAGTCTATAAACTAGACAACATATCTGATTTATATTCCTTTCTCATCAGGAAAGCCAATTCATTCAGTAAAATCAAATGGATTTTCTAACAGACATTGTACTCATTTGTCCATTCATTTCCTGGATGCTTAAAGATTGGATGCTTAAAGGATGAAATGATAAATGAAAGTATGAATGGTCCAAAAGGAAAGATAGGAAAACCATAGACTATGCACCATACAGCTTGCATAGGCCAGTGGTTCCTGCCTTGGTCCACCAAGGCAAAGCATCGCGGATGTAAGGGAGGCATCTGAACCTGAGGTATGGGATTCCAGAAAAGAATCAGTAATGGCATGAAACTTAGGGATTACAGATGAGGAAACTGAGGCTCAGAGATGAGATCCAGCTGATACAAAGGCAAGATTGGCAGTAGGAACCCGGTCTTTTGAATTTCAGGTCATAGATGAGCGAGAGAAAATTAATTGGGCTTGGGGAGAATGGAATTAAAAGAAGTAATTGATGGTATGACAAAACACTGCATTGGGTTGGAGGGAAAATGTGATTGGCCTATTTATTTTTAAGGTCTTTTTTTTTTTTCCTTTTTTCATGAAAGTGAATAATATGCAGTATATTAGAGAGAATGTGAAAAAGGTGAATTAAAATGGGATAAGTGAAGTGTTAATTGCTCAATTATATCCAGATCTTTGTGACCTATGGCCTGTATCCCACTGGGCTCCTCTGTCTATAGAATTCTCCAGGTAGAAATACTGGAGTGAGTTGCTATTCCCTTCTCCAGGGGGTCTTCCCCAATCAGGGATTGAACCCAGGTCTCCTACATTGCAGGCAGATTCTTTACCTTGTGAGCCACAAGGGAAGTCCCAAATGCAATAAAACTCAGTAGTAAAGAATCCACCTGCAATGTAGGAAACACTAGTGTGATCTCTGGGTTAGGAAGATCCCCTGGAGAAGTTAATGGCAACCCACTCCAGTATTCTTGCCCTTTGAATTTCACTTACAGAGGAACCAGATGGACTACAGTTCATGGGGTCTCAAAAGAATAGGACAGAACTTGGCAACTAAACAGCAAAACGGTTCATTAGGCATAAAGGAAAGCAAGAAATAAGAAGAGAAATTCTACTGTCGTAAGCAGATAGATCTAAAAGACACAATGACTCTGGATATGAAATATTTTATCCACAGTTATGTGAATTCATTCATTCATTAATGAATGAATGAATTCATTTGTAGTTTACCATTCTTTTTTTATTTGCTTTAGAGTTAAAGGAAATGGAATGTAGACAAAATTATCAAGAAGAGGTGAGAAGAAAGATTTTTTATTATGACTCTTGATTCCATTTCTAAGGCTAATTTAATTCATTCATCAGAGCTCAATAATATGGCTTTTTATTAGCCATTCCGTATATGCATCCATGCATGTATTTTTAAACAGTCAGGAGGGGCTTCCAAGCTTTTTCAGACAAGTTTAGAAAGGTTCAAAATAAATGACTCTCTATGGGAGTAATTTTGGTATTGGAGGAACAGTTTCTTAGAATTACCTGCTGAGATTATTTTTTAAAATTTATTTAGCATCTCTTCCACAGCAAATCCTGAAAGCCTCCTCCCAGTTAACTCCTTCCTTTGTCAGTGGCTCNAAGTGAAGTGTTAATTGCTCAATTATATCCAGATCTTTGTGACCTATGGCCTGTATCCCACTGGGCTCCTCTGTCTATAGAATTCTCCAGGTAGAAATACTGGAGTGAGTTGCTATTCCCTTCTCCAGGGGGTCTTCCCCAATCAGGGATTGAACCCAGGTCTCCCACATTGCAGGCAGATTCTTTACCTTGTGAGCCACAAGGGAAGTCCCAAATGCAATAAAACTCAGCAGTAAAGAATCCACCTGCAATGTAGGAAACACTAGTGTGATCTCTGGGTTAGGAAGATCCCCTGGAGAAGTTAATGGCAACCCACTCGAGTATTCTTGCCCTTTGAATTTCACTTACAGAGGAACCAGATGGACTACAGTTCATGGGGTCTCAAAAGAATAGGACAGAACTTGGCAACTAAACAGCAAAACGGTTCATTAGGCATAAAGGAAAGCAAGAAATAAGAAGAGAAATTCTACTGTCATAAGCAGATAGATCTAAAAGACACAATGACTCTGGATATGAAATATTTTATTCACAGTTATGTGAATTCATTCATTCATTAATGAATGAATGAATTCATTTGTAGTTTACCATTCTTTTTTTATTTGTTTTAGAGCTAAAGGAAATGGAATGTAGACAAAATTATCAAGAAGAGGTGAGAAGAAAGATTTTTTATTATGACTCTTGATTCCATTTCTAAGGCTAATTTAATTCTTCATTCATCAGAGCTCAATAATATGGCTTTTTATTAGCCATTCCATATATGCATCCATGCATATATTTTTAAACAGTCAGGAGGGGCTTCCAGGCTTTTTCAGACAAGTTTAGAAAGGTTCAAAATAAATGACTCTCTATGGGAGTAATTTTGGTATTGGAGGAACAGTTTCTTAGAATTACCTGCTGAGATTATTTTTTAAAATTTATTTAGCATCTCTTCCACAGCAAATCCTGAAAGCCTCCTCCCAGTTAACTCCTTCCTTTGTCAGTGGCTCTCACTTCCTTCCCAGATGATCTACTGTTACCTGTGGAAGTAGATAATGCCTTTAGTTATATGAGAGAAAAAAAAAAAATGTACTTGAAATCTAGCTTAATTACACAAAATTGAAGCTTCTTTTCCTGAATTCAACATTAAAACAAAGAAGTAAAACCCAATAAAATTATAAAATTTCCAAATAATTGGTTTGATTTTATTTTTTCCTTTAATACTTTTCCATATCAATGCATTTGTAAGACTAGCTTTAAAAGTTTTAAAACGAATGAAAAAGAGATCGTTTTTATTAATTGATGCACAAACCATCTTATTCTGGCTTGTATGAAAACAAAGAACAACACAATAATGATTTGTTATTCTTCACAATTTGTTCTCAGGATAACACAAGTGAATCAAGCAGGACACATTTAAGAAATGATAGAAAATGGAGATAAAATGAGCCCAATGGTGAATGCATACTGATTTGGATGGAGTTTCTAAGTTCCAGCTGCTTTTTCCATGACATAATGTGGGTCTGAGTGAATGAACTGAACTGAACTGAATGTGGGTCTATCATTATTAAAAATGAGCCGGCAATACTCATCTAAAATCTTACATTTAAAAGTATTGGGAATCAGATACAGCTTTAAAATCACTAATGCTATTGTACAAAGTACACCTGGGGTCCACGTAAGGATAGTAAGCTACCAGTTCTTAACTTATTTGTTAAGAAAATATTGGCCTAGCCAAAGAGTCCTACTTTCTAGAACATTTTATGGAAAAGCCTGAAAAAACTTTTTGGCCAACCCAGTAAAAGTCTTACTTTATTTTTGCTTCATCTTGGCTCTTGCAAGTTTCTACCTAATTTGAATTAGGTACATGACAATAGGTATGTACTGCTGCTGCTGCTGCTGCTAAGTCGCTTCAGTCCTGTCCTACTCTGTGAGACCCCAGAGATGGCAGCCTACCAGGCTCCTTCATCCATGGGATTTGCCCGGCAAGAGTACTAGAGTGGGTTGCCATCGCCTTCTCTAGGTATGTACAGATCCCTGAATTATACCATTCCAAATTGACTGAAAGAGCAAAAGATACATTTACTCTGGTCTAAAGCAATAAGTCCTGAGTTTTAGGTTTTCTTTGTTATCAAGCCAACCATTTTCAAAATAAATTTTGAGGACTTGATAATGTCAAGAACATTAAAATAAAACAAAAACTAATTAAAATGCCAAATGCAATTACCATGATGAAAAAAAGTTTTAAACACCTTTCATTAAAAAATGAGCTGTTCTTTGAATTTAAAAGTGTGGATTCTTAACAGTGATCACAACAAAAACTTCCAATCATTTCCTCATTTTTTTTTCTTATGTTTTTACCATAGAATAATGACCTGCCTCTTGAGAAACCTATATGCAGGTCAGGAAGCAACAGTTAGAACTGGACATGGAACAACAGACCGGTTCAAAATAGGAAAAAAAGTACATCAAGGCTGTATATTGTCACCCTACTCATTTAACTTCTATACAGAGTACATCATAAGAAACACTGGGCTGGAAGAAACACAAGCTGGAATCAAGATTGCCAGGAGAAATAACAATAACTTCAGATATGCAGATGACACCACCCTTATGGCAGAAGGTGAAGAAGCCTCTTGATGAAACTGAAAGAGGAGAGTTTAAAAGTTGGCTTAAAGCTCAACATTCAGAAAACGAAGATCATGGCATCTGGTCCCATCACTTCATGGGAAATAGATGGGAAAACAATGGAAACAGTGTCAGACTTTATTTTGGGGGGGCTCAAAAATCACTGCAGATGGTGACTGTAGCCATGAAATTAAAAGATGCTTTTGGAAGAAAAGTTATGACCAACCTAGATAGCATATTGAAAAGCAGAGACATTACTTTGCCAACAAAGAAGGTCCATCTAGTCAAGATTATGGTTTTTCCAGTGGTCATGAATGGATGTGAGAGGTGGACTGTGAAGAAAGCTGAGCACCGAAGAACTGATGCTTTTGAACTGTGGTGTTGGAGAAGACTCTTGAGAGTCCCNTTATGGTTTTTCCAGTGGTCATGAATGGATGTGAGAGGTGGACTGTGAAGAAAGCTGAGCACCGAAGAACTGATGCTTTTGAACTGTGGTGTTGGAGAAGACTCTTGAGAGTCCCTTGGACTGCAAGGAGATCCAACCAGTCCATTCTAAAGGAGATGAGCCCTGGGTGTTTTTTGGAAGGGATGATGTTAAAGCTGAAACTACAGTACTTTGGGTACCTCATGTGAAGAGTTGACTCATTGGAAAAGATTCTGATGCTGGGAGGGAATGGGGACAAGAGGAGAAGGATGGACAGATGATGAAATGGCTGGATGGCATCACCGACAGGATGGATGTGAATCTGGGTGAACTCCAGGAGTTGGTGATGGATGGGGAGGCTTGGCGTGCTGCAATTCATGGGGTCACAAAGTCAGACACAACTGAGCGACTGAACTAAAGTGAACTGAAGGACAATTTAGACACCATAACTATTTTGAAATATCCATTTTTAAGAGTCCAAAGATCTCGCTTCAGATTGGCATTTTTTCTCAGTGAAAGACGGTTTTGCCTTTCCCTCTTCCAGTGAAATTTGAGGAGTGATGAGGGAAGGGGTTACTAGGGACATCTACTTCTAATATGGTAGATATCAGAGCTTCTGTTAATTTCCCTACATTACAGAGAACAATTCCCTTGATTAACCAAAGAGTTATCAGACCCAAAAGGACAATGGGCTGAAGTTGAAAATTCACTTATGCAGAATTTGGTCCTTCATTGACAGGCAAGGTTAAAGTCAGTACAGATTTCAGGAGCAGTTGGTTAAAGTCAGTACAGATTTCAGGAGCAGTTAGCTGCTGGCATTTTTCCCCATCCCTGTTTCCCCCCAGGTCAGTAATCTTCAGTCCCTCCACTACATCACCTTCCTTATCTGCCACAGTATTCTCATATTTCCACTGGGTTTATGATAAAATTATCCACTGATATTTACAAATACACTAAAACCAAGAAAATATTGCAACTGTAAGTTTAGGAATAAAATGATGAAGGTATCTTTTAAATAACATATGTGCACACAAATTACTTTTTAAAATTATAAAACTAAAATATAGAATAATTGAAACAATTATTGAATAAATGGAATAATAATAAAATATAATTTAATATTTCTTACAGTATTGAAGTGAAATTCACATAACAAAAGCTAACCATCTTAAAAAGTGAACAAGTAAGTATTGTATAGTACATTAACGATATAAGGCCATCATTACCTTTACCTAGTTCCAAAACATCTATGACCCCCAAAGCAGAACCTGTATCCAAATAAGAAGTCATTCACCATGCCCTCTTCTCCCTCCACCAGCCTCAAGTAAACAACCTGCATTCTTCCTCTATAATATACGACCTTCTGCCTGTAGCTTTTTTCAATTACCATGTCTTTTAGGTTTATTCACATTGACACATATATCAGTATATCTTATTCTGTATAGCTGAATAATATTATATTTTATGGTTATACGCAGGGCTCCCCTGGTGGCTCTGATGGTAAAGAGTCTGCCTACAATTCAAGAGACCTGGGTTCAGTCCCTGAGTTGGGAAGACCCTGTGAAGAAGATGATGGCTACCCACTCCAGTATTCTTGCCTGGAGAATTCCCTGGACAGTGGAGCCTGGCAAGATACAGTCCATGGGGTCACAAAGAGTTGGCCATGACTGAGCAACTAGCACTTTATAACACATAATATCCATTCATCCATTGATAGAAAATTGGACTATTTACACTTTTTGGCAATTGTGACTCATGTTTTGATAAACATGTGTATACATGTATTTTTTTTTTTTGAGAATGTGTTTCTGATTCTTTTTCTTATGTGAAATTAGTCAGCCATATGAAACATTTATATTTAACTTTCTGAGAAACAGGCTATTTTCTACTGGGACAAAATCATTTATTCCCACTAGTAATTTTTGAGGGTTTCAATTTTCCACATACTTGCTAACACTTTTAATTTTCTGTTATTTTGACTGTACCCATCCTGGTGGATATTCCACATTATGTTTTGATTTGTATTTTTCAAATGATTAATGATGTTGAATAGCTTTTCATGTATTTGCTGATCATTTGTATATCTTCTTTGGAAAAATATGTATTTAAGTTCTTTGTTCATTTTTGTCTTTTCCCCCTTGATTTGTAAGTTTTCTCTATACAGTCTGGATATTATACACTTATCAGATACATAAATTACAAATATTATATGCCTTTATGTCAGTTGTCTATTCACTTTCTTTTTAACATTCTTTTATTAATATATATATTTTTAATATGAAGAAGCTCAATTCATATTNAAAAAACTCCATTCTGGTATTTACTTGAATTCGTATGCAATTAATTACCAAGCAGAATTTGTCTTCTCTTATTTGACAGATAGCCTTATGAATATCCAAAGGCATTCTCATAATCACAAGCTGTGTAAAAGCATGTATATTTAGAATGCATTATAAACATCTTGGGCAGCTCAAGTCCTTGGAGGCTAGGGAGGGCTGATGGAACAGAAAGGGAGCACTGATTTATTATAATGCTAAATAGTTTACCAGAGGTGTCTGTGATCTGGGTCTGGAAATACAGAGCTAATCTAAGGGAGACACTTCTGAGGATTGTACTCTAGCTGCAAGCATAGACAGAATGTTTGATACTACCTTGTTTTCTATAATTCCTGCATCCGCACATAATTGAATATCATGCTGGGGTTTTGGAGGCACAAATGCAGCCCCTCCGAGTCTGTTAACAGGTGAAGTTAGGTTCTTTGCAAGTGCCTTGGCACATCTTAGTAAATTCATCTGTGCCTTAGAAGAGTCCCTCTCTGGCTTAGTGTCTCTCCATTGCAGTTTACTCTGTTTTATTTGAACTGTGTGGATTTGACAAAGCTCTAAACTCTAAATCTTAGGTTGTTTAATTGTAAACTGAGAAACNGCCTTAGAAGAGTCCCTCTCTGGGTTAGTGTCTCTCCATTGCAGTTTACTCTGTTTTATTTGAACTGTGTGGATTTGACAAAGCTCTAAACTAAATCTTAGGTTGTTTAATTGTAAACTGAGAAACTTCACAGTGATGCTGTTTCTATTTAAAGCTGAAATGCAGGCAAAACCCTGTGTAACTAATCTATGACCTGAGAAATGTGCTAACACTTGTGTTTCAAACAATTTAATTACAATTTAATTTGAAACTTACTTGTGAGAATGGATAACAAGGTCCTTCGGCATAATTTTCACAGTATAGTGGAGTTGATAGCCTCAAAAAGTATTCTCTCTCACTGCATGCCATAGCACTTCCTATATTGTTGAGTAGATATTCTATACTGATTTTGTGCAATACAGTGGATACTAGCACCTGTGGCTAATAAGTCCTTGAAAGGTGGTTACTATGAATGAAAAACTGATTTTCAGCGTTAAATAATGAGAGTTGAAATAGCCACATGTGGTCGATGGCTACTATGTTGAACACCACAGATTCTAGNTATTCTATACTGATTTTGTGCAATACAGCGGATACTAGCACCTGTGGCTAATAAGTCCTTGAAAGGTGGTTACTATGAATGAAAAACTGATTTTTAGTGTTAAATAAAGAAAGTTGAAATAGCCACATGTGGTCGATGGCTACTATGTTGAACACCACAGATTCTAGGCTCTACCTCTTAAAAATCATTTATTTTTTTTTAAATTGGGGTATAATTGCTTTACAATATTGTATTAGTTTCTGCTATACAACTAAGTGAATCAGCTATATGTATACATATATCCCTCCCTCTCAAACCTAAAAATCTTAACACTATATATGATTATTCTACACCTGTTGTATAGTATTCAGCCATAGTTAAAAAAAAGTTTAAGATTTTACTCTATCTTCTTATTGTTGTTTAGCGTCTCTACATGCTAGGAATTTGGGTAATGACTTGATATAGTATGTTATTTGGGCAGCAAGGAAATCAAACCAGTCAATCTTAAGGGAAGTCAACCCTAAATACTTGTTGGAAGGATTGATACTGAAGCTGAATTGGTCATCTGATATGAATAGCAGGCTCATTGGAAAAGTCCCTGATGATGGGAAAGATTGAGGGCAGAAGGAGAAGAGGGCATCAGAGGATGAGACAGCTGTATGGCACCACCGATGCAATAGATGCAAATTTGGGCAATTTCAGGAGATGGTAGAGGAAAAAGAGGCCTGGTGTGCTGCAATCTGTGGGGTTGCAGAGTCGGACACAGCTGGGGGACTGGACAACAAAAATATGTTATTTAAGACATGGCCCATGGTACGCAGGTAGTACACTGACTACTAAAAATGGCAGGGATATTTATGAAAGCTCTTATGATGTTCATGTATTGCTTGATACAGGAGAGCACAGAGTACTCCTGGAATACAGAGAAAGGAATTTACATCTGACTAAAAGGAAATGCTTCATCAAAGACATGATATTTGAATTAAGTCCAAGAAATAAGAAAAAAAAAAAAAGATTGGAATACAATCAATAGAAAAACCGCCATCAATAAACACTTAGAATTTCTGGATAAAATAAAACAAGATAGTCTTATGCTTATACGAGAAAAAAAAAATAAGAAAAAGAACTTCCCAGCTTTTTAAAAAGAAAGATAACTGACAACTAGATTAGTAAATACGCGTACTAATACTGCAGCTGAACTATATTGACTCTGGAGTTATTGCTCTTTATCGTCTAGAAACTTGGGGTTTGAAATCTACTCAGGATAGCAGACAAGGTCATAGGAGTGGAAACAGAGATGTTCATAAATCTAGCATCCTAAAGAAAAGGGCTGAACCCTCTGTGAAAGGTGTCTGACTTTGCAGAGAGAGTCAATCAAGCACTGTCTCTAAAGCAGTGATTCTCAGACTTGGCTGCATACTAGCATCACCTGGTGGGGAGGAAAAACAAACAAATGCACAATAAAAGAGCAAAAACCAAGGATGCCAAGGTTATATCATGGGGACTAATTAAATCAGAATAACTGAGCATTCATATTTATTTAGAGCTCCATGGGCAACTCCAAAGTGCAGCCAAGTTTGATGCTGCTGTTGGAGGTGATCTTCTCTGAAAATTTAGAACCCCACATGTCACATAAGTGGAGATTTAAATTTATTCTGTTGCCTTGAAAAGAAAATCATAATCAGATATGTTAACAAGATAGCCTTCCTAAATTGTTGATATTCCGGGTCTCCCAGCAAAAGCACACTAAAGGGATTCAACTTGGGATACAAAGAATCTTGTAGACAAAAGCATTTTATTCCAAAGTTAAACAGAAAACAAAAACAACAAACAAACAAACAAACCCAGGACACACAAACACATTTCACTTGCATTCTTGTTTTTCCTCACACAACTTGACACAAAATTGTGCTTAACAGATTGATATAACATGAGTTTTTCCATTTCACAAGTCTGGTTGGAATTTATTATCAATCTCAGGGTATAGGAGATGGTGACCAAAAACCGCCCCCAAGAAAAAGAAATGCAAGAAGGNCAACAAACAAACAAACAAACAAAACCAGGACACACAAACACGTTTCACTTGCATTCTTGTTTTTCCTCACACAACTTGACACAAAATTGTGCTTAACAGATTGATATAACACGAGTTTTTCCATTTCACAAGGCTGGTTGGAATTTATTATCAATCTCAGGGTATAGGAGATGGTGACCAAAAACCGCCCCCAAGAAAAAGAAATGCAAGAAGGCAAAGTGATTGTCTGAGGAGGCCTTGCAAATAGCTGAGAAAAGAAGAGACATGAAAGGCAAAAGGGAAAGATGTATCCAACTGAAAGAGCTCCAGAGAATAACAAGGAGAAACAAGAAAGCCTTCTTAAGTGAACAATGCAAAGAAACAGAGGGAAAAAAAATAGAATGGGAAAGACTAGAGGTCGCTTCAAGAAAATTGGAGATACAAAGGGAATATTTCATGCAAAGACAGGCTCAATAAAGGACAGAAGCAGCAAGAATCTAATGAAGTAGATGAGATTAAGAAAAGCCGGCAAGAATACACAGAAGTACTGTACGAGAAAGGTTTAACAACCTGAATAACCACTATGATTTGGTCACTCACCTAGAACCAGACATCCTGAAATATGAAGTAAAGTGGGCCTTAGGAAGCATTACTATGAACAGAGCTAGTATAGATGTTGCAATTCCAGCTGAGCTATTTCAAATCCTAAAAGATGAAGCTGTTCAAATGCTGCACTCAATATGCCTGCAAATTTGGAAAAGTCAGCAGTGGACACATGAATGGAAAATGCCTTTTTTCAATTTCAATCTCAAATAAAAATGCAATACCAAAGAAAGTGAAAGTCACTCAGTCGTGTTCAACTCTTTGCAATCCCATGGACTATACAGTCCATAGAATTCTCCAGGCCAGAATACTAGAGTTGGTAGCCTTTCCCTACTCCAGGGACTCTTCCCATCCCAAGGATCTAATGCAGGTCTCCTGCACTGCAGGCAGATTCTTTACCAGCTGAGCCACAAGAATGTTCAAACCACAGTACAATTGAACTCAATTCACATGCTAGTAGACTATGATCAACATCCTTCAAGCTGGGCTTCAGCAATACATGAGCTGAGAACTTTCAGATGTTCAAACTGGATTTAGAAAAGGCAAAGAAACCAGAGATCAAATTGCCATCATCTTCTGGATCACAGAAAAATCAAGGGAATACTGAAAAAAACATCTACTTCTTCACTGACTATGCTAAAGCCTTTGAATGTGTGGTTCACAACAAGCTGTGGACATTTCTGAAAGAGATGAGAATACCAGACCACCTTATTTGTCCCTTGAGAAGCCTGTATGCAGGACAAGAAGCAACAGTTAGAAATGAACATGGAACAATAGACTGTTTCAAAATTGGGCAAGAAGTATATCAGAGTTGTATATTGTCACCTTGCTTATTTAACTTCTATCATATGAGTACATCATGTGAAATGCCAGGCTGGATGACTCACAAACTGGAATCAAGATTAAATCAAGAAATTTACTGGGGTAAATTTCAACAATGACAGATATGCAGATGTTACCACTCTAATGGTAGAAAGTGAAGAAAAACTAAACAGCCTTTTGATATAGGTGAAAGAGGAGAGTTAAAAGCTGGCTTAATACTCAACATTCAAAAAACTAAGATCGTGGTATCTGGTCCCATTAGTTCATGGTGAATAGATAGAGAAAAAGTGGAATCAGTGACAGATCTTATTTTCTTGGGCTCCAAAATAATTGCAGAGGATGACTGCAGTCACAAAATTAAAAGAAGCTTTCTCCTAGGAAGAAAAGCTTTGACAAACGTAGACAGCATATTAAAAAGCAGATGTATCACTTTGCCAGCAAAGGTCCATATAGTAAAATCTTTGGTTTTTCCAGTAGTTATACATGGATGTGAGAGTTGGACCCTAAATAAAGCTGAGCACCAAAGAAGCGACACTTTCAAATTGTGGTGCTAAAGAAGACTCTTGAGAATCCCTTGAACTTCAAGGAGATCACACAAGTCATTCCTAAAGGAAATCAACTCTGAATAGTCATTGAAAGGACTGATGCTGAAGCTCCAATACTTTGACCACCTGATGCAAAGAGTCAACTCTGATGCTAGGAAAGTTTGAGGGCAACAGGGGAAAAGGGTGACATAGGATGAGATTGTTGTATGCAATTTGTGACTCAATGGACATGAATTTGAGCGAACTCTTAGAGATAGTTACGGACAAGGAAGCCTGGTATGCTCCAGTTCATGTGGTGGCAAAGAGTCGGACACAACTTAGTGACTGAACAGCAACCAGTGCCCTAAGAGTTGCCTTTTGTTTCACTGAGTCTCCTGATATCAGGATTTCTGTTATGTTTATTTCTTTAGTACAGTCAAAATGCTGACGTTTCACTTTTCTTAGGATCACATTCAAAATGCTTCTTATATTGATGGTAACTTTCCAGTCCACTTTATCTCCTGGGGATAAGCAAAGCCATTTTCACACTCTTTTTTATTTTTTATTTTTAAAATTTATTTATTTTAATTGGAGGTTACTTTACAATATTGTATTGGTTTTGCCATACATCAGCATGAATCCGCCACAGGTATACACATGGTCCCCATCCTGAACTCCCCTCCCTCCTCTCTCTGGGTACCATCCCTCTGGATCATCCCAGTGCACCGGCCCCAAGCATCCAGTATCATGCATCGGACCTAGACTGGTGATTTGTTTCATATATTATACATGTTTCAATGCCATTCTCCCAAATCATCCCACCCTCTCCCTCTCCCACAGAGTCCAAAATCCTGTTCTATACATCTGTATCTCTTTTGCTGTCTCGCATACAGGGTTATCATTACCATCTTTTTAAATTCCATATATATGCATTAGTATACTATATTGGTGTTTTTCTTTCTGGTTTACTTCACTCTGTATAATTGGCTCCAGTTTCATCCACCTCATTAGAACTGATTCAAAAGAATTCTTTTTAATGGCTGAGTAATACTCCATTGTGTATATGTACCACGGCTTTCTTATCCATTCATCTGCTGATGGACATCTAGGTTGCTTCCATGTCATGGATATAATAAACAGTACTGCGATGAACACTCTCTTTTAAAGGTGCTGGTTATACATCCCTAACTCCACCTGATTTCAATGTCACTCTAATAACCGCACCCACTAATCATGGTTATCCAGACAAAGATAACTAAGAGACAGTTGAGAGATAGTCTAAAGGGAAAAAAAAAAAATCACAGCAGAGGGATTGTGTGTCTTGTTATCCAGGCTTGTTTGTGGATAACAAACAAGAGAAAACAATGGTAATCCAGCTTTCATGGTTTCCAATTTTTTCCTTACATCAACCCTTTACTTTAATGTTTTCTCCTATTGTCCCTTTAGCATCAGCATCCTTGTCTGCAATTTTCATTTGCTGTCTTCTGTACAAAGTTGATCTTCTCAGGAATGTAGATTTTTTCTCTTTTTTGCAGATGACAGCTACTATTAAGGAGTTTTGCATTCAATTGTCAGCAAAGGAAATTAAACTTACATTTTTCTTATGATAGGAGTAGTTCTAATGTTCTGGAAGTTTATTTCTATCTCTGCATAACTTTTGTAATAAATGCAACTTCCTTGCCTTGACAGTTAGGTAAGGAACTGAGTAAATTTCCTTTTTTTTTTTTCTGCCTAATTTGATGAATAAATCCTTGCCATCTGCACATTCCTTTAAGACAGAAGATTGCAATGCATTTCTTTATGTGTACTTCAAAAATATTTAACCCACCAAGGGAAAAAAGGGAAACTATTTGTTTTTTCCTTATAAAATGGATCTATATGAAGGAATCAAATGTAGAGTACTTTTTAGCTTTTACTTCTGGCCATCTTAGAAATTTTGTTGTCAGTCAATCAAGAAAAAAAATCAGTAGAGGCTTTTGATTTATAAGCCACTGAGAAGAACACAGAAACTCATATTCAATAAACATATAATGATGTTTCAAAGATCAGACCTGTCTTGAATACTTCCCTAGAAATATGTATATATATATGTGTGTGTGTGTGTGTGTGTGTGTGTGTGTATGCATGCACATAATTTATTATTTTAAAAAAACACTGAAAATTATAAATATTTTTATTCAATTAATTCAAACCATAGGGCTCTAATAGGCATCTTTAATACCAGTGTATGAAAATTTAACTTTTTTTGACTAAACTACAGTTCAGTTACAGGGCAGTCCAAGTCAATTAACTCTACCCTTGTGTCCAGTAACTTGATAGAAATTTATCTTGTTAGGAATAAAAGTCCATTAAAGATTAGTTCATGGATAGCTTTCTCTTATTTAGGTAAGCATAGACATGATTAATAGTCATAAAATTATAAAAAGAAAAAACATATCTATATTGATTTATGAAGTATTTCAAACCAATAATGATGTAGAAAATTAAATATATACAAGATGAAAAAATAAAATGACAGGGTTTTTAAATCATGATCTCTCTGAGAAAGTGCCCCTGCAGCAATCACACGCACACTGTGCTTCCTTTAGATACGACACTTGAAGAGCCATTGGCAATATGTGTAGAAGTCAATGACTGAGATACTTCCACATAAGAAGACTTGAAAGCCTACAACTCATTCCTTAGAACTGTCTTCACTGTTAGCAAATATTTTTTTCTTCCAAGTCTCAATATCTTCACCTATAAAATAATAATGATAACAATTTTTTCTGTTGTGCAGAACTTGTGAAGTTCAACTGTTATGATTCTGTGTGATAATGCATATATAACCAAGTGTAAGATCTGGCATTGAAAGTTGATATATGTATATGTGTACGTGTGTGTATATATAAACATATGTAAGACCTGGACATGACTGAGCAACTGAACTGAACTGAACTGATGTAATTATTAAATTATATAGATTATAGTAATATTCTCAATATATTTAAATGATTTAAGATTCTTTAGAGTAGGCTTGCTATAAAATATTGTTTCAAAGTTATATTTCTGATCAATCCATGTTATTGCTTTTTTTGTTGTAGTTTTTGGCTTCTACATTATAATCACTCAGCTACTGAAAGCTCTTCTAAATATTCTGGAGGCATATTGTGATGGTGCAGTCAAATTTTTACATAAAGAGTTAGAAAATATTAGTAGCACACCTTAAATTCCTTCCTCAAATCCAAGACCTGGTGTTCCTCGAGTGAGCTCTTAAATGGTCAAGGGCATATGTGGGCCATTTATGGGGCTTTTAGTAGATGGAGACATTGATTTTTCAGTTCATTATCTCCTTTTATTTGAGAAATCTTGTTTCTGGAGCCATTGGTATTTCATTTATTTTTGAATCTCTGGAACGTGCAACTTGTTAACTTAGCAATGAAAGGCCAGAAACAACATTTGTATATTTGATGCTGTCTGGCCCCCTAAAATATGAAGGATTTTTAAAGTATATCCCATTTATTCTAAAGAATAGATGGTTTGTAATTCACATTTTATTCTGCTTACTTCATCTGATTTGTAACAAAGTCATGCTGTATCATCCTTATCACCTTTAATATTAGATTAAAAATGCTTATACTGTCTGTAATGTATCACGTTTAAATGTCTACAAGTATTGGCATAAACTCCAGTAAACATGAGGTCAAAATGTAATAAAGAGGATCATTTAAAACATCCTGTTTAGTGATATGACTAATAGTAGAGAAGAAATATATAGCACAGAAATCAGGATAATGAATAAAAACAATAAGTGAATGAGATGAACAGAAAGACAGTTTCTCTAAAGTATGAGAAAAGTTCTAGGGAGGAAATGTGCAGTGTCTTAGTTACAATAGTACATGTCATGCCTCAGTCTTGAAGAACTGGTAAGTTAACACTGTAAGCATCTCCTTGCTCAATGGGCTGTACTCTCAATAGTTATCATCTACAAATCTTGTTAAAGTAATTTAAGAGTGAAAAAAAAAAAGTTGAATCCTAGGAGAGCTGCTATTCAGAAAGAGAAGGAGCTAAATTATTGCAGAAGTCTGCAAAGCTAATGAGTACTCTGAGGAGTGGATCTCCACAGGGGAGTTTGTCAGGTCAAGTCATTTACTGTGCATCATGTTAAAATTTACACCAGAATAAGAGTAATTATATGCTCTTTCTGTGTAAGATCC
Source organism: Raphicerus campestris (assembly GCA_006410735.1). Lineage (NCBI taxonomy): Eukaryota > Metazoa > Chordata > Mammalia > Artiodactyla > Bovidae > Raphicerus > Raphicerus campestris. The sequence goes on from SJYW01024346.1 coordinate 104,539, forward strand.
AGCACAGGGAGATGTCATTGCACCTGAAAACTGCATGTTTCCACAACTATTCTTGTAAAAGCATTATATTAGTGAGCATGGCAGAGAAAAACAATTTATAGATGTATAGGACAACTT
>SJYW01024346.1:110351-134939 GCA_006410735.1 Raphicerus campestris
CTAAATTAAAGAGAAAAGCTGCCTAGAGAGTATGCAGGCTCTAAGTTCAGAAAAACAACACAAATAAATCACTTCCCATGTCTATCTCTGTCCCTGACCATTTCACTCACGTGCTCTCTTTGTGGTAGTGTCATCCATGCCTCTAATAACCTGATGTGCTAAATGGTGTTGGGGGAGGTTTAAATGATTTATTACCAGTACATCAGTTGTATTAAATTGAAACAGGGTGGATTTACATTGTACACTTGCATTGAGATACCCTATTAGAATGAGAAAAAAAAAAAATAGGAAGTTTGTGCGCTCATCAGAAATTGGTCCTAACTTTGAATAAGATCCTAGAAAATATAAAATGCATTGGAAAAGCAACATAAATGTTTGCAGTGACATAAAATGTTTGCAACATAAATGGTTGCTATGAGCTTGAATACTTCTCTCTCAGCCAGGAAGAGTTCTTTACCATTCTTTGAAGTACTTCCATTCTTCAAACTTCTCCTTTGGACTGAATGCCCTTCATTGTCATAATTCCTCTATTACCTTTCTATCATTTTCACCAAACTTTTATCATAATCTTTTGCTACACTTACATGATTAGAAGACCTATCTCTACAACTGCCTATGCAGAATATGAGTGCCTTATCCCTGGACTTATTACACTGATATTGTTATTATTCTATTTATCTCTTACAAGACTACAAGCCCCTTGAATTTTAAATCTTGCTTAATTTATATTCAAATGCACTAAGTTTAGTATAAACCTTTGTATACCACTAGTAAGTAGAAAAGTATATATATACATACATATATATGTGTGTGTGTGTGTGTATGTGTATATATATATATATATACACACATGTATGTGTATATATATATACACATACAAAAGTATAATATATACATGCCCTTGGTGACTCAGACTGTAAAGAATCTGCCTGCAAGGCAGAAGATCTGGGTTTGATACCTGGGTAAGGAATATCACCTGGAGAAGGGAATGGCCACCTACTCCAATATTCTTGCCGATATATTATATATACATATATGTATGTATGTATATATGGGTAAAGTAAAAAATGTTTTCTTGATTTATTTAATAAGAAGAATCCAAAAAATAATTCTTAAAATAATTTTTTATTGAGTTTCATTAGTTGATTAACTTTGCCCATCACAAGGGCAGATAGTACCAGATTACATCTTTTATTTTTCAATCTTCTTTTTTTTTGAAAGGAGTTTGTAAAGTGATTTACTAAAAACAAAAGTGTATTTAGCTTGTGCAAAACCTGAGACTTGACAATCTGAAAAGGCCAGTTTCTATCTCTGAGAAACACTAAAGGTGAGATTCCAGTCAATCAATAGTAATTGACCAGCTAATCCTAAAACCTGACCTTGATCCACCATGGTCACTCTTGATTTCAGTACATTAAAGCAGCAAATTTCAGCATATTCTGAAAACAATAGTTGTCCTTTACATAATTCAACATAATCTCTCATCAACTTCTATCATTTGCAGGTAGGTTTCTTTCCACTTTGGCTCTTCACAAAGTGATTAGAAACCATCATAAAACATGTAGTAGACTGTTAACTAACTACTGTCAACATTAGTTTTGTGGCAGTTAAATTGGCCAGAAATGATCACTAAATGTAAGTTTAGCATGGTAAATAGAAATTAGTCAGTTGAGTCGCTTGGTTGTGTCCAACTCTTTGTGACCCCATAGGATGCAGCATCCCAAGGCTCCCTGTCATCACCAACTCACAAAGCTAGCTCAAATTCATGTCCATTGAGTCAGTGAGGTCATCCAACCATCTCATCCTGTCATCCCCTTCTCCTGTCTTCAATCTTGCCCAGCATCAGGGTCTTTTCCGATGAGTTAGTTTTTCGCATCAGCTAGCCAAAGTATTGGGGCTTCAGCATCAGTCCTTCAAATGAATNCTGTCATCCCCTTCTCCTGTCTTCAATCTTGCCCAGCATCAGGGTCTTTTCCGATGAGTTAGTTTTTCGCATCAGCTAGCCAAAGTATTGGAGCTTCAGCATCAGTCCTTCAAATGAATGAATATTCAGGACTGATTTCCCTTAGGATTGATCTACTTGCAGTCCAAGGGACTCTCAGTTTTCTCCAACACCACAATTCAAAAGCATCAAATCTCATATATGTCTCTGAAGTGAAGTGAAGTGAAGTGATGTCACTCAGTCAGGTCTGACTCTTTGAGACACCATGGACTGTAGCCTGTCAGGTTTCTCCATCCATGGGATTTTCCAGGCAAAAATCCTGGAGTGGGTTGCCATTTCCTTCTCCAACATATGTCTCTAAATGGGTACTAATAAAAACTAGGAACTGATGGATACGCTATTTTATTGCCCATGTATAAAAGATAAACTGAGCAGAGAAGTTAAGAAAAAGCTTTGAAGCCCGAGCTCAGTGATCAGCCTTGGCAAGTATTATACACAGGGCTTCCATTGGTTATTTTGACTCCTTAATAGTAAATCCTTTATAGTGTGCTTGTGGAAGGTTAAAGAGGTAATAATTAAAATATTTTTGCATGATAAGTACTTTTATTAAGGTTGATTCTATGTGATTTTTTAAGTACCTAATCTTTATTGAGTTCTTAAGGTGATGTATAAAATTGTTTACATTTATCTTCTCATTNTCAATGGACCTGAACTTGAGCAAAGTCCAGGAGATAGTGGACAGCAGAGCCTGGCATTATGCAGTTCATGGGGTTGGAAAGAATCAGACAAGACTTACTGACTGAACAACAACAAAGGAATGGGCAGGGTTTGAGCAACCAGACCTGTAGAGTTAACACTTTCCTGGGTACTCTAGTTATGAAGATCCCCTAGAGAAGGGAAAACTACCCACTCTAGAATTCTGTCCTGGAAAATTCCATGGACTGTAGAGTCCATGGGATCTCAAAAAGAGTCAGACACAACTGAAAGACTTTCACTTTTAGTTTCTTAAGTACTCATATTTAAATTCTACCTGTGCAATTGTCTGTGCAAATCAAAAGGTAGAAGATGTAACAAAAGACAAAAAAAAAAAAAAAAAGGTCCAGGCTACTCACAAATTACTTTAGAAGCAAAGTGAGCAATAGGGAATAAAAACTTTATACTACTAAAAAAGTAAGTGCAAAGAAGTCCGAGTAACTGCCTCCACTTTGCAAATTAAACAGAAAATCATATAGTAAAATTTATTTATTAAAACAATATAAGACACATTGTAAATACCTGGTAGATCCTGTCCTTTTACATCCATCCTTGAATAATGAGAGAACTATGAGTTATAAGGTATTATTTTAGCTTCTATGGATGCTGTATTTATGACACTTAAGTCAATGGCTGAATATGTAGTGAAAAAATAAGCTAGCAAATATGTCATTAATTTTAAACAGTTTCTTTTCCATCCATCCCATTAATGGCCCCATGCATTTTCATGCCAGCTCAGATTTCCTTCTTCTACTTCAGTTAATATTAAAATGCATCAGCCAATAGAAAGCACTCAACTTTATTTTTCAAATATATAATTATGGAAATATAGATAAATATAAAGTTCTGCCTAGTGAATGTGTCTAAAGGGAACTGTTAGGAAGTAATGGGTAAACTGATATGATTCTTCCTTAGGAACTCTAATGCATGCTGAAATTTAAGGATATCTTGGGAAATTAAATATAAACCTGACTCCCACATAGTCGTATAAATATGTCAAAGGCCACAAATAATATTGTACCACCTAAAATATAATGTTTATTTCACACTGAAAGCTCATATTGCTTTTCTTCTCCTTTGGAGATGAACATATCTAAAAATGATATAGAAGCTTAGCTATAAACTGGAGATAATACATATAGACAAGGTTATAATTATCCTAAACCAACACCCATTTAAATTAAGATTATTCAGATGAGAAAGGCATGATGGGTTTTTTTACATTTTTGTTCATTATTACAGTTTATGTAAAAATGATAATTACCTATTTAGCACCTAGCTAAGGAGTTTGAAAAACAAATTTCATGTCAATTTAACTCCTGAACTAGGTTGATTTTTTTTTGTTTGTTTGTTTTTCAGCCACTCAGTCCTGCCCAACCCTTTGTGACCCCCATGGACTCTAGCACTCAGGCTTCCCTCTCCTTCACTATCTCCTGGAGTTTGCTCAAACTCATGTCAGTTGAGTCAATGATGCCATCCAACCATTTCATCCTCTGTTGCCCCTCCTCCCCTTCAATCTTTCCCAGGAACAGGGTCTTTTCCAATGAGTCAGTTTTTCACATCAGGTGGCCAAAGTATTGGAGTTTCAGCTTTAGCATCAGTCGTTCTATTGAATATTCGGGACTGATTCTCTTTAGGATTGACTGGTTTGATCACCTGGCAGTCCAAGGAACTCTCAAGTATCTTCTTCAACACACAATTCAAAACATCAGTTCTTTGGGGCTCAGCCTTCTTTATGGTCCAACTATCACATCTGTACAAGGCTACTGGAAAAAACATAGCTTTGATTTGACAGACCTTTGTTGGCAAAGTGATGTCTCTGCTTTACAATATACCGTCTAGGTTGGTCATAACTTTCCATCCAAGGAGCAAGCATCTTCTAATTTTATGGCTGTAATCACTGTNGATTTGACAGATCTTTGTTGGCAAAGTGATGTCTCTGCTTTACAATATACCGTCTAGGTTGGTCATAACTTTCCATCCAAGGAGCAAGCATCTTCTAATTTTATGGCTGTAATCACTGTCCACTGTGGTGACATTTTGGATCCCAAGAAAATTTTTGACTTTATGCCTTAAATTTCCCCGTATCAGTTCACTGGCCTCTCACCTGTTCATAATCTGAATAGGAATCCCCAAGTTTAGTACATAAGGTATGGAGTCTTTACTTTTAATTTTGCTTTACCAGCCTAGTTGTGAACACTGGTAACAGCTACAATATACCATGGGTCTCAATATCAGTTCCAAGTTCATCCCAATAAACAAAATAATAAGGTAAGAGTTTTTATACATCCGTGGCTCTAAATTATAAAGTGATCTACTTTCTATAAAGAATTTCACCAACCCGATATTTCCCTCACATGTAACTCTTTCTTCACATTGGATAAATTAAAAACAAACAAACAAACAAACAAAAAAAAACAAGAGTTTATGAGTCTTATGTAAAAGCAAATTTAAATAAAATACATTCTGTTCAGTTTTTTATATTAATGCAAAATACAGGACAATTAAGAGTAACTAACAGGTAGTCCCATCAAACAAACAGGAAATATAATTTTCTACTCTCCTATTTCTCTGATTTGAGATCAATCTCTGATAGTGGAGAGATCTCATTTGTGAAGAACACTTCAGAAATGAAACCTCAGTGTGTTTATATGAAGAGAATTAATAAGTGTGGAAAGCCAGTAGTTTCACTCTGAATAAAAAACGGTTGAGAAAATTTGATGATGTTTCAAGTTTTATGAAAATGTACCTAATTATTATTTTTAAATTTGTTAAGATACACTTTATGACTGTTATTTTTAGTATGCATGCATTTAATAAAATTCTATCAATTAAAATAAAATCAATTAGAACAACAGAATAATGAAAAAATAAGGGGCTGGAAAGGATGGTAATTCTATGGGTATAGGTGGAAGGATGTCGAGTGGTAGGGAAAAAGACATGATTTCTATTTGTTAAATTGTATTTAATTTAGTTTTAAATTAATTAAAATGAAATTAAAACAAAAGAAAGTTTTTTGCTTAAACATGATTTTTAATAAAATGTGGATATTTTGTACATGATACTGTATAAATAGGGTGCTGCTGACACTAATCAGTGTTCCTATATTTTTTATTTGAAGCCAAATATCATCTCAAACATCATCTCCCTAGTACCACCCCCTACAATCACCATTATAATTTATTGAGCACCTACTATGTTCTTGCTAGTACATAAAGAAGTGTTTTTTGTGTCTTGCATGCATTGTTTCATTTAATTCTTAGAACAATATGAAATCAATATAAAAATAAAGAGCATATTATTTGTACTTTAAGGAAGTTAGAATTTAGTGAGATTAATAAAAATACCCAGGGTTATTTCCCTAGGCAGTTCACAGAGAATGGATATAAACTCAGATGTGTCTCTGAAGCCTGTGCTCTAAGCCATTGTGATTTAATTTCTTCTCGTAAGCTTTACTTGTGACTATAATTTCATAATTGTTACTCTGAGTTGTGAGTCCATGAAACAGGAAGATAAGATTAGGGCCCCTGTTTATGATAAGCAGAAAAAGAGAATGAAGGTCAGAGAACTCAAGCAGCAACCCCAGCATTATGCAATATGAGGACATTGGAAAAACCGCTCTGATTTCTATAAATCTCAGGTATAGAGCAGGGACTTCCCTGGTGGCTCAGATGGTGAAGCATCTGCCTGCAATGCAAGAGACCCAGGTTTGATCTCTGGGTCAGGAAGATCTCCTGCAGAAGGAAATGGCAACCCACTCCAGTACTCTTGCCCAGAAAATCTCATGGACAGAGGATGTCCTGGTAGGCTACAGTCCATGGGGTTGCAAAGAGTAGGACAGGACTTCACTTTCATTTTCTGGTATAGAGCTTTTCCCACTTGCTCCACCACTGCAGACTCTTCTTGTACAGCATGCATCTCTTGAGATAAAAGCATCGTTTCAGCAGTTTCTCATTTCCATCTACTATCCATCTCTCATTTAAAGACAAAACTCCATTTGACAATAGTTTTCACTAAATACTATGAGAAATGCGATGATGAAAGGACCCATTCCTTGTGCTGAAGCCAGACACATGAAGAATTAAGATATTTAAAACAATAAAATAAAAACTAGTAACTGCCATGTTGAGGGATCACAAGACATGGCTGTAGAAACACAGAGAAAGGGACAATTAGGTCTCCAGATTGCAAGAGATGGCATCGTTTATTCTCACAAACTACTTAACTTTCTTTAAGGAGAAAGGAAGAGGAAGGAAATTTAAGCAAAGACAAATGAGTATGGTGTGACACTCTCCTGGACAGGGTCATGTATAAAATAATAATTCATATAATTTTCCAGGAAAGAGTATAGGCATTTGGAGGAATCGAGAAAAAAATATCAAACCCAGATACACATTGTATCAGGGAACCTGAATGATCTGCTTCTTGTTGTTGCTTCATTGAACAGAGGCCATAAAAAAAACAAGAAAATAAAAGAAGAAAGAAAAAAGAAAACAAAAATCTCTCAGATGAGAAAATATTCAAGTGTTCCAGAATTACAGTGGGATTAATTTTTATCTAAATTCAGGAATTTTGTGCAAATGATAGGCAACTATTGCATAGTAAATTTTTCATGTTTTAGAATTTCAAAGAACTTGTGCCTGGTGCACTTGGTGAGCATAACCCATGAAGTATATGAAATATTTGTGTTAACAAAAATACTTATACACAATAAACAATTTTACCACAGTGATACAAATGTGTTGTATATTTTCACCTGACATTCGATCTATTAAAGCAAATGAACAAATAGGAGAAGTATTGTGAAAGAGAGAATGAAGAGACAGAAGTGAGAGAAAAATGTGGACTCAACAGAAGAGAAAGTATAAGATACAAAATAACAACAACAAAAAATATATAACTATCTATGACCTGGCCCACTAAGACAGGACTGAAAAAATTGCCATGAAACTTAATGTTTGCTTACCAAGTGTGGTTTAAAATATGAGTGTCTTAAAAGAAAATCAAAATAGGCATTAATTTTCATTGCACATGCAAGAAATGTCAATAAAATTACAAATGGTGACATACCATTTAAGATAAATTTTACATTAAAAAAAAGTGTTTCTCTTAATACAATTAGACATTTTTAAAAGCTTATCATCTATTACTATTACACTGTTTTCTACTACAGAGATTACCTGTTATCATGGAAGTGTATGCGTGAGTGTACACAACACACACGGGCGTGCATGAATGCAGAGTTTATTGCAGCTAGTTAGCAGTACTATTTAAATTCAGGAGCATCACACACCACTTAATAATTTACAGACAATGTGGAAGACATTATCATATATTATTTATGATAGCAAATGCTCAGGGACATAACAGTACAGAATATATTTCTCAAGCTACATTTACTGCCTTTTGGGTCACTTCAGAGAGAAAAGTTTCTGAACTGCTACTTAGTAAAGTCAGTATTCAAACACTGATAAAAAAAACATCACAGATTAATTTCACTCTCTGGAATGTAGTAAACAACAAAATTAATGCAGGAGGGTGAGAGGGCAGCCCGTGGCCTTCCTAGCACTGTCCCAGAGTCATTCATGCCTGGAAATTGTCTTTAAACAGATTGAGCCTGACGTATTAAAAAAGACATATTTCTAGATACCAAGAAACTATCCATCCCATGTCAGAAATATCTCTTCTATCTAGTTCACTAAAGCCTGTTAACCATCTTTGTTTGTTTGTTTGTTTGTTTGTTTAATTAGCATACTGGATGCAGTGCTTACCATAGAGATGTCACTTCCCACCTCAGGACTGAGACACTCATTCTTCCAGTTTCAGGAAATGTTGGCTTGGTAAAATTTCAACTGAGTCTCTCTCTGGAAATTGCACTCTTCAGAAGAGTACTGACTTGCTTAAGGTTATACCTCTTTGATAAGGAACAGCCTACATCCAGTGATGAGTCAATGCAGGGATATAAAGACTCGGCTTCTAGCGTTTAAGTAAGCAACACTGTAAGTTTACCCCAACTCCAGAATTCTTCACAGGACCAGGCGAAGGCTTTGCGGTGACTACATGTTCCTCTACCTAGTCTTGATTCTTTTACTCTTCTGCTGTTGATCCCACAGGTACTCCTGAGATAGCTTTTGGCCCACAAATCTCAGCTTCAGAATTTTTCTTGGGAAACCTGACCTCAGATGGTGCCAATAACTCCAAAGGAAGATTGATGTTAAGTTGGAAATTTGGAGCAGAATTAGCTACCAGCCAGCTGACAATGAGAATTTCATCATTGGTATAATGTGGAACATTGTTAGTGCCTTGCATNTTTACTGCCTTTTGGGTCACTTCAGAGAGAAAAGTTTCTGAACTGCTACTTAGTAAAGTCAGTATTCAAACACTGATAAAAAAAACATCACAGATTAATTTCACTCTCTGGAATGTAGTAAACAACAAAATTAATGCAGGAGGGTGAGAGGGCAGCCCGTGGCCTTCCTAGCACTGTCCCAGAGTCATTCATGCCTGGAAATTGTCTTTAAACAGATTGAGCCTGACGTATTAAAAAAGACATATTTCTAGATACCAAGAAACTATCCATCCCATGTCAGAAATATCTCTTCTATCTAGTTCACTAAAGCCTGTTAACCATCTTTGTTTGTTTGTTTGTTTGTTTGTTTAATTAGCATACTGGATGCAGTGCTTACCATAGAGATGTCACTTCCCACCTCAGGACTGAGACACTCATTCTTCCAGTTTCAGGAAATGTTGGCTTGGTAAAATTTCAACTGAGTCTCTCTCTGGAAATTGCACTCTTCAGAAGAGTACTGACTTGCTTAAGGTTATACCTCTTTGATAAGGAACAGCCTACATCCAGTGATGAGTCAATGCAGGGATATAAAGACTTGGCTTCTAGGGTTTAAGTAAGCAACACTGTAAGTTTACCCCAACTCCAGAATTCTTCACAGGACCAGGCGAAGGCTTTGCGGTGACTACATGTTCCTCTACCTAGTCTTGATTCTTTTACTCTTCTGCTGTTGATCCCACAGGTACTCCTGAGATAGCTTTTGGCCCACAAATCTCAGCTTCAGAATTTTTCTTGGGAAACCTGACCTCAGATGGTGCCAATAACTCCAAAGGAAGATTGATGTTAAGTTGGAAATTTGGAGCAGAATTAGCTACCAGCCAGCTGACAATGAGAATTTCATCATTGGTAGAATGTGGAACATTGTTAGTGCCTTGCAGGTACCAGCATCTCAGTTGTTGAGATCTTAGCCTTGGAAAACCAAGATGGGATATCTCTCATGTGTTTAAGGAATTATGTGTAAGAATTAATCATTAGGATAGTGGAACTGAATGATTCTTACTAGGGGCTATTGATGTATTAAATAAAGAAAATAAATTCAAGGTAGAGGTTGATTAATCACCAGTTGAAAACTAAGAGTGAAAGCTAGAAGGTCTCCTTGGTAGTATATATACTAAAGTTTTCTTTTTTTTTTTTCCAACAGCTGAGAAACAGTAACAACAACAACAAAAAAGCTTGGGATCAAGCTTAGGATTTAAGTATAATAGAAGTAAAATTTAGAAGAGATTGAATTCTTAAACTTAGAAGATCTTTCTTAGTAAGATCAGGTTCCTAATTAGGAAGGAGTAGGACACATGAGTATATGATAGGGTTATCTGGATAAATTCACCCCAACATGTTAAATACTCAAATACTTCTGAAGACTTAGGGCTCATAAAAGAGATTCACTACCCCCTGTTAAATGCAGAACCATGCAAAATCTCCGTAATCATAAGGCTGAGAAACCTTGCCATAAGTAGAAGGAAAAGAGAATAAAAATAAATCAAAGATGACTCATGAAGAGATTGAGGGCAGTCATTCCCAAACAAGACATAAATCCTGGATTAATTACCAGATTAAGTCCAGTTTTCCATATCCAGAACACTTTGACTATAGGAAACATTGGGTGTTCTGGGGGAAAGCCATTGTAATGCAATAGGTAGGTAATATATATTTTGTAATGATTCTCCCAGTTATTTCTCAAATGTGTCTAAGGTTGTTTACTTAGCTAACTGCATATTGGAAAAGGGGAATACACATCATTATGAAGATTTCTGGACAGAGAAATAAAGCTGAACATTTTTATCCAGGGACCAAAAGAGTCACGCCACTACTAGAAGCATATGAGAGGTCAGATAATAAATTAATTTTTGGCACAGTTGAGGTCTCACTTTGTTTGGTATTTCCACAGAATCAGTGAGTAATTATGCACAATGTTCCCAAAGGTCTATTGAAAAGAGCATATGAAGATGTTAGCAGAATTCAAAAATTGGCTACATGGCCTGGGTGAGAGATATCTATAAGGTGAAAGCATCTATAGCTACCTCTCTTCAAAGCAGTTCAAATAGTAAATCAGAAACAACATCCTATCCCAGAGAGAATGGTAGAAATTATTTTCAAATTTAAAAGATAGATGAAGATTTTATCTAAGATGAAAGGCAATGACACCCCCACTCCAGTACTCTTGCCTGGTAAATCGGAGCCTGATAGGCTGCAGTCCATGGGGTCGCTAAGAGTCGGACACGACTGAAGAGCAACTTCACTTTCACTTTTCACTTTCATGCATTGGAGAAGGCAATAGCAACCTACTCCGGTGTTCTTGCCTGGAGAATCCCAGGGACAGAGGAGCCTGGTAGGAGGCCATCTATGGGGTTGCACAGAGTCAGACATGACTGAAGTGATATAGCAGCAGCAGCAGCATGATACAAAAACAAAATGAGAAAATATATATATGAAACAAAAATTTTCAAGTCAAGAGATATCAGGAAACAAATGGGCCATGTTCCCTGTGGTATAGTAAACAAACAAGGAGATCCCTAAGCTTGTCTAGATTCTCTGCCTTTAGAGTTTTCAGGTACAGGAAAAGAACATGGAACCCAATAACAATGAAAATGGAAATGCAAATCCAGATAGAATCAGGAGGATAGCCTTGGATGAACAGCGCAAGAGAAAATAAATAGCAGCATAGAAATATAAATCTGGAGATCTGCAGAGATATAACTCCAGAGATATATAGAAGATTCCTCAATATTCAACAGAGTAGTGGTTACAAGTATGTGAGAAAAGTATCTGAAACCTAAGTAAAGAGCCTCCTGAAAGGACAAAGGATGCCGTGTCAAATGCTAACATAGAGTGGAGAAAATGGCCACTCCCATTATCCAGAACTGTAAGCCTCATAATCCATGGTGCACCAAATAGACTATTCAGAAGCCTTGGCCTCAGTGGTCACACAGCTCTGGCATCACCTAATGTAAATTAAAAGTTAGACCCAAGAGAATTAATCATTTTTTAAGTATCTTAGCAACACTCTAAAACAAACCTCAAGAATATTTATAGAAGCTAATCAAGAAGAGATAGCGGTTCTTAATATATATACATCTAGCATAGGAGTACCAAAACATACAAAGATATAAAATACATAATAAACCTAAAGGAAGAAATGGATTGCAACACAATAACTGCAGGGGACTTAACTCTCCAGTTATGTCAATGTATAGATCATACAGACAGAAAGTTAAAAAGGATACAAGCTTTAAATTAAACATTAGACCAGATGGATTTTATAGATTTGTACAAAACATTCCATCCAAATGCAACAGAATACATATTCTTCTCTAGGACACATGGAACTTTTTCAAGTATGCACCATATGTTAGGACACAAAACAAGTCTCAATAAATTTAAAAAGATTAAAATTATATCAAGTATATTTTTATCACAATGATATAAAACTAGAAATCAACTAAAAGAAGAAAGCTGGACAAAGATATGTGGAGACTGAATGGCACACTACTGAACAACTATTGGGCTGATGAAGAAATAAAAAGAATTAAAAATGTACACAAAGCCAAATGAAAATAAAAAATGATATGCCAAAGATATCAGATACAGAAAAAGCAGTACTAAGAAATTGATAGCAGTATAAGAAACAAACAAACAAAAATTCCTAAATAAAAACTTTTCACCTAAAGGAATTAGAAAAAGAAGAGCAAACAGAATCAAAAGTCAGCAGAAAATGATAATAATAATACTGATTAGAGTAGAAATAAATGAAATTAAGAATAAAAAGATAATAGACCAATGAAACTAAGAGCTGATTCTTTGAAAAGATAAACAAAATTGAAAACCATTTAGGGAGACTCACTAGAAAAAAGAAGACTCTGATAAAAATAAAAGAGAAGAAACAAAAATAGATATCACAAAAATACAAAGGATTAGAAGAGAATATTATGCTGTATACTAATTAATTGGGCAGCCTAGAAGAAATGTACAAATTCTAATGCAGCTTTCCAAGATGAAATAATTATGAAACATTCTAAGTAGATTGATCACTAGTAAAGCAATTGACTCATTGGAAAAGACATTGATGCTGGGAAAAACTGAGGGCAGAAGGAGAAGGGACAACAGAGGATGAGATGATTGGATGGCATTATCAACTTGATGGACATGAGTTTGCACAAGCTCTGGAAGATAGTGAAGAACAGGGAAGCCTGGTGTGTTGCAGTTCATGGGGTTACAAAGAGTCGGACAAAAAACAAACAAACAAAAAAAAAGAGTCGGACAAGATTGAAAGACCAAACAGTAACAAAGAGATTGATGAACCTCCAAAATAAATAAATAAAATTCTAGGACCAACTGGCTTCATTGATGAATTCTACCAAACATTCAAAGAAGATATAATACCTATTTTTCTCAAATCCTGCCAAACATTTGAAGAGAAGGGAATACTTCCTAACTCATTTTACAAAGATAGTGTTACCCTAATCTGCAAACCAGAAAAAGACAATGCAAATATTAAAGACAAGGATGTTAAACAGACAAGAATGTTACAGGCTAATATTTCTGATGAACACACACACAAATCTTTGACAAAATATTAACAATTTTTTTCTTGTTATTGAATATAGTGATACATCAAAGCATTCTATACCATGAGGGAATAAGATTTATTCCAGAGATACAAGGATAGTTCAACAACTGCCAATCAATGCAATACACCAAATGAACAAAATGAAAGATAAAACCCACATGATTTTCTCAATATACAAACACATGCACACACACAAATTGACAAGAATCACCAATCATTTGTGATAAAAACTCTCTATAAAATAGATATGGAAGGAAGATATCTTAAAAAAACAAAAGCCACATATGACAAATCTACTGAAAACATAGTCAGTAATCAAAAAGTGAAAGTTAGCCCTCTAAAAATCAGGAAAAAGACACTCTGCCCACTCTTGCCACTCTATTCAATCTAGTATTGGAATACCTAGCCAGAACAGTTAGGCTAGAAAAAGAAATGAAAATCATCCAAATTGGAAAAGAAGAAGAAAAACTGAAAATATTTGCAGATGACATAACTATTTTTTATTTAGAAAACTCTAAAGATGCCATCAAAAACTATTAGAAATAATAAATGAAAGTAAAGCCAAAGGGTACAAAAACAACATAGAAAAATCTGTCATGTTTCTGTCATATGAGCTAACAATGAGACTGCAGAAAGAGAAAAAAAAATCACACTTATAATTTCAACAAAAGGAATAAAATGCTTAGGAATGAATTTAACCAAGGAGGTGAAAGGCTTGTACATTGAAAACTATAAGGCATTGTTGAAACAAATTGGAGTGGACACAGATGGAAAGATTTAATTTTGTGCTCATGGTTTGAAAGAATTAACTATGTTAAAATGTCCATGCTATCTAAAGCAGTTTACAAATTCAATGCCATCTCTGTCAAAATCCTGAGGACATTTGTCAAAGAAAAAGACAAAAAAAAATTATAAAATGTATAAGGATGAATAAAAGACCATGATAGCCAAATCAATACTGGGGGTGGGGGGGAGGTGCAGGGAAGAACAAAGCTGAAGATTATTATAATCCCTGAAATTCATCTCTTTGTCTACCCTAGAACTAACAATGGTTAACCAGGCTAAGTCTTGGAGGTGATTCTCATCAAAGAACATGAAATTCTACCTGAAATTATCCATATCTGTTGTTTTATCCAGATTTGGACACATCTATATGAGAAAACAATTCATAAATTTGGGAAAATAGAGGTAGAAATAAATATCAATGATCTGTGTTTGGAGTCAGTTAAGTAACCAGTTTTGTATCAGTGTATTTGGACTTTTCTCAATGCCAGAAGACTATAGCAATCTACATATGAGAAGCAACTTGATAAGAAGAACTATGAGATCTTGGGGATATAATATACAAATTCTATTGTTGAGTTTTAAAAAATAAGAATTTAACAATTTGATTTTGTATTAGAAATAAAGGGACTAATTGAAAGTGATACTCTTAGCAAAGGCTGGATAAAGTGAGAAACCATTTTTTTTTTTAAATCCAGTTTACTCTCATCCTTACTTAGGACAAGCATATTACAACAAGGCTCCCAACCTTCATTCATGCTGTGCATACCTCATGTTGTCACTTCAGACATGTTTGACTGTTTATTGTGCCACCCCTTTAATACATTTTCTGTTTTCCATTGTTTTAAAATTTCGCCTTATATACATTTCTTAAATTATTCCCTCTCCTAGGAAGACATTCACTATCATCCCATTCCAACCCCATAATGATTACTTGTTTCTCAGAGTTTCTTTTACTGGAATTTAAGCAATTTATTTTTCTCCAAATGTGATCTTTAACTACATGTATCTCCATTTCTCTGGAGAGCTCACTGATATCAGGAAAAATTATATTGTGCTACTATTACCTATTTAGTCTTCCCTATCTTAATCTGCTTCCTTACACTGGCTCACTTCTGTGTCCCTGAGTATATGAGATTTCTCTGTTTATTTTGAATTTTCTATTTATTCCATTCATTTCATTAACAGCTAAACTTTTTGAAAGGTGATCAAATCTGACTATTTTTATTTTCCTTATTCCCTTTCCCAAATCCTCTTGGTAAAAATTCCCCCAAACTGAAATTTTAAATGCAAATAAGTTTTAAGTTTTTGATCCAATGATATTATTTCCTGGCTTTCTATGATTTCTCCCCATTTTGATTGTTTATTTTGCAGTTTACTTTCCTCAGCCCATAACCATTTGAGATTCTTCTTCCTCCTGCTCTGCCTAAAATGAGCAAATTCCTGAATATAAATTATGGACAAGAATTTTGAATGTTTTATCACTGCATCATAACCCAGATTTCTTGACTGATACAGTAGCTATGAATATTTTATTATTACAAAGATTATAGGAGTTAACATCTATTACAGAAATCATGAGAGTATATATAATAATTTAATGAAATAAAAATCATAAAACTTTAAAGAAACTCCACTTGATTAATAAAGACATTGGAATGTACATAATGTAAAATTTCTGAAGCAAATATTGCTCAATTATTGGAAAAACAGTTACTCTCAATTCTCTGCTATTGAGATATTTTAATATCAATGGGCTTGTGAGAATTTGAGACCCATAAATAATAATAAAATGATAATACTTTTCATATTATCATATTTGGTGGCTGAGAAAATATTCAATGTAAATGTCCAATGTCCAGTGATATCCTCTCCATTTTACTAACAATTCTTGATGAGGTGGAATGAGGATGAAATTGCTTCCATGCAAAAATAAGAGGAATTTTACCCTGAAAGCAAAAATCTTAGAGAAAAAAAGAAAGATGTCATTACACTTTAAATCCTTCAGGCACAAGGTAAATCATTTTCACTTTTAGGATTTTGTGTAATCTAAGGGAATAATCAATGTGATCACTCACCTAGAGGCAGATATCCTGGAATGTGAAGTCAAGTGGGCCTTAGGAAGCATCATTACAAACAAAGCTAGTGGAGGTGATGAAATTCCACTTGAGCTATTTCAAATCATAACAGATGATGCTGTGAAAGTGTTGCACTCAATGTGCCAGCAAATTAGGAAAACTCAGCAGTGGCCACAGGACTGGAAATGGTCATTTTTCATTACAATCCTCAAAAAAGGTAAGGCCTAAGAATGCTCAAACTAGTGCACAATTGCTCTCGTCTCACATGCTAGTAAAGTAATGCTCAAAATTTTCCAAGCCAGGCTTCACTAATACAACTTTCAGATGTTCAAGCTGGTTTTAGAAAAGGCCGAGGAGCCAGAGATCAAATTAACATCTGGGCCAGGAGCCAGCACGGGCGATCCCACCCATGACAAGGTCATGCAAAGAGACCTGATGGGCAAGGTGAGTCAGGTCTCAAGGGGTCCTCTGCCTGAGCATCTACCCCGAAACCAAAATCTGTCTGTTTACTGTCTGTTATGCTATACTCTTCTCACATTACAGGGGGCTATCCCCGACCACCTTTCTCTGGAAAAATTTAATGTAGAGCTCCAACTGGACTCCTGCATATGAAAGGAGTGTCTCAGCTCACATCCCTCTGATGGCTCTTTAACTTGCCTGAGAGGTTCCTCTGGACTTTTACAACTATGCGTGTGATTGTTTAAGACCCTCAACCATGAGAGGCACGAAGCTTAAAACATCTTAAAGATATAGAGCCTTTTAGAGCTAAGAGTTTGGTGAAGGGATTCATTGTTGAGTTAATGTTTGCCACCAGGCCTCCATATCCTTTATCTTTTAGGCACCTGGGAGGATATTAATCAATGTAATTGGGATACAGAAATAGGAATATGGTAGTTTTGATGTTAGCAATACTAGACTTTTGAGTTAATGAATTTTCTTTGTTATAAATCACTGTACTCCTCTTTCTTTGTTATAAATTGTTGTGTCCTTGCTATGTAAGAATGTAACCTTAATTAGTACTTTCTAATAGTGGCACCAGACTTTAGTATGAACAAAACTTTTAAGGCAAATAAGTTTTCTGGTTGACGGACCCTTATCAGAAAAGGGCCATAAAATGCTAATAGGCCTCCTGGCCAGAAGATGATGTAAATCACCTAAGACCTGTGTATACAGCTAAGTGTGCAGAGAGAAAGCCTGATCTAGATAAGGGTCAGGGCTGCTGACCCTGCATGACTTTGTACTATCCATTGATATCTATGTACAACTCAAACTATAAAAGCTTTTCCTGGAAAATAAAGGACAGATCAGTTTCTCGGGCCAGTTCCTAGAAAGCCTGGTTCCCCCATGTCTTCTTTTCTTTCTTACTCTATTTTCTGGCTGATTCCATCTGGGGCATAGAGGCTAGCCGTGTCTACTTATTTGCCTGTGCTTCTAAGACGCACGCGAGAGGGAACACAAGGCAGGGCACCCTCCACTATTCAAGCAGGTGCCTGTGGCCCTACGTACATGGTTTAAGCCCCTTGTCTTGGGGCTTTATTGGCTTTCTATGTAAACCAAGGAAAAAGCATCTTTCTTTCCTCTGTTCTCTTAACTGAAAACTCTTTCTTTCAGTTCAGTTCAGTTCAGTTGCTCACTCGTGTCCTGCTCTTTGCAACTCTTTGCTTATCCCTCTCTAAATCTATATATTTCTCTCACCACGTCATCCCCACTTCAAATTACCCTGGATCCACTAGGGCTGGACCACAGCAGTGCTGGATCATGGAAAAAGCAAGAGAATTCCAGAAAATCATCTATTTCTGCTTTATTAACTATGCCAAATATGGATCACAATAAACCGGAAAATTCTTAAAGAGATGGGATTACCAGATCACCTGACTTACCTCTTGAGAAATACGTATGCAGGTCAGGAAGTAACAGTTGGAACTGGACATGGAACAACAGACTGGTTCCTAATCAGGAAAGGAGTACGTCAAGGCTGCATATTGTCACCCTGCTTATTTAACTCATATGCAGAGTACATCATGAGAAATGCTGGGCTGGAAGAAACACAACTGGAATAAAGATTGCCAGGAGAAATATCAGTAACCTCAGATATGCAGATGACACCACCCTTATGCAGAAAGTGAAAACATAAAGAGCCTCTTGATGAAAGTGAAAGAGGAGAGTGAAAAAGTTGGCTTAAAGCTCAGCATTCAGAAAACGAAGATCATGGCATCTGGTCCCATCACTTCATGGAAAATAAATGGGGAAACAGTGGAAACAGTGGCAGACTTTCTTTTTTAGGGGCTCCAAAATCACTGCAGATGGTGACTGCAGCCATGAAATTAAAGGACACATACTTCTTGGAAGAAAAGTTATGACCAACCTAAATAGCATATTTGAAAGCAGAGACATTACTTTTACCAACAAAGGTCCATCTAGTCAAGGCTGTTGTTTTTCCAGAAGTCATGTATGGGTGTGAAAGTTGGACTGTAAAGAAAGCTGAGCGCTGAAGAATTGATGCTTTTGAACTGTGATGTTGGAGAAGACTCTTGAGAGTCTCTTGGACTGAAAGAGGATCCAATCAGTCCATCCTAAAGGAAATCAGTCCTGAGTGTTCATTGGATGGACCAATGTTGAAGCTGAAACTCCAATACTTTGGCCACCTGATACAAAGAGCTGACTCATTTGAAAAGCCCCTGATGCTGGGAAAGATTGAGAGCAGGTGGAACAGGGGACGACAGAAAATGTGATGGTTGGATGGCATCACCAATTCAATGGACATGAGTTTGAGTAAACTCTGGGAGTTGGTGATGGACAGGGAGGCCTGGTACGCTGTGGTCCATGGGGTTGCAAAGAGTTGGACTCGACTAAGCGACTGAACTGAACTGAAGGGAATAATCAAAAGCATGATAGTTTCATGGGATAGATTTATTGTTAACACCTGGGAGAAAGTTATAAAGCATATTTATAAGAACTAGCTAGGATTTTTTAAATTTTAAATTATTTATTGATGCTAAATTATTTATTGATGCATTATGATCCTGAAGTTAGGATTTAAGACTCTGAAATCAGATATCCTAGGTTTTACTTTCAGTCCATTACTTCTCTGTAGCTTTGAGCAAATACCTTGCCCAAAACTCAATTTTCTAACTTGAAAAATTAGACTTCATTTTAAATTTCATAGTTATTATAAAACATTACATGTATCAGTTCAGTTCAGTTCAGTCGCTCAGTTGTGTCTGACTCTTTGTGACCCCATGAATCACAGCACGCCAGGCCTCCTTGTCCATCACCAACTCCCAGAGTTCACTCAGATTCACGTCCATCGAGTCAGTGATGCCATCCAGCCATCTCATCCTCTGTTATCCACTTCTCCTCCTGTCCCCTATTCCTCCCAGCATCAAAGTCTTTTCCAATGAGTAAACTCTTCGCATGAGGTGGCCAAAGTACTGGAGTTTCAGCTTCAGCATCACTCCTTCCAAAGAAATCCCAGGGCTCTCCTTCGGAATGGACTGGTTGGATCTCCTTGCAGTCCAAGGGACTCTCAAGAGTCTTCTCCAACATCACAGTTCAAAAGCATCAGTTCTTCGGTGCTCAGCCTTCTTCACAGTCCAACTCTCACATCCATACATGACCAGGAAAAACCATAGCCTTGACTAGACTTGTGTGTGTGTGTGTATGCTAAAAAATGGTCAAGATCGCTACTTTTCTATAAGATAGTTCAATCAACTAGCATTATTAAATGAAAGCTTCTCAGGAGGTTTCGTGGTAAAGAATACTCCTGCCCACGCAGGGATGTAGGAGACATGGATTGGCAGGATTGTAGGATTCCTACAATTGTAGGATTCCATGGATTGGCATGATCCCCTGGAAGAGGAAATGACAACCCACTCCAGTATTCTTGCCTGGAAAATCCCATAGACAGAGGAGCCTGGAAGGCTCCGGTCTATGGGTTCACAAAGAATTAGACACGACTGAGCACGTAAGCACATTAAATGAAAACATTGTTCTTCTACTATATTTCGGTGGCACTTTTCTCATAAATCAAATGTGGATCATAAACATATCATAAATATGTGTGTGGGTCTGTAGACTCTATTGTTTCATTTGAATTTAGTCTTTCCTCACACTAAAACCATATGCTTAATTAATAGCTTTAAAATAAGCCTTTATAGTTAGCAGTATAAATCCTTTGTTCTTCTTTAAGATTGCTTCCATTATTCTTGGCCCTTTGAATTTCAATCAGTCTGTCAAGTCCTGCAAAAACACCTGTCTGGATTTCAATTGGGGTTGGAATAAATCTATAGATCAATTTGGTGAGGATTTTACAATATTAAAGCTTCCAATCCATGAATATGGGGTCTCTTTCATTTTATCTTAGGTCATTTTTCTTTTCTTTGACCTAGCTATTTGATTTCACTCTGATATGTCCAAGTTTTTATTTGTACTTATTCTGCTTTTGATTTATTGCACAATTAGAATTTAAAAAGGTCCTGTCCCACAGGTGGTGGTAAAGTTTGCATGAGCATGTAAAATGACGGGAACACAAAAAAGGGAATAATTTTCTCTTATTAACCATAATTGGTTTATTTCCTCTCCCTTGGCTTTCCCATAGAAACATAAAGTTCTTAAAAGTAGAATTTGTCAATGGATTTGTCCTTGGGGATTAAGAAAAGTGGTAAGTAAATCTACCTTTAACTCTGCTATTACATTTTTTCCCCCCTAGAGGCAGAAAAGAAGCTGGGGATGAGATGCTATCTACCAAAAGAGAAGAAACCACATTGATTACATGTGCATTGCAATGAAATACAAAGAGATATTGGGAACATATGTATAACTGAAAAAGGGACTAGATGTGGCATCTTAACAACGTCTAGGTGGTATTCTGTTGGACACTTGTCTGCTTCTAGTTCTAGAAATTCTTTACTATGGGGAGTCTATGAGATCTAAAAAAAGTACTTAAACTGATGCATTCCATGATAACTGAAGTAAATTGGTCAAACTATAGCTCTATTTTTTTTTCATGTTTACTTATCTATAATGGAGAAAGAAATGGTGACTCATTCCAGTATTTTTGCCTGGAGAATTCCATGGACAGAGGAGCCTGGTAGGCTACAACAACCCATGAGGTCACAAAGAGTCAGACACAACTGAGTGACTAACACTGTATAACCTAAATCTTAGCCTTAAATATTTTAGTTAGCAAATGCTAAATATTCGGGATTAAATTGGGGTATTCCATTTAAAAATGCAAATAACTATCAGATCCCGTGAACTGTACATAATTCTAAAGCATATTTCTGTCATAATTTTATATTATCAAAACAAATTTTTGACTTTGGTATGCAATATTTGTGAAATAAAAAACTTGCACTTTTATGTTAATATACAGCTGGAAGAAAGTACATAGCAGTTATGTGATGACTAAAAGACCCAAAAACATAATAGTGATATTTTGAACAATTTAATCCATTAAAAACTCAGTTAAGTGAATAAAGAATACTTTTAACATATGGTTGTAGTAAAAGCAGGACTGGTAAACATTTTAGTAAAAAGTGATATTTTTGAGCAGTTTTACTTTTTAAACTGATATTTTCATAAAATGGAATGAAAGACTTCATCATCAGAATTATAATTTTTGACAGCATTTCATCAACCTTCGTTATATAGCTTTTCAAGTTTTCTCTAGCCTTGCTTCCTCTACCTTTAAGCATATATTATCTCTTACTTCCTGAGTAAGTCAGGTTTGTCCCTGTCCTTCAGATCCACAGGTCTTGGTTTCCTTATCGTTCTCTGAAAATTGCTTCTTTTCTCAAGACCTGTTTATCTCTTGAAAGTCACTCCTTCTTTGTACTGGAGCATATTTATTAACTACTGTATTGCACATGCAACTTAATCTACATCTGCCTTTTGACTCATCAGTCTTTTATCAGGACTTATGGTTTATCAAGATATCCCAAAGTAATGTGCAATAGATTTTCTCCCTCCTTCCCTCTTCAAATCGATTCTTTCTCTCTCTTCTAATCAACTGCTTACATTCACTTTGTCTCTGCCTTATAAATTGCCCTATCTTTTGGATATCTTCAATTGACAACCATCACACTTGTCAGTTCATTTCACTTTTATGATTTGTACTTTGTTGGTCCTCTACTTACATTTATAATCATTTCTTCGTTTCTTGATAATTCTTCTCTGGGGATTTTCTTTTTTTTTAAGTTTTGATCTCCAACCTGTGCACACCATTTCCATGTTTCCTTATATACAGCTAGCACCATTTTCATAAATTAATGACTATTTCTAAGTCTATATATAATAGAAGAATTATCTTTGTTAGTAATGGTTGCCACTTCCTTCTCCAATGCATGAAAGGGAAGTCACTCAGTCGTGTCTGACTCTTAGCGACCCCATGGACTGCAGCCTACCATCTCCTCCATCCATGGGATTTTCCAGGCAAGAATACTGGAATGGGATGCCATTGCTTTCTCCAGTATGTAATTACAATTTTAGATGTTTGCACAGGAATCATTTTCAAGTATCTTAAGTAAAATTCAGATGTGCCTACGTACTAAGTCACTTCAGTTCAGCCCAACTCTTTGACCCTATACACTGTAGCCCACCAGGCTCCTCTGTCCATGGGATTCTCCAAGCAAGAATACTGGAGTGGTTGCCATGCCCTCCTCCATGGGATTTTCCTCACCCATGGATCTAAACCATGTCTTCTGTGGCTCCTGAATGAAAGGTAGATTATTTACCTGTTTTGCATGCTTTGTTTTTCTTTGTTTCTATGATTCTCATAGTACCAGGTGTAGAAGACTATTTCTTATATTTACAAATGAAAAGAAGAATGTTTAGTTGTAAACCATTCCCAGGAGTTATATAGCTGACAGAGTTCTGCAAAAAGCAGCAACCGCTGTGCTTTTAAAAAGTGTTGGGGAAAACATTATATAAATATATATATATATATATATATGTTCAGTTCAGTCGCACGTCTGACTCTTCGCGACCCCATGAATTGCAGCACGCCAGGCCTCCCTGTCCATCACCATCTCCAGGAGTTCACTGAGACTCACGTTCATCGAGTCAGTGATGCCATCCAGCCATCTCATCCTCTGTCATCCCCTGCTCCTTCTGCCCCCAGTCCTTCCCAGCATCAGACTCTTTTCCAACGAGTCAACTCTTCGCATGAGTGGCCAAAGTACTGGAGTTTCAGTTTTAGCATCATTCCTTCCGAAGAAATCCCAGGGCTGATCTGGTTGGATCAGAGTGGACTGGTTGGATCTCCTTGCAGTCCAAGGGACTCTCAAGAGTCCTCTCCAACACCACAGTTCAAAAGCATCAATTCTTCAGCGCTCAGCCTTCTTCACAGTCCAACCCTCACATCCATACATGACCACAGGAAAAACCATAGCCTTGACTAGATGGACCTTAGTCAGCAAAGTAATGTCTTTAGATTGGTCATGACTTTTCTTTCAAGGACTAACTGTCTTTTAATTTCATGGCTGCAGTCACCATCTGCAGTGATTTTGGAGNATGAAAGGTAGATTATTTACCTGTTTTGCATGCTTTGTTTTTCTTTGTTTCTATGATTCTCATAGTACCAGGTGTAGAAGACTATTTCTTATATTTACAAATGAAAAGAAGAATGTTTAGTTGTAAACCATTCCCAGGAGTTATATAGCTGACAGAGTTCTGCAAAAAGCAGCAACGGCTGTGCTTTTAAAAAGTGTTGGGGAAAACATTATATAAATATATATATATATATATATATGTTCAGTTCAGTCGCACGTCTGACTCTTCGCGACCCCATGAATTGCAGCACGCCAGGCCTCCCTGTCCATCACCATCTCCAGGAGTTCACTGAGACTCACGTTCATCGAGTCAGTGATGCCATCCAGCCATCTCATCCTCTGTCATCCCCTGCTCCTTCTGCCCCCAGTCCTTCCCAGCATCAGACTCTTTTCCAACGAGTCAACTCTTCGCATGAGTGGCCAAAGTACTGGAGTTTCAGTTTTAGCATCATTCCTTCCGAAGAAATCCCAGGGCTGATCTGGTTGGATCAGAGTGGACTGGTTGGATCTCCTTGCAGTCCAAGGGACTCTCAAGAGTCCTCTCCAACACCACAGTTCAAAAGCATCAA
>SJYW01024348.1:0-23514 GCA_006410735.1 Raphicerus campestris
AAGGAAGTATTTTTTGTTGTTGAAGTAACATTGATTTGTAACATTATATAAGTTTCAGGTGTACAATATTACATTGCTACTTCTATATACTTTGGCATTCTCACCACCAAAAATTTAATTTCCGTCCATCTAGCTGCCTCATCTTTAGCTGTAAGGGTAAAATGTTGCTGCTATTCTGTGTTGAATACTTTCTATGCTAGAAATTATTTTGACTGCCTCAAGTTTCACATCATTTTCATGTATATTGTAAAATGAATGGGACCTTTGCATTCACATGAGGAAGAGATAGGTTAAAATTCACAGCAATATGATATTTACAAATTTAAGAATATTGTTGTTGTTGTTCAGTCAGTCATGTCTGACTCTTTGCAACCCCATGTACTGCAGCACACCAGGTTTCCCTATCTTTCATTATATCCTGGGGTTTGCTCAAATTCATCTCCATTGAGTCAGTGATGCCATCCAACAATCTCATCCTCTGTAGTCCCCTTCTCTTCTTGCTTTCAATCTTTCCCAGCATCATGGTATTTTCCAATGAGTCAGCTTTTGCATCAGGTGACCAAAATACAGGAGCTTCAGCTTCAGCATCAGCCCTTCCAATGAATATTCAGGACTGATTTTCTTTAGTATTAACTAATTTGATCTCTTTTCTGTCCAAGGGACTCTCAAGAGTCTTCTCCAGCACCACAGTTCAAAAGAACCNGGAGCTTCAGCTTCAGCATCAGCCCTTCCAATGAATATTCAGGACTGATTTTCTTTAGTATTAACTAATTTGATCTCTTTTCTGTCCAAGGGACTCTCAAGAGTCTTCTCCAGCACCACAGTTCAAAAGAACCAGTTCTTCAGCACTCAGCCTTCTTTATGGTCCAACTCTCACATTCATACATGACTACTGGAAAAAACATAACTTTGACTGTATAGACTTTTGTTGGCAAAGTGATCTCTCTGTTGTTTAATATGCTATCTAGGTTGGTCATAGTTTAGCTTCCAAGGAGCAAACACCTTATAATTTCATGGCTGCAGTCACTGTTTGCAGTGATTTTTGAGCCCAAGAAAATAAAATCTCTCACTGTTTCCACTTTTCCCTCATCTATTTGCCATAAAGCGATGGGACTGGATGCCATGATCTTTATTTTTTGAATGTTGAGTTTTAAGCCAGCTTTTTCATTCTCCTCTCTCACCCTGGTCAAGATGCTCCTTAGTTCCTCTTGGCTTTCCACCATTAAAATGGTCATCTCAAAGTATGAGGTTGTTGATATTTCTCCTGACAGTCTTTATTCTGTGTTGTGATTCATCCAGCCTAGCATTTCACATGATGTATTCTCCATATAAGTTAAATAAGCAAGGTGCCAATATATGGCCTTGATGTACTCCTTTCCCAATTTTGAACCAGTCCATTGTTTCATATCCAGTTCTAACTGTTGCTTCTTGTCTTGCATATAGGTTTCACAGGAGGCAGGTAAGGTGGTCTGATATTCCTATCTTTTTAAGAATTTTCCCCAGTTTGTTATGATCCA
The DNA here is from genome assembly GCA_006410735.1 of Raphicerus campestris. Classification (NCBI taxonomy): domain Eukaryota; kingdom Metazoa; phylum Chordata; class Mammalia; order Artiodactyla; family Bovidae; genus Raphicerus; species Raphicerus campestris. The sequence goes on from SJYW01024348.1 coordinate 1,518, forward strand.
CATAGTCAAAGGCTTTAGTGTAGTCAATGAAGCAGAAGTAGTTTTTTTTTTTTTTTTCTGGAATTTTCCTGCTTTTTCTATGATCCAACAGATCTGACAAGTTGATCTCTGGCTCCTATGCCTTTTCTTACTCCAGCTGTTACATCTGGAAGTTTTTGGTTTATGTACTGTTGAAGTCTACCTAGCTTAAAGGATTTTGAGCATAATCTTGCTAGCATGTGAAATGAGTGCAACTGTAGAGTAGTTTGAACATTATTTGGCATTATCTTTTTTGGGGATTGAAATGAAAACTGACCCTTTCTAGTCTTGTAGCCACTGCTGAGTTCTCCAAATTTGATGGCAGACTGAGTGCAACACTTTAGCACCAAATCATCTTTAAACAAATCATCTTTTAAGATTTGAAATAGCTCAACTGGAATTCCATCATCTACACTTGCTTTGTTGGCAGTAATGCTTCTTAAGGCCCACTACAGCATCCAGAGCAACACTGTCAACTGATCTTTGATAAAGGGCAAAAGGCAATACAATAGAAAAATATAGTCTTCATCAAATGGTTCCAAAACAACTGGACATCCAAGTGAAAAAAAAAAAAAAAAAAAGAAAAAGGGAAAAGAAAAGACCTTTCACAGAAAATAACTTAAAATGGATCACAGCCCTAAAGTTTAAAACTCAAAACAGTGGAACCCTTAGAACATGCCAATGCCACAGGTGAAAATCTAGGTGACCACAGGTATGGTTCTTGCTTTTTAGATATGATGCAATGCACAATCTATGAAATAACCTATTTATAATTTGAATTTCATTAAAAATTAAAAGCTTCTACTCTGTGAAAGTCACTGTTAAGAGAATGAAAAGACAGTCCATAGACCGGGAGAAAATCTTTAAAATGCTTATCTGACAAGGGACAGGAACACAAAAACACAAGAACATTTTAAACACAACAGTAAGAAAACAAATAGTACAACTAAAATATGGGCAAAAAATTGAAAAGACACCTCACCAAAGAAGATGTATGAATGTAGATTCACATGTGAAAAGATGCTCAATATCACCTGTCATCGGGAAGTTGCAAATTCAAACAAGAGACCACTACACACCTTTAGAATAGCTAAAGTCCGAAAGAATGACAGCATTAAATGCTGGTGAGTATGGGGAGCAACAGGAGCTCTCATTCTTTGCTGGTGATAATGCAAAATGGCACAACTACTTTGCAAGACAATTTGACAGATTCTTTAAAGCTAAAAATATTCTTACCACATAATTCTAACAATTGTGCTCTTTGATATTTACCCAAATGAGTGGAAAACATGTTCACACAAAAACCTGCATGTAATATTGATAGCAGCTTTATTCACAATAGGCAAAACTGGGAAGCAGTTTTTAAGGTCTCTCTCAACAGCAGAATGAATAAATAAGCTGTGGTACATCCATATAATAGAATATTTTTCTACAATAAAAAAATGAGCTAATGCTGGAATCCAGGTTCAGCAGCCAGGGAATCAGCCTTCAGTGGTGAGTAGTGTCAGCGGACAATGATGTAGCCTCTGACTCGAGGTATGGGACTACATGTTTATGTCAAGCTTCAGGTTTTCATTTATACTTTGACAAAAGCATTAGGTCAGAGGTTTGACATTTTTAGTTTCCCCCACCCAGATTTATTGTCTCCAGAAATCACTGTTGCCCTACAAGCAGAGTTCCTGCTTCAGAGATTCTCTCAGAATCAGCTTTACTATTATCTACTTCCTCTTATGTGTCCTATACTTGTGATTACATTGTAACTCATGCTACATTCCTCAGTTTATTTCTTATCTTTCTAAATCCTGTTTGCCCCTAGCATCTTAAGATCACTATCTCCTAAGAAGGCTTCTAGCTATTCTTAATTATTCCTAAACCCTAAGCTCAGCAAACTTCTTTCTCCATAAACATTCCCCTCACAAACAGGTCTCAGATAACAATCCTTCCCATGGCCTCAAGTTGGGGCCTATGTGCTCATCCTGGAACATTCTTTGTAAAGATCCTTGAACAAATGTCAATGGTTAGTTTATAGATTATTTTCTGGGCACAACTGCAGAAGGTTTTGTGCTTTCTCATGCTTCTCTCAAGAACAATAAGCACCTTAACATTCTTTCCAGCCAACTCAACTGAAGAAAGGAAAGAAGTCAGAATCACAAGACCTAACTCCTTCATCCTGGGACCCTGCCTGCGGGGTGAGGAGAGGGGGTTGGGGCTGTGCTTCCATTTTGTCAATAATGCCTAACGTGGCGCCCGACAAGTTAAGATATCATGAAAAGTCATGAAAGAATCTAAAGTGTCACACGAGTGTATGTTCCCCGGTTCTTTGTCTCGTCACAACAAAGATTTGGAGCAATGGACATTAGAGCCCTCGGCGCGTCACAGCTCTCAGGTCTTGGACAAACCGTGTTATAGCTCTATTTTATTTAGAAGATAGCAGGAAAATGGGAGAGAGAGAGAGCGCAAGCATGCGGGAGAGAAAGAGAGAGAGAGAGAGAGAGAGAGAGAGAGTGCACGCAGGTGGGAGAGAAAGAAGAGGGAGAGCGAGCTTTGGTTCTTCCTTTTATATGTTTTCTTCCACCTGGGCCCGCCCTATGCAAATTGGGCTTAGCCAGGAGTGTNATCCTTGAACAAATGTCAATGGTTAGTTTATAGATTATTTTCTGGGCACAACTGCAGAAGGTTTTGTGCTTTCTCATGCTTCTCTCAAGAACAATAAGCACCTTAACATTCTTTCCAGCCAACTCAACTGAAGAAAGGAAAGAAGTCAGAATCACATGACCTAACTCCTTCATCCTGGGACCCTGCCTGCGGGGTGAGGAGAGGGGGTTGGGGCTGTGCTTCCATTTTGTCAATAATGCCTAACGTGGCGCCCGACAAGTTAAGATATCATGAAAAGTCATGAAAGAATCTAAAGTGTCACACGAGTGTATGTTCCCCGGTTCTTTGTCTCGTCACAACAAAGATTTGGAGCAATGGACATTAGAGCCCTCGGCGCGTCACAGCTCTCAGGTCTTGGACAAACCGTGTTATAGCTCTATTTTATTTAGAAGATAGCAGGAAAATGGGAGAGAGAGAGAGCGCAAGCATGCGGGAGAGAAAGAGAGAGAGAGAGAGAGAGAGAGAGAGAGTGCACGCAGGTGGGAGAGAAAGAAGAGGGAGAGCGAGCTTTGGTTCTTCCTTTTATATGTTTTCTTCCACCTGGGCCCGCCCTATGCAAATTGGGCTTAGCCAGGAGTGTGTATGTTCCACCTGAAGTCTTCACTCTGGTCCTCGGACCTCCTTTTGTTCTATTTTTGCGGGCTTTTCCCTTCCTTGTCTTTTAGCCACTGCCATTTTGGACTCCGTTTCCCTATTCTACCTACCTAACAAAAGTATGTAGCTGAATGAAAAGAAAGTTGCTCTGAAAAAGCGAAATTCCGTATGACTCCAACTGTATGACATTCTGATGAGACTGGGCACATTCAGAGTGCTGTACACAGCTATATTATGTTCTGGAAAAGACTAAACACTGGAGACAATAAAAGATCAGTAGTTGCCACAGATTAGGGGGAAGGAAAAATGATTAAGCAGAGTACAGAAGATTTTAAATAGCAGTGAAACTACTCTGCATGATATTGTCAGTTCAGTTCAGTTCATTCACTCAGTCGTGTCCAACTCTTTGCAACCCCATGAATAGCAGCATGCCAGGCCTCCCTGTCCATCACCAACTCCTGGAGTTCACTCAGACTCACGTCCATTGAGTCAGTGATGCCATCCAGCCATCTCATCCTCTGTCGTCCCCTTCTTATCCTGCCCCCAATCCCTCCCACCATCAGAGTCTTTTCCAATGAGTCAACTCTTCACATGAGGTGGCCAAAGTACTGGAGTTTCAGCTTTAGCATTATTCCCTCCAAAGAAACCCCAGGGCTGATCTCCTTCAGAATGGACTGGATGGATCTCCTTGCAGTCCCAGGGACTCTCAAAAGACTTCTCCAACACCACAGTTCAAAAGCATCAATTCTTTGGCGCTCAGCTTTCTTTACAGTCCAACTCTCACATCCATACATGACCACAGGATAAACCATAGCCTTGACTAAACGGACTTTAGTCATGTCTCTGCTTTTGAATATACTATCTAGGTTTGTCATAACATTCCTTCCAAGGAGTAAGGGTCTTTTAATTTCATGGCTGCAATCAAAGTCTACACTGATTTTGGAGCCCCCAAAAATAAAGTCTGACACTGTTTCTACTGTTGCCCCATCTATTTCCCATGAAGTGATCAGACCGGATGCCATGATCTTAGTTTTCTGAATGTTGAGCTTTAAGCCAACTTTTTCACTCTCCAGTTTCACTTTCATCAAGAGGCTTTTTAATTTCTCTTCACTTTCTGCCATAAGGGTGGTGTCATCTGCATATCTGAGGTTATTGATATTTCTCCCGGCAATCTTGATTCCAACTTGTGTTTCTTCCAGTCCAGCATTTCTCATGAGGTACTCTGCATATAAGTTAAATAAGCAGGGTGACAATATACAGCCTTGACGTATTCCTTTTCCTATTTGGAACCAGTCTGTTGTTCTATGTCCAGTTCTAACTGTTGCTTCCTGACCTGCGTACAGATTTCTCAAGAGGCAGCTCAGGTGGTATTGGGCACCTACTGACCTGGGAGTTCCTCTTTCAGTATGTAATTATAGATATATGTCATTGCACATCTATCAAAACCCAGAGAACATACACCAAGAGTAAACTTTAGTGTGATCTAAGGATTTTAGTAAGAATAATGTGTCAATATTGACTCATCAATTGTGACAAATGTACCTCACTAATATACGGTGTTTATTATAGGGGGAGCTAGGAGGGGTAGAGGTCATGGTGAAAAAAAAATATGGAAATCCATTGTACTTTTCACTCAGTTTTCTGTAAACATAAAGTATATTAATAAAAATAGTATCTGGTGTTGTTGTGTCTGAACTGAGAATTTCTTGTGTACTGTCTACTTTTGCAAAAGAGAAGCATGAAAAGTAGACATATGCTGATCATGTCTGCAGAGTAACACATACTTTAAGTAAGAAAATAGCACTGTGAAAATCGATTAAACATAGAGAATCTGTTGAGAAATCTATTTCCAATGAAAACATATCTCTAATATTCATACACAACTGTAAAAGCCTGCTCATCTGAAATTACATTTTATAAAGGTTTTAAATGTGGTGCTGCTATTTATCATTTTACCAATTACCTCATGCATTTGTTATATGATAAATATTGAGGAGAAATAATATGAACTATTTTTCCCAGTGTAAATCATAAAATAAAAGTTTTCCTTTTCTAGACTCATTTTCACTTATTTACCCATCTATTCTATCTTCCCAAAGGTACTTGGCCAAAGCCTCAACAACTATAGGTTCGCAGTACCCTCCTGAATGACTTGAACATATTAGTTTCCTTATTTGAATCAATCAGGGTCTAGTCATATATGTAATTAGTTAGATCCCATTAAATGTCCACTATCTTTAATTTTGGGCACCATTAATTCCATCACTGACTCAATGGACATGAGTTTGAATGAACTCCAGGAGTTGGTGATGGACAGGGAGACACGGAGTGCTGTGATTCATGAGGCCGCAAAGAGTTGGACACGATTGAGCAACTGAACTGAACTGAATCCCATATATTATTTTCTCAGGAATTTTATCTCACAAACCTAAGCCATTTCTCACTTAAATTTTTCAACTTCTTCAAACTTTCCCTATCCCTTTTAACAACTATAGACATTTTGATTTACTCAAATCTTCCAATTTATCCATGAATAAATTAACAAAATACAATTAAATGTTCAAACATTTGTTGATTTTAAAAAAAGTGAAATGTGTAGAATGATTATTTGAAAATTAAATCTGATACAATAAACAAGGATACATACTCATGTGTGTGTGCGCATGTATGTATTCATTTATAGGAACTATTTCTGAATTCTGAAATTCAGAAAATTCTGAGTTCTTTTGAAAAAGGCAGTTTTCAGAAGTTTGTGAGGCCCAAGTTCAGAGTACAACTAAAAGCTACATACATTTGTCTAAATATTTTAAAGGTATTTATCAACAAACTATTAAATAAATATATTCTGTACTCTTATCTTGATGTTATAACAAAATTTATGCTCATAATATTGATGTTTATGACAACAAAATTGGGAAAAATACATAAAATCTATGGTTTTTATATGACTGAAAAGGGGCAAGCTATCAAAATCAATGAATGCTATTATTGAGCATATCTAGGTGCTCTGCTCATGAAACAGTAATATTCAAGTGAGTAATAAAGACATAATCAAAAACATCACATATTTATCCTATGAATAAGCTTTAATTGTCTTTATTTTGGCAAATAAGCTGCTATGTTATTATAATGGATACTTTCACATAATATATATTCTAGTGACAGNAACAAAATAGAAAGCCCAGAGATAAATCCAAAGGAGGCAAGAATATACAATGGAGAAAAGGCAACCTATTTAACAATTGATGCTGGGAAAACTGATTGGTTCCAAATAGGAAAAGGAGTATATCAAGGCTGTATATTTTCACCCTGCTTATTTAACTAATATGCAGAGTACATCATGAGAAACTCTGGGCTGGAAGAATCACAAGCTGGAATCAAGATTGCTGGGAGAAATATCATTAACCTCAGATATGCCAATGAGATCACCCTTATAGAAGAAAGTGGAGAGGAAATAAAAAGCCTCTTGATGAAAGTGAAAGAAGAGAGTGAAAAAGTTGGCTTAAAGCTCAACATTCAGAAAATGAAGATGATGGCATCTGGTCCCATCACATTCATGGGAAATAGATGGGGAAACAGTGGAAACAGTGTCAGACTTTATTTTGGTGGGTGGGCCTCTAAAATCAGTGCAGATTTTGATTGCATCCATGAAATCAAAAGCCGCTTACTCCTTGGAAGGAAAGTTATGACAAACCTAGATAGCATATTGAAAAGCAGAGACATTACTTTGCCAACAAATGTCCATCTAGTCAAGGCTATTGTTTTTCCATTAATCATGTATGGATGTGAGAGTTGGACTATAAAGAAAGCTGAGCACCTAAAAACTGATGCTTTTGAACTATGGTGTTGGAGAAGTCTCTTGAGAGTCCCTTGGACTGCAAGGAGGTCCAACCAGTCCATCTAAAGATCAGTCCTGGGATTTCTTTGGAAGGAATGATGCTGAAGCTGAAACTCCAGTACTTTGGCCACCTCATGTGAAGAGTTGACTGTTTGGAAAAGACTCTGATGCTGGGAGGGATTGGGGGCAGGAGGAGAAGGGGACGACAGAGGATGAGATGGTTGGATGCAACTGACTCAATGGANGAAGGAATGATGCTGAAGCTGAAACTCCAGTACTTTGGCCACCTCATGTGAAGAGTTGACTGTTTGGAAAAGACTCTGATGCTGGGAGGGATTGGGGGCAGGAGGAGAAGGGGACGGCAGAGGATGAGATGGCTGGATGGCATCATTGGCTCAATGGGCATGAGTTTGAGTGAAGTCTAGGAGTGCTGCAGTTCATCAGGTCGCAAAGAGTCAGACATGACGGAGCCACTGAACTGAACCTGCAAAAGAATGAAACTATAACACTTTCTGAAAACATAACCAAAAATAAACTCAAAATGGATTAAAGATCTAAATGTAAGACCAGAAACTATAAAACTCCTGGAGGAAAATATTGGCAAAACACACTCTGACGTAAATCATAGCAAGATCCTCTATGACCCACCTCCCATAATGGAAATAAAAGCAAAAATAAAAAAAATGGGACCTAATTAAATTTAAGTTTTTGTACAATGAAGGAATCTATAAGCAAGGTGAAAAGACCGCTTTCAGGAAAATAAATGATGCAATCAAAAACTGGGCCAAAGAACTAAAGAGACATTTCTCCAAAGAAGACATACAAATGGCTAATAAACACGTGAAAAAGATACTCAACATCACTCATAATCAGATAAATGCAAATCAAAACAACAATGAGGTACCATTTCACACCAATCAGAATGGCTGCTATCAAAAAGTCTACAAACAATAAATGTTGGGAGGGTGTGGAGAAAAGGGAACCCTCTTACACTGTTGGTGGGAATGCAAACTAGTAAAGCCACTATGGAGAACAGTGTGGAGATTCCTTAAAAAACTGGAAATAGAACTGCCATATGACCCAGCAATCCCACTGCTAGGGATACACACTGAGGAAACCAGAATTAAAAGAGACACATGTGCCCCAATGTTCATCGCAGCACTGTTTATAATAGCCAGGACATGGAAGCAACCTAGATGTCCATCAGCAGACGAATGGATAAGAAAGCTGTGGTACATATATACAATGGAATATTACTCAGCTACTAAAAAGAATGTGTTTGAATCAGTTCTAATGAGGTGGATGAAACTGGAGCCTATTATAGCGTGAAGTAAGTCAGAAAGAAAAACACCAATACAGTATATTAATGCATACATATGGAATTGAGAAAGATGATAATGATGACCCTATATGCAAGACAGCAAAAGAGACACAGATATAAAGAGCAGACTTTGGGGCTCTGTGGGAGAAGGCGAGGATGGGATGAATTGAGAGAATAGCATTGAAAATTGTATATTATCATATGTGAAATAAATCGCCAATCCAGGTTTGATGCATATGACAGAGTGCTCAGGGCTTGTGCACTGGGATGACCCTGAGGGATGGGAAAGGGAGAGAGGTGGGAGGGAGTGTCAGGATGGGGAACACATGTACACCCATGGCTGATTCATGTGAATGTATGGAATAACCACCACAATATCAAAGTAATCAGCCTCCAATTAAAATAATATTTAAAAAAGAAAAATAAATAAAGCTGTCTGTAAGATATCTTCCCTTAAAGAAACTAAGAAAAGCATACTGCTTTGAGTTTGTAATCCATTTATTCCTAAATTAATTCTTGAATTGGTTTGGAGATGAAGATAATTAATCTCAAAAAATGTATTTTTCAGTGTTTCTTCGAGGGTCTCATCTGCTACTGTAGTATAAAAAGTGACACAGTAGGTAAAATGAAAAAAGTTAAGATGCATTTAAACTAGCTTTGCCCAATAAATCCCATGTGCTATTTCTTTCTAGCTATTCATTCCATTATAAACTTAATTAGAAACCTTTTCTTTTTAATGCTGAGAAAAAGCATTTTGATATTACTAACTCTATATGTAGGATCTTCAAATCTTATTAAATGGCTGATTTGCAGTTATACTAAATTGACTTTTTATTTTTAATACACCTAATAGGATGATGCTAGAAAAGCTTTTAAGGAAGGCAATGAATCTTTTGGAGTGGACTCCATGATGCTTCAATCAGTCTATATTAAGACATGATTGTCTGAATTAATAGAATAAGAAATGAGGTGCTACATTAAATGAAATAATATTTGGTAGGTACATATTTAAGATTAATCTACATAGAGAAATATACATTTTATTTTTTACTGAAAATGATAGAAATTTTATTGTGCAAACTATGATTCTAATGCATTTCAGTAATAATTTGTAGTTGCTGCAAGTTGTTAGGCATTCTAAAAACCAAAATATGAATGGGATTGCAATCTACCTAAAATTTATTGCATTCAATAAAGCGCTAAAGCACTCAAGCTTTGAAATCATCTACTGCAAAACTGTTTATTCTCTGTATAAAATCTTACTGTATACTGTGTCCTCAAAGATATAAGGGCTGCAATGGAATAGACTGCTAAACATCTCAACTATTAATTTATTGGCTTCCAAAGCTGTGCTTGAAGAGCATATAGAGTAGCAGATCGGACGTTGGTAAGAAAGAGTAAGTGAGATTTGACAATTTTATTGGACTGTTCTGTGGTTTGAAATTGGAATATTTTAAGGTTACATGAGCTGAAAAAGATATTTTGAACAAAGCTTCATAAAGTTAGTTTGGTTTTAAAAGCTGGAGGAATATCAAAAATTCATTTTATTCTTCAGAAATAATTAGAAGTGGGAAGCAGTTTATTGTAAATATCAGAAAACACAAATACTGCAAACTCCCCACTGGCAAGTATCTTGCTATTGTTCCCCCAGTGTGAGTCATAGCCTATCTGGTTCAGGTGCCCTTGCCTTTGAAAGGCCTAGCCTTGGCCTTTAATTATTTATTTCTAATAATCTGGGTGGCAACAAAATGAGGTTTTATGCATTTTACAATCACTTCTCAAAATGAGTAATGAGTCGTGCCTTGGAACAATTTATATTTTGGGAAAATATATGTTTTATAGTTAATTGACACCTAAGATTTTCTAGCATGGGGGTTAAATGAGGGAAATGACCCAAAGAAGAGAGGGATTAGGTCTCTGCACAGTCTTTGTAATAGAAAGAGCCTATCAGAGTAACATAAGGCAACTAGTCTATTTCAAATATTACAGTAATTTCAAAAGAAAGGAAAGAAAATGTTTGGTTGTTTTAATGGTTCATCTCAAACCCTGGGGTGAAGAGATTAGCAAAACAAGTGATCAGACAACAAAGGATATCCTCAAAGTCTTAGATTTATTAGTTTGCATTCACAAATGTCTGCTTTTATCTTGCTTTTGGATTTTTAGTATAGTCATCTCACTTTCTTTAGTTTGCTTTACAATATCTCTCCCACTATGTCATATATTTTAAAGGAATTTAATTTTTTCCTATTGTGTATTCCTCAGAAATCTTAAATAACACCTTTCTCAATAGAGATCCCCCAGCCTATCACCACTTGAAAAACACATTGCTCTAGAGTCCCAGAGAGGGCGCATCCTCCAAGGCACAGCCACGTTTTTACAAACACAAAAGAAGCCAAGATGAGTGAAGCAAAGATATTTCGTCTTTGTCAACATGTAATTACCATATAAGAACTCAGTTCCTGTCTCTTATACACATCTTTTGTCCCTTCTACTGTATAATTTTAAGGGATTTGATATAGGTCATACCTTGGCTTTCCCTACTTTCTTCAAAGGTCTTCCTTACTCAGAATTCACCAAATTACCCTAATAATGCTCTTTATAATAAGATAAAGTAAAATACTGATCAAGTATTGATTTCAGTTGTCATATCTTTTTAGANTGTTTTCTCAGAAGATTTTTTCCAGCTATCCTTTCTCACTATGATCTTTGTGTTGGTGAAGTTTGGATTTGGTTTTCCAACTAGCTCAGTTACCTCATGACCAGTCCCCAGAGCCACACACTCCCTTCACTTTTTTGCTTTGTAGTGCCAAAACTTTCATGCCTCGCTGAAAACTGCATAACATTAAACACATACTGCAGATATATGTTCAAATTACAGGTGTAACAAACTATCCACTGAGAATCCACTAAATCACTGAAGCAACAAACCTGCAGATCCAGAGTTAGCTCCAGTAAATTGCAATCTACAATATACTTCTCCATCTGATGATAAAAGTAAAGCATATTTTATTTTTAAATGCTGACAATAACTCCTAAGCAATCAATACCTTTCCTGGAAAAAGGAAATTGCACAGCTCCAACTGCTGCTGCACATACAATGAAAAAGACAGACAAACTATAGATGTGAGCCCTTTGGCAGAGCCCAGGTATGAAAAGTTTTTGGCACCTGGCACTTAGATTAGATGCAGTAGTCAGCCCTTGAACTCTTTGGGTTACATGTGCTGAGCTTCTCATGTTTGACAGTATGTTGTCTTGCAAGCTTCAGGAATGTCTAAAATCAAATGCCAAGACTTTACTGACAAATATGTGACTTTTCCCCACCTCTCCTTTGTTGGATGTGGGCTCAGTTTATGTAATAAAAACTGAGCAAAAGCAAAGCAATATTAAATGGGATACTATATGGAAAATACTATATTCCTGAAGTGGTAAATCCCTTACTGAGGGACAGATGTTAATTTGCCATGAAAAATAAATTTTAAAAAATTTCAGAAACAGAAAGAAGGAAACCTCTCTTGAGTGGAATCTGATTCTGGAAAAATATACCTGAGTCTTATGCATTTATTATGCACTGCAGGGCTGAGTCTTAGAAGACGGCATAAATATAGAAAGTAAAGCCTATCAGCAGGTGGGGAGGGATTCACAGGAAAAGAACTGGGCAATAAGCATATAAAAGTGTTCCTTATTTATAGAATGCACAAATCCAAAATGCCAGAGTTTGTGATCACTCCCTAGTTACATTCTGATAAGGAAGTTATTAGCAATTTCTCTGGAGGAAACTTCAGCAACATTACTCTAAGTATCAAATGCCTTTTTTTTTTTTTTTTCAAATCTCAGCTTATTTTTGTAATTGTGCTGTCACTATATCTGCGAATGTTTGCAAATGCTTTCAGGTTTGAGAAATTTTCTTTCCAATTCAAAGTGCCCCCTGTGATTCAGAACTAGATACTTCCATTTATAACATTTGATGAATCGCTTTCCATATGTATGCCCTTCGAGGAAGTTTGGCAACTTTTAGTTTTATGGTGGATGGCAATCTGTGTTAGGGGCATAGAAAATGACGCAAATCTGTATGGTGCTTCAAATCAGGGAATCCACCCAAGCAACCACCAGAAATAGCTTTAGAATTTTTCAGTGTGAAAAAGAAATGTTAGGAACCTGGAAACTTCAAAAAAGAAAAGTCGTATCTTCAGATGACTGCTATGAACTAGCCCAAACTCATACAAATTATTTTATTGCTTCCACACATGGTAAGGATATACCTTATACTAAGCATTTAACTAGCAATACAAGATGTGTATAAGAGACAGGTCTATATTAAGNAGAAAAGTCGTATCTTCAGATGACTGCTATGAACTAGCCCAAACTCATACAAATTATTTTATTGCTTCCACACATGGTAAGGATATACCTTATACTAAGCATTTAACTAGCAATACATTTTATTTTTAAGAATGAGTAAGACATTATATTTGGTCTTTTTATGGTTTTGTTACCTGTGAAATTATCAAAATACTTTATGGAAGAGATTCACATTTTCAGCCTACATAGACCCAGTTAGCTTGTTTGTTTAATCATTCATTCAAAGTTTATGGAGTTGCTCTTTTTATCTCATTATAACTATGTAAGGAAAGATGTTCTCAAGGTGCTCATCAGCTTAAGAGGAGACAATACCCTACTAAGAAGAGATATAATGTTGTTGGGCTTCCCTGGTGGCTCAGATGATAAAGAATCCTCCTTCAGTGGGGAAGACCTGGGTCTGACCCATGGGTTGGGAAGATGCCCTGGAGGAAGGCATGGCAACTCACTCAAGTATTCTTGCCTGGAGAATCCCATGGACAGAGGAGCTTGGCGGGCTACAGTTCATGGGGTCACAAAGAGTCGGACATGACTGAGCGACTAAGCACATCACAGAATGCGGTCATAGAAGTTTGCACATGAGAGTTTATGAAGTATGTCAGAAATTACAGATACTCTGCTGTGCCTGGAGCTTAGGGAGTATGGAGTGGAAAGCAGTGGTTAGACATGAGATAAAGTGGTTAGGAACAGACTCTACTGAGGCTTAAATTGCAGAGTAAAGAGTTTGGAAGTTATCACCTGTGTAGTGGGAGGCCTTTGAAAACTACTATAGAGAATCACGTGACAAAACATAAATTTTAAAAGTAAGTCTTAAAATTGGGTGTGAGGTCACCTGGAAAAAGTAAGAGATTAAAAGTAGAAATAATTTAATAGAGTTGAGGAAGTTCTTCACATATTCCAGTACTAAGCCTAGATTAAGTCCAGTTAATCATGTACTGTGATTAGGAGCTGAACCAAGGTCAGCAGTAGGAAGTGAGACATAGGTCCAGATTTGGGGCATTTTTCAGATATTAAGCTGGCAGGATTTGAAAACATGTAGCTGTGCCCTTTTATGGTGATACAGAGAGCTGTTTGGGAGAGGAAGGCACTAAGAAGGATCATAGGATGCTCTTCAGTGAGAACGGCACACAAGAGGAGAAAAGCACATTTTTAGGGGACAAAAGATAAAAAGATTTTATTTCACAGATGTTGGCTTTAATGGGTCTGTGCAAGATTGGAGTAGAGGAGTCAAGAAAGCAGTTAGAAATAAAAGTCTATTTTATTTATCACTTAATAAAAATATGAAGTAAAAAAAAAAAAAAGAAACCTCTAGTAATAAGAGTCTCCATACATCTATTCTTCTTTGTAGGATGTAGGTCTTCAGTGCATCTTTTTTTTTTTTTTTTTTTTTGCTAAGCTATTCTCAAGTTTCATCTATTTCATTCTAGTATTCAGAAATTCAGTACATTATTTTTTTAAGTAAATTATCTCCTCACCCTTAGTATTACCTCCCATCAGTCCTCATGTTTAGAAATAATCTGCCCTATCCCTTGACCTGCTTATTTTATTCCTTTGCTTCCTGAATTTATTAATAGTTCACAAATCAGAATTGTCTGACACTGGAATAATAATTTGCAATCATCGTGAGAATACTTGCTATTTCCATCTTATTCCTCTCTTTAAAAAGTACATCAATTGATTATTTTTCTTTTCCTTTTTATTTGTCTTGTTTTTTCAAACCTCAGCAACACATTACTCAGATAATTTGGGGAAAGAGTTTCTGTTGACTCTCAGGTCGTTTCTTGTGTTTCCTTTGGTTACAACTGAGATAATATATACCTGAGGACATGTCCTTGCCTTGTCACTTTACCACTTTATGGGGTCATAAAGCCTTACTGGTCTTATATCCCTTGATAATTTAACTGCATGAAAGTGCTTGAGGACTTATGCCAGCTTAAAAAGTGTCCTATGCCCTTATCAGGATAATTAATAAAATATTAACTATCCATATACTCAGGGGATGCTAGTGTTTGTAATTTTCTTTTAGAAATGCCTACTTCTTTCCTAATGGAGATGATGGAATTACAGTTATTTTAAATCCTAAAAGGTGATGCTGTTAAAGTGCTGCACTCAATATGCCAGCAAATTTGGAAAACTCAGCAGTGGCCACGGGACTGGAAAAGGTCAGTTTTTGCTCCAATACCAAAGAAGGGCAATGACAAAAAATGTTCAAAATACTGCACAATTGTACTCATCTCACACACTAGCAAAGTAATGCTCAAAATTCTCCAAGTGAGGCTTCAACAGTAGTGAACCAAGAACTTCTAGATGTTCAAGCTGGGTTTAGAAAAGTCAGAGGAACCAGTCAAACTGCCAACATCCATTGGCAAGAGAAAAAGCAAGAGAGTTCCAGAAAAAACATCTACTTCTGCTTTACTGACTACACCAAAGCCTTTGACTGTGTAGATCACAACAAACTATGGAAAATTCTTCAATAGATGAGACTACCTGGCCACCTTACCTGCCTCCTGAGAAATCCGTATGCAGGTCAAGAAGCAACAGTTAGATCTGTACATGGAACAATGGACTGGTTTCAAATTAGGAAAGGAGTACGTCAATGCTATATATTGTCACCCTGTTTATTTAACTCATATGCACAGAACATCATGCAAAATGCCAGACTGCATGAAGAACAAGCTGGAATTAAGATTGCCAGAGGAATATCAATAACTTCAGATATGGAGATGACACCACCCCTGTTGCAGAAAGTGAAGAGGAACTAAAGACCCTCTTGATGAAAGTGAAAAAAGAGAGTGAAAAAGGTGGCTTAAAACTCAGCATTCAGAAAATGAATATCATGGCATCCAGTCCCATCAGTTCATGGCAAAAAGATGGGGAAACAATGGAAATAGTAACAGGCTTTATTTTTCTGGGCTCCAAAATCACTGCAGATGGTGACCACAGTCATGAAATTAAAAGATGCTTGCTCCTTGGAAGAAAATCTATGAACAGCCTAGATAGCATATTAAAAAGCAGAGACATTACTTTGCCAACAAAGGTCTGTCTAATCAAAGATATGGTTTTTCAAGTAGTCATGTATGGATGTGAGAGTTGAACCATAAAGAAAGCTGAGTGCCAAAGAATTGATGCTTTTGAACTGTGATGTTGGAGAAGACTCTTGAGAGTCTTTTGGACTACAAGGAGACCAAACCAGTCAATCCTAAAGAAAATCAATCCTGAATATTCATTGGAAGGACTGATGCTGAAACTGAAACTCCAATAATTTGGCCACGTGATTCAAAGAACTGACTCATTTGAAAAGACCCTAATGCTGGGAAAGATTGCAGGTAGGAACAGAAGGGGATAATAGAAGATGAGATGGTTGGATGGCATCACCAACTCAATGGACGAGCTTGAACAAGCTCTTGGAGATGGTGAAGGACAGGGAAACCTGGTGTGTTGCAATCCACGGGGTCACAAAGAGTCAGACATGACTGACTGATTGAACAAGAACAAGAAATGTTGATGAATGTGGTGTTTGCTCCAATGTGAGGGATGAGATAAGGGAATAACACTGGAGCCGTTGAGAGCATAAAAAAATAGCCATAAATCAATTCCTGAAAAATAAATAAATAGATTGATTAAAAAGTTGAAGCTTTCAGATTTGACATTTTTGGGGAAATGACTTTTGGTAAGATGAAGTGAGATACCAGATTTTAAAAATGCCAGGTTGTTCTTTCTAAAAAGATTTTTAAGTAAGCTTTTTTCTCTCTCACTTAGAAGAGGGAAAAAAATTCAGCCTTTCTGAGCATAGTACATATGGTTGTCTAGGCAACGAGCACAATAATAACATCTACAGCAGCCATGTGAACCTTAATTATAGCATTGTATTAAACTAGCACATGTTAATTCTTTAGCAAAACACATATATTCTTTACTATCGGGAAATATCAGCTATTTATACATTGCCTTTCAAATTTTAGTGCCTGCTTTTTAACCAAGTTTCGTGACAAATGGCTAAGAATTCTAGCAATTTCTCTCATGATATTTCAAGAATGAAAGCCAAGGTTGATGAGATGACATTTTGTTTATGTTATGTTCATTTTAGCAATTATTTATGGAGTGTCACTTATGTGCCTAGTGCACTGGGAAAGGTTTTAATTTTTATTCTTGTTTTCAGTATAAAACACAGCCTCTGCTATAAAAGATGTTTAAAGCATATTAAGGATATAAGGCTGTCATGTAAAAAAGGTCCAAGAACATCAATATTTAAATATCTCCATATATATTATCTGAATAAAGTAATCCAGTCAAGTATTCAATTTGAATCAAGCACCAGACTTTGATACTGCTGCATAACAAAATAGCACAAATCTAGTGCATGGAAAGCATAAAAATTTATGAGCTTACAGTGCTGTAAGTCAGAAGTCCAGGTGAGCTCAGCTGGTATATCTGATCCTGGTTTCACAAGGCCAAAATCAAGTTATCAGTGGGCTAGGGCTCTTAGCTAGAGACTGCGTGAAAGTCTTTGCTTCCAATCCTATTTATTCTGTCTGAATTCAGCTCCTTGTGGTTATAAGACAAAGTCCCTGTTTTCTTGCTGGCTGTCAGTAGGAAACTGCTCTCAGCTCCTAAAGGTTGTCAACGTGGTCTCTTTTCAGTTGCATGCATCTGCACCCCAGCAAAGGGGCACCAAATCCACCCCTCCCCCCCATAATGCTGCCATGTTTTGAATCTGATTCCTCCTTCTTTGACTAGATGAAAAAAATTCTCTGCCTTTTAAGGGCTCAGTTGATTTGATCAGACCCACAGAAGCAATCTGCATAGCTAAAGATCAATTGACTTAGAATTTGAATTACATCTGCAAAATTTCTTTAGAATTTTATCTAGATTAATGTTTGACTGAATAACCAGAGGAAAAAACTCTTGGCTATCCATATTAAGAATACTGCCTACCACCCTATAGGACATCAGAAAAGGATGGGAATTACTGAAAGATATCCAGAGTTGAAATGGGTTTGAACTCATCTTTTGAAAAACAGGTAAAATTTGGGCATATGGATGCTATTTCAGGTGGGAGAAACAGCATGAACCAAAGCAGAGAGATTTAGGTAAAGAGTAGGTTTTGTATAGAACAATAGGTAGACTTGTGGACTTTATGATCAGAGGCTTTATGATCTAGTGAAAGTGAGCTTCATAGCTATGTGACTTGAGCAAGTTACTTTAACCTGGTGACTCAATTTGATTATCAATAAAATGAGGGTAATAGTGGAATATGGCTCAAGATTATTGAAAGTGCTTGTAAGTTTCATAGAGATAGGAAGATAAATAGATACAGACAGAGACAGATAGATATAAAAATAGAAAGAAAACTGCTGCTGCTGCTGCTGCTGCTGCTGCTGCTAAGTCGCTTCAGTCGTGTTCAAATCTGTGCGACCCCATAGACGGCAGCCCACCAGGCTCCCCCATCCCTGGGATTCTCCAGGCAAGAACACTGGAGTGGGTTGCCATTTCCTTCTGCAATGCATGAAAGTGAAAAGTGAAAGTGAAGTTGCTCAGTCATGTTTGACTCCTAGCGACCCCATGGACTGCAGCCTACCAGGCTCCTCTGTCCATGGGATTTTTCATGCAAGAGTACTGGAGTGGAGTGCCATTGTCTTCTCCGAAGAAAACTTCTAGCTTCTGTTAATGCATACCAGGATTATCGTATCTTTTATTGCATGGAGTTACATTTTTAATTCACATTCCGGTTTGGAGATTATGGGATACCTGTTGGTGTTTGTTGCTTTTTAGATGTATATTTCACTTTGTATTTTGAGTTTTTAAACTATTATGAATCCCACATTACTCTATATGTCTAGATAATTGGTGAGAACATTAAACTGAATAAATAAAAATTTGGGGGAGGTAAATATCACCTCTGCCCCTATTCCTTATACTTGCCACTTATGGTTGGCACAGCACTGCTGATTATTACCATTTGAATATAAATTTTCAAATTAATTAACAGTCCCTAATAGTAGTACCATGCTTTCCAAAGTTACTGAGAAAAATATCATTTGAAACAGGATAAGATATCTTCATGAACTAAACATAGGTGAATTATACATTTTTACTTATCTATATGATCCACCAATTATCCATTCAAGACAAATGAATACCTACTAGGTGCCAGACACAGTACTTGTGGATTAAAAAGATGGATAAGACATGCTCTCTGCTCTGACAAATCTTTTTCACCAATGATGAAGTGTCTAGGAAAAGCTGTTTTCCTTTATTCGCACAACTGTTACCACACTCGATATTTCTGACACCAAGTGTCTGGGTTTATCCCTACACCAACCAATTCTTCAACACCGGCTGGGTGTCCTAAAATTCACTTCAGTTCTCACACTATCTATATAGAATTGTGGCTTGGTCTTTCTGGTGAGCAGCTTCCATCCAGGAGGAGCCCACCAAGGGACAAAGGATACTGCTATCACACAGGAAATTCCTAGGGTTTTAGCTATGTGTCAGGAACCAGAGTCAAAGGCCAAATAGTGGGACAAAAGATGCTCTTAATACTCTTCTCATTTAGAAAATTCCAATGATTTTAGGAGCACTGTTCCAGGAATCAGAGGCAGAGAGCAATATACAGGTATTTCCTATATTTTATAGGGAGATCTACACATATGCAAGCATGTTGTTGTTTAGTCATTAAGCTGTGTCTGATCCTTTTGTGACCCCATGGCCTATAGCCTGCCAGCCTCCTCTGTTCATGGAATTTCCTAGGCAAGAATACTGAATGAGTTTCCATTCCTTTCTCCAGGGAATCTTCTCCACCCAGGGATCAAAGCTATGTCTGCTGTGTCTCCTGCATTGGCAGGTGGATTCTTTTACCACTGAGCCACCTGCAAAGCCCATATGCAAGCACACACACACACACACACACAATTAATTATAACAGTCTTGTTAATTAATAAACATTATGTTTATGTTAGGCATTTTCAGGATATACATTCTGTTAAACCATAGTGTATGAGATCATGTTGAGTAGCTATATGGTACAATGACAAGTTTCTGCTTGTTTATGGATTTATTCATTCCACAATTATTTATTATTTATTATTTGCCAAGATATGTCACACACTACTAATGCCAAGATGAATAAGGCAACTCCCAAGGAGCTCACTGTCTAGTGAATGTAAAAGATATTCCAAAGATTCTCATGCAGGGGTTATGGTTCTAAATTAGTGATCTGCATTCTTCATGTAAGTATGAGACTCACAGTATGTTTCCTTGAGAAATGAAGTAAAACCAAAATTATAATTCCTATACTTTAAAAGCACGAAATAGCAAGTTACAGTAAATCTTTCATTGGCAAGAATATATATTAAACTTGAGCATATTTGCCAGACCTCCTTTGGATTAAGTATAGCCCTTTCTATGGTGACCTTTTAAAATGCAAATGTCCCTGGAGAGTTAATCCATTAAATCAATATCACATTAGTGGCTTTTTTTTTCTCCCCTTTGATAGAAGGAGCCCAATGAAGAATGAAGATACAGAGGGTTAGTTATAAGAAGGGAGGGTACTTGGAGAAATTTCAGAAAGTCCATCTACTTTATCCTTTTGCTGAGGTCCTGATGCTACATTTCTATCTTAACTGAATGCTTACTTTAAATGGAAGCATGTTACTAACCAGCACTCAATTTCCTTTGCATATTTTCACTGTACTTCTCAACCCACTTTTATTAAATACTTAATTTTGCATCTTAGTGGCAAAGTGGCCTATAGGAATATATGTAATACTTTAGCTATAATGCTTTTCTTGCAATTTGGAAAGGAATAAATACATAAACACATGTTACTAACCTTTTGAAAAATATCTTAAAGAAAAAAGATTTACTTCCATCTTAAGTCAGGGTACGTATGTCCTCAGCAGTTGATGCCATTTATGAGCAAATCTTCACAATGATTTCCAATAAAAGATTGCAGAGGAAAAAAAAAAAAAAAAGATTGCAGAGGCAAGAATCTTTTCATTGGCCTTAAATATACCATGTGCTTTCCTGCTATGCTTTGTTTGGGGACTCAGCTATCTTCCATTACATACACAAATTTGACCTTTAGCTTAATTTTTCTAACCTAGTTATTATAAAGCCCAAATAAAATATACAACATATCCAGCAAATTTCCCTAACAATTTAAAACATAACTTCATAATGAAACTATTATTTGTCTTTTTCTATAATTGGTTTTCATTAACATTGGAAATAATTGGGTAGCCTTTCCCTTTTCCAGGCGATCTTCCCAACCCAGGGATTGAACACAGGTCTCCCGCATGGCAGGTGGATTCTTTACCAACTGAGCTATCAGGGAAGCCCAGTTTTTCTAAACTACTTATTATAAAGCTTAAATAAAATATAGAACATATCCAGCAAGTTTCCTTAACAGTTTAAAACACAACTGCATAATGAAACTATTGTTTGTCTTCTATAATTGATTTCCATTAAGATTGTTTTCTTTACAACTTTGTCTTATGTTTCTCCATTACTTAATGAGATATTGCTAAAATATCATTCCCATGCTATATATAGAGAGAGTAAATAATAATAATCCTGTTTTGGGGATAGCAAAACCGAAACTCATCAGGCACATTTCCTGATAATGATAATGAACGACAAAAGAGGTATAATAGTGGTTTGACTACAACATTTGAGTTTGAAAGATTTTTTTTTTTAAAGATGTGGCAGGAAAGATGCTATGTATGGCCACCCACTCTCTGGCTCTGGATTGAGTAAATTTATGTCTTTCTTCCTTTTGAGGGCAGGGTTCAGTTCAGTACAGTTCAGTTCAGTTGCTCAGTCGTGTCTGACTCTTTGCGACCCCATGAATCGCAGCACGCCAGGCCTCCCTGTCCATCACCATCTCCCGGAGTTCACTCAGACTCACGTCCATCGAGTCGGTGTTGCCATCCAGCCATCTCATCCTCTGCCGTCCCCTTCTCCTCCTGCCCCCAATCCCTCCCAGCATCAGAGTCTTTTCCAGTGAGTTTACTCTTCACATGAAGTGGCCAAAGTACTGGAGTTTCAGCTTCAGCATCATTCCCTCCAAAGAAATCCCAGGGCTGATCTCCTTTAGAATGGACTGGTTGGATCTCTTTGCAGTCCAAGGAACTCTCAAGAGTCTTCTCCAACACCACAGTTCAAAAGCATCAATTCTTCAGCGTTCAGCTTTCTTCGCAGTCCAACTCTCATAT